>CM064912.1:11253066-11605566 GCA_032727855.1 Quercus ilex subsp. ballota | reverse complement strand
GTTCTACTTTTATTTGAATTTGCTGGTGGTTTGGAGTTAAATTGACTATTTCACACACACACTCAAGGACTTAGCTTTAGGTTGAAGTAAACGCTTAACTCTTGCTTGACAAATTGCTGAATTTTTTTGATTGATTTTCCTGCTATCTTATGTTAAAAGAGTAAGTTACTAGTGATGAAATCTAAATTCAGATCATGGCTTGGTGAGTGATGATATTTCTCTATGGGGTCTAGTTGATATTGTCTTTAGTTGTCTTTTATTTTATTTTCTTTTTGTTTGAGGACAAACAAAGTTCTAAGTTTGGGGGTGTTTGATGACTTGCATAATTTAGCATAATTTATCACTTCTCAACTTTACACTTTAGTCTAATTTTATTTATTTAGTTATTTATTTTTGGTTGATTTTAGACCTCATTATGGTAGCATATTTTGATGCTTTACTACTACTGCACAGGTAAAATGTATATGCCCCAAGAAGGTACTTGACAGTAAACACTAGAGCTGGCAATGGCCCAATACAAATTTCACTCATAGAAGTTGAGTCATGGGCTGGCCCGGAGACTTAGAACTCACTTAGTTTTTCTTGATTGTAATGTACATGGAAGGCACGCACAAACAAAGAAAAATTAAGTGAGTGGGCTGAAAAGAAAAACATTGTGGGCTGAAAAGAAAATTGCTTTTGGGCTGAAAAGAGCACCACATCTAAAGCAGAAAAAGGGCAACACGTCTAAGGAAAAAGGGGGCTGAACTGAAGAAATAAAAGGAGGCGCTGAAACTGAAAGAAGGAGGCGTGGAAAAACTGAGAAAAGGCTGAAGCAGAAAAAGAGGGCTGAAGTAGAAAGTGTGGGCGCCGAAACTGAAAGAAAAAAAAAAAAAAAAAAAAAAAAAGCTGACGCAGAAAGAAAGGGGAGGCTGAAGCAGATTTTTGTGTTCAATTTTTCCTTTAAATCTTCTCAGAAACATTATGGTGAATTCGTTTATGTTGAATTTAATTTTTAGCATGAACTAAATTTTCTTTATTCTAGGAAAACGATGTAATCTAGTTCCGAACTATGCTTGCTTTTCTATGTTATTTGAATTAATTCTTTTCATGTTTGTCTGACTTATTTTGAGTTTATTGATTCTAACTAACTGGCCATTAATTAGATGATTTTGATCTTGTGATTTGCTGTCGAAAGAGGGAATTATAGGATGGCTCTTGAATATTTCAACATAGGTAAATATAGAGATCGAAAGACTTGTATGAACCTATGTAGTATTAAAATCGTTGGTCTTAATGCTTTCTTGCTTTATTAAATTGCATACTCTTGTGTAAAATGATGAACAAGAATGTTTCCAATTGACTGTCGAAAGAGGCTTTTGGATGAGTGTGGAGATTGCTAACAAACAGAAAGAATTAAATTCAATTAGCTAGATGAGTAAAGCATAGTGAGGAATTAGGTGAAATCGGTTTCCTAGAAGTTTTCTTCCCATTAATTTGATTTTCGAGCATTTTCACTCTTTTCCTCTGCGTACTTTCTTTAATTTGATTTTATTTTAAATTCCAATTACAACAACCTTAGTGACTTCTCTAGATAAAATCGAGATTAGCATAATTTTGGTATTTGTCAAAAGTAAGTTACCAATCCTTGAGGATGATACTCTTCTCATTACTTTACTATAAAACTACGATACTGTGCACTTGCAGTTTTGCACCGATCAGTAGAAGACCTTGGAGTCGTCGGTGGTGGCGGAGGGGATGAGTCTGGTGTCAAGGAGCTTAAGGATTCCGTCGCGGATGTTGGAGAGCTCTGACTCGATCTTGGATCTGTAGTCCTGGATCATGGTCACGTGGTCCTCATTGCTGTGGCCCTTCTCCTTCTGCTTGATCGAGGAGATGATGCGCCATGAGGCTTGCCTCGCGCCGATCACGTTCTTGTATGCCATGGAGAGAAGGTTTCGCTCCTCGACAGTGAACTCCTCGCTCTCCACCACCGCTAAGACCTTCTCCATGAACTCCACCATCTCCTCATACTGCTAGGCTTGCTTGGCAAGCTTCGCCATGTACACGTTATCTTCGTGAGCCAAGGGTGTCACTGCCATTGTTTTTGATTGGTGGTCTGATCTGTTCATGTGGGTTTCGGATTGTAGGATCGATGGCTTAATGTGGCTTGATCGGTGGGTTTCTAATCTGTTCACTTGTTGCTGTGTTTATTTTAAATTTCTGGGTTTGTCTTTTTTCATGTGGATTCGATGATTTTTCTAGGTTTATGGGTTTGATTTGTTGGATTTTTCGATGGAGGATAGGGATTTTGTATGCATTTTAAGCATCGGTTTATTAAATGTGAGTTATTTTAGTGTTTGGTTTGAAAGAAAATCTTGATTTTCTGGGGAAAGTGTTGATGATTGTTTAAGGAAAATATATGAGGTTGGTTGGGTTTGTTGTTATTGTGAACTGAATTGGCTAGGTTTGTGTGTGTTTGTTTCATTAGAAAATTTCTGGTTTTGGCTGGAAAGAAAATGTTATGATGAAAATCTTAGGCATCGGCCTTTTAGATGTGAATTTTTCAGTGTTTGGTGAAATTTTCTGGGAAAGATGTTGAATGCCCAGGAATTTTGTGTTCTTAAGTTCTTTTGATCTGGGTTCATGTTCTTAAGTTCTTGTGTATTCACGTTCAAATATGAAACTATGTATTTTTATGTTTTTAATTTTTTTACAAATTGATAAATTAATTTTTTTTAAATCAGATGATGACATGGCATGGTGAGGTGGTTTTTTATTTTATTTTATTAGCCACATCAGCATCTAATATACAAACAATTATGGTTGATGTATAATAAAAGTGGTATTAATGTTAGGTTAAAGTGAATTCCCACAACTTACCATTTTATCAAGTTATGACCAAAGTCAAAAACTTTTATCTCTACTCTCTAACATTACTCATAAATTAATTATTTATTGGTAGATGGAATTTGGCCACAATAACATAAAACTATTATAACATAATCATGGAAATTGCAGTGAGTATTTTATTCAAGAAGCATAATGAGGTTAGGAAAAGATGATTCATTCAAATAACTAATGAAATTTTGATTGGGAATTTAGAACTTTAGCAAATAGGCCTCCATAATAGTATTTAAGCCATGAAAAAAAACGGAAAAAAGGAGAGAGGAGATACGACTAAAACTAAATAAACAATACTAACAAACTAGTTAACAAATAACAAATTCTAGCTTTTTACGAAAGACACAAATGAAAAAAAAAATACAAAAGAAAGAAATAAATATTGTGATTTGCCCTATAAATAAATATTAAAAAAAAAACATAAAAAAAAAACAGAGAATTCACACAAAACATTGCATAGGAGATGAGAGAGGACCTTGAGGATGTGAATTGGCTTGAACGATTGGTGGTATAAAAAACACTATCCGTGTGCTCAGTTTGAGAAAGAGAAAAAAATAGAGAGACAATAATTGAAGAGGAAAAGTATTATAATTTTATGTTGGAGAGGTAAGGAAAGTTGTAGGAAGTTTCATTATTGGAATTGCCTTTACTTGTGGTATCAGATAATTAATCTTTGTTTCATTTTCTCTTACCTACTCCACTCCTGAAAAAAATCGAAGTTATTGACTTTTTTTAGTTCATGTCTTTGTCAATACTAGTATATGCCCTTTTGCAATGTTGGGTAGTTCCTGGTTGTTTCTAAATGGATTATATTTTTTGTGGTTTTTTTTTTTTTTTTTTTTTCTTTTGATAGTTTGTATTTATTAATGATTTTAGATGTAACCATTTTAAAAATGAATAATAATAAATGCAGATTGAAAATGTAATCTTAAAAAATTTAGTGGGAGCCCCATCTTCAAGATTCATGACTTTGCGAATGGATTTGCATCATGAGGTATATGAGGGACTCGATAAGTTCACTAATGACTTCTAAATTCTCTAAGCACTAATGAGATTTCTCAATACATTACCAAGTGTTGTGAATTCTCTACAACTGTTTGTGTTCCTTGGCTGAAACCAAAATGATCATGTTATGCAGCATAGCAATAATTCACTACTATACGCTTGAAAAGACTAGATGGTTTTGCCCTAGATCCTTTTAAATTGGAACTAATTATGCAATTTTCATCATCCCATTAACAAACAAGGGAAGCTATTCTAAACTTTTTTTATCTTCTTATTATTACCATTCTAACCCATTTGAGCAAAGTTTTTCTATTAGAAATTTATATAACGTGACTCAAAAGACGCATATCTTGTTGATGCACAACAAAAAATGTATACAATAGTTACTCTGCCAGAGCCATTAAATGGTCAAGTCTTTTTTTTTTTTGAGAAACCAGACAAGAAGCCTGGGCTTTTATTGAATAAGAACAAGAACTTAATGAACATCAAATAACAAGAAGGAGGCAATATCCTTATGTGGATCGTTGAGCCACACCTGGGTACCCCGACTGCCTTTAGCTTTTTTTGCTAAAGCATCAGCAACACAGTTACAAGAACGACTAGCATGATTGAAAACAGAGGACTGAAAAACCATAGCTTGATAGCGAATGTCTTCAATGACGACTCCATAGGTTGATAATTCACCTCTCCAGTCTCTAACAACTACCCCAATTCCAGCCGAATTTGTAGCTCTGAATATTGCAGCATCAAAGTTGACTTTGTGCTGGTTTAGCTCCGGAGGGCGCCATTGTTGCAGGATAGGGGAGCGAGCCACCAGCGGGTCCAGTTCTTGAGTAGCCAAGAAATCTTGCAGCAAGTTACCCGCCAATGAGATGATATGAGCCAAAGGGTGCACCGGTCGGCCAAAATGGATAGCGTTTCTCCGATTCCACAAGAACCAAGCTGATATGGCAAACACCTCCTTTCTGTAATCTTCCAGAACCTGCAAAAACTGAGAGAGTAAGTCACAAAAATTCAGGGGTTGGGGGGCTCTCGATTGGTGGAAGCATTGGACTGAGCTCCTAGTACTCTCAACATCCTTGCAAGACCATGCAACGGATCTTCTGGGCAGAGTTGGCAAAGTTCACACTTGTCAGAGGGTGTAATCTGCTGGCAGAGCGTCATTACAAGCTCGCCAAATAAAATGTTTAATCTTGTTAGGAACCCGTAGCCTCCAAACTCCCTTCCAAAAATGTTTTTGAGTATCCACATTCGAGCTTCCTGCTTGACTGACAGCATCACCAGAAACAAAGAGCTTATAGGCGCTGCTTGTGGTGAACAAACCCGATGGGGAGTAAGCCCAAGCAATTTTATCTGGAGGGCAGCGACGACCCAGCGGAATACCCAGGATGGCAGAAGCTTCATGAGGCAAGAAAAGCTGGTCTCAAGCAATTTTAAATGGTCAAGTCAATTGCTCTTATTTGCTTTAACAGGAATTTACACAAAGAAACAAATCTCTTATGTAATGTCTTAAAATGTTAATGAATGCACACAGACATATGCCCAAGGCTTAAATAAGTCGAGAAAAGGTATAAAGATAACATTTTTTCTGGTTTGGTTTTTAGATACAATAATGTCAGAATGGTTGGCTATTAGTAGAGTCCAAAAATGTCGATAAGATTAGAAAGCAAGAGTAGCCAGGGCCCCAAGATCTGCAATGACTCTCTTATGCACAACATACATAACCACTAGCGTTCACCAACTTCCATGCACTTGTGGTCTTCAATCAGCACAGAAATTTTCCCCGGGACTTTCTTTCTCAAAAAGAGGTCCTCCACTCTAGATATTGTTGAAATAAGTCTGCAAAAATCAAGCTGTATAGCCTAAGTTAATGCTTTTTGCACAGCCAGGCATCTAGCTACACGCCATTTGGTTGCATATGGAAGAACTGCAACAGCTTGCCATCACATGATTTCGCTTCATAGCCAAAACCACCCCATCCACACCATCTCTGCTAGTGTCCCTCAATTGTCAACAAAATCCACAACCCTCCAGAACTGGATACACTTGCCTTGGTACTTTCCTGCAGTCACTCTGATTTGCCTGATGTGCAATAGAGGCTTATGCATACCTGCAAAACAAAGCATTATCACTTCTTAAGCACACTCTTTTGTACCCTTAAACATCAATCTATACAAATTTGGATACTCCATCCATTGAGTCAACCACTGCTTCAAAGAGCAAGGAGAAATTAACTCAGTTCCAAGGCTCAAATCTAATCCAAACAAGATAGCATGAGCACTTAAGGAATAAAAGATCCAAGTTTTCCTCTTCCTCATTGCATAAGACACACTGTCACTCACTATGTTTCGTTTCACTATTTTGATTTGATGAGTAAATCCTCATGCGTTCCACACAAAAATTATTAACTTCAAAGGAAGCTTCAATCCCCACAAAAATGTCTCCTATAACCTAAGTTCCCCTACTTTCAATGGTAGCTTATTTTGTTCTTATATCATTGAGGCTATATCAGCTTATCAATAGCTCCTTACCTTGAGATAGGGGTGACTAAAATTTGACCAGACAACTTAGGAGAGCATCACTCCCTAACCTGGTGCTATTTCCAAGTCGAAGTGTCAAGATAACTTTAAATTCCTATTAACAGATGCAGATTGTTTTGAATGACAAAAATATAAGATTTTCAAAAAATGAATGACAATGAAAGCTTAACATCTTTCCACTATGATTATGATACATCCTTCTAAATAATAAACCCAATGGGAATAATATGAGAAAACTTTAATTCTAGATGTAATACAACAATGATAGCAAGTAAAACAGGAGGGCTTACCAATCTAAGCACTAAGCAGGCTACCTTCTACAACTTTCAACCTTGTCAACACAGTTGTTTGCCTTCTCGAGTCTGATTACTGTAAAGATGAATATGTCTAAGATTATATGCTTAGTAATATATAATCAAGTTGGTTGTCAGGTTCTCTACCGTTTATTGCTGTCCTTTTAATTTAAATTCTAGTCAAGTCTCTTTGCTGGGTATAATCTAATTAAGGTATGATTTGGAGATAGGACTTTTGGTTTGTTTCAGCTCTGCCTGGTCTGGTAATGATCTGAAATGGGTATCGACAACCTTAAGCCAATAATTTGATTCAGAGTGAAAGTTTTAGAAAGGAGGAAAAACTTTCAAGTACATTAAGAGGCAAAAGCACAAAAATCTTATGGTAAAAACTTACATAATTAAGACTTTTAAACTGTGAATTTTACATAATTTGTTAGGACATATGTGATTCACTTGTTAGGAACATATGTCACTATTTTATATAATTGGCTAATCCTTTGACAAAACGCACTTTACTTGTATTTGGGTAGATCTAGGATGTGTTTAATACTTCAAGAAACCTTGTTTCAAGATCAAGTGTTAAAGCCATGCAAGTTTGTCCATGATTCAAGCCAAGAAAGTGCCTGTCATTTAAGCTCAACAGCTAGCTCGATAGCTACCCATCTGTCGAGGTTTAAAGAGCTGTTATCCCCATGGCTCAACAACAGCTCGACAGATAGGTATCTGTCGTGGTTTAAGAATTTAAGAATTTCTGATTTGATTTTCATGTAATCCGTGATTATGTGTTTGGGCTTTCTTTTCTCACAACCTTAGACATATAAAAGGATTATTTTAAAGGCCGTCAAAGTGGACACAAGTTGCGCAAGTGTTGAGCAAAGTTTGTTCGAGCAAATTGTGACTGGAGACACAGTTTTGCCCCAGTTCATCTTTCTTGTGAAGAAGTTGTTGTGTTTGTGCATCGTAGGGTTTTGTAATCAAGCATCTTCTTGATTTTCATTTTCTGGATGAACTGAAAAACTTTGCAGCCAACACCCTTCTCTAGTTGGTGATTGAAGTCGTGTACTGAGATCTGCGTAATTGGTTAATCACGTACTGGGAGCTGTGCATTACAATGAGAGATTGTTACTACAGAACAAGTCCAATTGGGTATTGGGGTAAGAGTTCAATTGTAGGTTGGTATAACGTATTGAGATTCCTTTACTTGTAACCACTTGTTTTGATAATAATAGATTCTCAGGAGTGGGGACCTTAAAATCACCCGGTAGGGTTTTTGACGTGTAGATTTTCCCCATTCATAAACAAATCATCGTGTCAATTTATTTTCTGTTGCACTTAGTTTAATTGGTGATTTGTTTGTGCTACCACACGTTTGCATGTTAATCTGATTAATTAATAAACTTGGCTAATTAATCAATTAATTCATCACAAGGGGTCAATAGGTTTTTGGACTATCAAGTGGTATCAGAGCAGGCATACTCTGATTAGAGTTAATCTTTGTTGTGTTAATCCATTGACCCCTGTTTGTCATGATAAAGGACAGTCTTTGATTATACCTCATTTATTTGATGACACTAACAATGCATATTGGAAAGTACACATAAGAGCTTTCTTGCAGTCTTTATATGAGAAAGTGTAGCAAACTGTTGAGATAGGCTGGACCAAGGCTAAGGAAGCACTGGCCAATTGGGATGATGCCAAGATCAAGGCGGCAAACTTCAATAGCAGGGCATTGAATGCTTTATTCAGTGTGGTCACTAATAAGGAGTTCAAGAAGATATCCTCTACAGAAACTGCTAAGGAGGCATGGACTATTCTCCAGACAACCTATGAGGGAACTAAGGCTGTCAAAAATTCAAAGCTTTAGAGGCTCACTACAAGCTTTGAAGAAATCAAGATGGAGGAGGATGTGTCGTTTGATGAGTTCTATGCCAAGCTCAAGGACATAGTGAACTCAGCTTTCAATCTTGGGGAAACCATTCCTGAACCCAAGATTGTGAGAAAGGTGCTCAGATATCTATCCGAGAGATTTCATGCGAAGATTACTACTATTAAGGAATCAAAGGACATTGACAAGATTCCTCTGACAGAGTTGGTTGGTAATCTCCAGACGTACGAGCCAGAGTTAACAAGAATTGGCAAGTCGGGTAAGAGTAAGAGCATGGCATTGAAGGCCAAGAGTAGTGATACTGATGAGTTTTTAGATGATGAGGATTCTAAGATGAAGTTCTACATCACCTGAAAATTCAAGAAGTTTATGAAGAATGCCAATGGGAAGGGCTTCGACAAGGACCGTAGGCAATCTAGCTCCTCATAGTTCAAGAGTCAAGACAAAGGGAAGAAGGATGCTAGGGATGGCGGTCAGTACACTGTTCCCGTAGGACCTAAGTATTTTGGGTGTCAAGGCTTCGGTCACATGAAACAGGATTGTCCTACATATCTCAAGACCATTGGGAAGAGCAAGACACTTGCTGCTACTCTGAGCGACATCGAGCCTGAAGATGACTCCGACAATGAGGATGACAGAATCCTGAATGCCTTCACTGCCATTGTCAATCCTATTGAGGTGGAGTCCAAGTTTGAGAAGATGGATGAACAAGATGACATCCACATAGCCTATGCAAAGTTGTATAAGGTCTCAGAAAAGCATGAGAAGTTGTATAGGTTGACCACCAAGAAGCTTAGTGATGTGGAGCTTGAGCGTGAAGAGCTTTCCACAAAGTTTAATGAATCTAATTAGACTATTGGAGCACTGAGGTTTGAAAATAATTTCTTGGCTGAGAAGATTAAGAAGCTTGAGACAGAACTCTTCCAAGTCAGAGCTCAACTGGAAAGGACTTCAAGCACTAAGCTTGATGAAATGCTTAGTCTTCAGAAATCTGCTTCAGATCGAACTGGTTTAGGGTATGATTTCTCTTTTCCCAGTATAGCTTCTACTAGTTCTACTATTTTTGTTCCTCCTGCTAATAATGTTGAAATTGAAAACACTAATGTCAAAACTGATTTAGCTAGTGAAAACATAGACAAGGGAAAATCTATCTTAGGAGCACCCCTTAAGCAAGATAAGGAAGAAGCTAAAAACCCTAGGGCTAAGAGGGCTAAGAAGGCTAACTCTCAAAAGGCTAAACAGAAGAAGTAGCATCTTTGTCATCACTGTGGAGTAGCCGGTCATACTCGACCTAATTGCTATAAGTGGCTAGCCACTTAACAGAGCAATGGTATGATAGCATCGGGAAACTAGAATCAGTTTCCATCCTCTTTTGCTCCTTTTGAGATCTTCTCAAAGCCCTTATGTTCCTTTCGAACTTGAACGGTTTCAATTCTTCTCCTTCACCGCTGGATCAAGGGTTTGCTAGACGGAAAGGTTCTTCCAAGGTGTGGAAGGAAAAGGGCTCCAAGTGATTCTATCATTTCTTCTCTCTCTTCGTGCTTTTTTGTTTTTGCATAACTTGTGCGTTTTGCTTTTATTTTGAGTCAGTCTAGTTTTATGCTTTACTTTGCTTAATATTTTTTTTGTTTGGTTATTTTTCAGTTTTGCATTGTTTTGTTTTTCATATAAAAATAAAAAAAAAATTGAAAAATAAGAAAAATACAAAAACAGTGTGTTTGTGTTTATTGGTACTTGTGTACCTTAGATGACCATTGAAACAAAATTTTCTAAACTTTGTATCTCTTGTAGCTTAGATGAGCATCTCTATGCACAACCAAGCAAGTGAGTTTTGTGGCTCGTGTTTGTGATGAGTAAGATTAAGTAATCTCTTGTACTTAACACTTGTATCACTCTTTTTGACGGGAATGACTAGAAAATCCTAAGAGAAAGACATAAATAACCATCTCACCATTATTGCCTGCCAATCGTGAAATGACATCTGTATGCTTCGGCATAGCAGAAGTGCAATGTCAATGACATTTGTATGCTTCGACATAGCAAAATTGGAATATCAAATGCTTAACATCATTGGGTATTTCTTTTCTTTCTCTTATATGCCCATGCATGGTTTGCTTAAAAGAAAAATATGCAAAGAAAAATAAAAAGCAAAAAATAAAAATAAAAATGCTTTATATATGATTGCAAGTGTGTATTCTAGGAGATGTGGGAGTTATAGGATGTACCTCGAAGGTGATAGTCCCCATCAAACAGTTATGATTGTGTATGAGTTAAAGTGATTTTCTCATATCTCAAATAGTCATAACATGTATACACTTATGCAATCTTACGATGTTTTTCACACATAACATGCAATATTCTTTGCTACTCTTGATACATGTGTAGGTACAATGTGATTTGGCCATCACAAGGTTTTACATGTGTTAATGTATGCTCACTAAACTGTCTTGACTTGTTTTAGAAATATAAAATTGGTTAGACTTGTTTAGTATGTGTGTGTGTGTTTTTGGGATCTATGTGCTTAAAATTGTTGTTGAGAGATAATTTTGAGAGTTTAAAATGTTGATTGGATCATTGGTTAAGTTGCATGCTTGATTGCATTCATATCTGTGTTTTTTCCTTCTTAAAAAACTGTTTAAGCGCAATCTCGATAGCTCTTCGACACCTTCTCAACACCTATCTTATCTGTTGAGCTCTTAAGCAGTTTCTTATTGCAATCTCGACACCTCTCGACAGCTAGGTGGATCGATCGAGAAAGCTTCTGACCTCCCAATAGCTTCTCGATAGCTGGTGGATCGATTGAGCTTCTTTAATCATGTTTGTTGAATTGTTCCTTGACACCTTCTCAACAGCTAAATCTGTCATGACCTCTCAACACCTCTATTTGTCGAGATTTACTGACCTTCTATATAAAGGTTCAGCGCGATTCGTCTCTCACTTTTCTCAATCTCTCTCTCGGCAGACTTGTCTTTTCACCTCCCAAACCTCTCTCACTCACTCCAAACTTCTTCCTCAAGGTTTCTTCAAGGTTTTTCCAAGTTTTTATTCACTTGGTGAGTTTCTAATCTCTCATTTTCATGCATTTCATGTTTTGAAACCTAGGTTTTGGGGTTTTTGAAAAATTTTGGGGTTTTTCAAAATTGATGAGTTTGGTTGAAATTTTGGGATGGGTTGTTTCTTAAATGAGTTTAAAATCTCACGCATTGCATCACATAAGCATTATAATAGTATTATCATGCATTTAGATGTGTGCAAATTGATTGTGTGCTGGTAGGATTGGATTGGGCTGAGCCCATGATGCTTTTTATATTGCATGTCACATGCTCATACATTTCCCATGCATACGTCCTTTCTTTTCAATATACTTGCTATATTTGAACTGTGTTGGGACTTTTCTGATTGTCTCTCTCTCTCTCCCCCACTCTTCTGTTTGCGTTAGTCTGTGTCTATGGCACCTAAATGTAAGTTTACTCCATCCCAGAACCCTCTTCGTTCTGGGGCATCTACTTCATCTGATCCTACTCCCTTCCATATCCGGTTCCGTGATGAGGATGCCCGAAAGACTTTCTTGAAGAACTTTTCTTAACGAGGCACTCATTTTGAACGCCAAGTCATCCTGGCAGACTTCACTGACACTGACCTTCCTGATGTCATTCACAGTAGGGAATGGGAGTCACTGTGCGACGTCTCGGTCACATGTCCATCCATGCTGATCCAGGAGTTTTACTCCAACATACATGGATTTGATCTTTTAGTACCTCATTTCATCACTTGTATTGCATTCGAGGTACTCGCATTACTGTCACACTGCCGAATTGTTGCGGATGTGCTTCGTGTTCCTAGGGTAGAGTTCCCTGACTACCCTAGTTATGAGCGTTTGAGGACTGTGTCTAAAGATGAGCTCAAATTAGCTTTTTATGAGCGTCCATCAAATTGGGGTGACCATCAGTTCACTTACTATTTGGGCTTACCAAAAGGCCCTAGGTTTTTGAACATGGTCATGACTTTTGTTCTTCACCCTCTTTCTCACTATAACTCTATCGCAGAGCCTCGTGCTTGATTTTTGTTGTCCCTTATTGAGCATCTTACTATAGATTTCCCGTCTAATTTCATTCTTTCTATCATAGATGTCCATAGGGATTCGGCATCCCGTGATAAGCTCATCTTTCCTTTGACTATCACGAGGATCTTACGCCATTTTTCTATTCCCTTTCCAGCGTCCGACCACTTTACCTATATGTGTGCCATAGATGCTGCTACCATTAAATGGAGTGAGGCACAGTTTAGGTCGAGGCAGTCTGGGTCAGCAGCTCTTCCCTCCTGTTCGGCTCCATCCCGATTTGCTCCATCCACATCCGCTCCCTCATCTTCTACGAGTGATGTGACTCTCGGAGACATCATGGCACAACTTTAGCGTATGGATGCTCGTCTTGATACACTCTCTACTGAGTTGTATCAGATGAACATTCGTGTTGGCCGTATTGCTCGATGACAGGCGGTCATGGGTGGCTTCATTGATTCTCTTCCACGTACTCCAGAGGCTTCTGATGCTGAGGATGATGATGATGATGCTACTGCTTCTGAGGATGATGATGATGGAGATGCTAGCTCTTCCAGTACAGATAAGATGTCTACTTGACACTCTTACCCTTTGTCACTCATGACAAAAATGGGGAGTAGTTTTGGATATGAGAGTAGTCATACTTAGGAGGAGAGTTAGTATAGGACCATTTTGTTAGGGGAAGTGTTGATATTTTGAGGGATGTAATGAGGATTATTTGTATCTTTTTCTTTTCTTTACTTTAGATACATTTCTTCTTGTACATGGGTCTTGTGACCATTATTGACATTATTGTACTTATCTTTTTTATATGTTGATATATGTTTCTTTCACCTATCCTTACATGTGTTGTTTCTTTTTTCTCTTTATGCACATGCTTCTTATTACGTGTATGCAATTTATTATTTCTGTTTCACACAAAGATGCCTTGATGAGTTTTGTTTTAAGTGTTTTAGAAATACAGGTTGTCAAAGTCTTCTTGCCATAAACTCTTTTCTTGCAAAATTTTTCAAGAGTTTGTGTTAGGATAGATTTTATTGTATTCAACAAGTGAATATAAGTTAGGTGATTTATGACTTCTCTCATATCTCATTTATTTGTTGTGGTTTTGTCACGGATTGCCAAAGGGGGAGATTGTTAGAACATATGTGATTCACTTGTTAGGAACATATGTCACTATTTTATGTAATTGGCTAATCCTTTGACAAAACACACTTTACTTGTATTTGGATAGATCTAGGATGTGTTTAATACTTCAAGAAACCTTATTTCAAGATCAAGTGTTTAAGCCATACAAGTCTGTCCAAGATTCAAGCCAAGAAAGTGTCGTCATTAAAGCTCGACAGCTAGCCATCTATCGAGGTTTAAAAAGCTGTTCAGCCCTGTGGCTCAATAGCAATTTGACAGATAGGTATCTATTGAGGTTTAAGAATTTAAGAATTTCTGATCTAATTTTCTTGTAATCCGTGATTATGTGTTTGGGCTTTCTTTTCTCACAACCCTAGACATATAAAAAGATTATTTTAATGGCCGTCAAAGTGGACACAAGTTGCATAAGTGTTGAACAAAGTTTGTTCAAGCAAATTGTGACCGGAGACACAGTTTTGCCCTAGTTCATCTTTCTTGTGAAGAATTTATTGTGTTTGTGCATCGTAGGGTTTTGTAACCAAGCATCTTCTTGATCTTCATCGTCTGGATGAACTGAAGAACTTTGCAACCAACAACCTTCTCTAGTTGGTGATTGAAGTCGCGTACTGGGATCCGCGCAATTGATTAGTCATGTACTGGGAGCCATGCATTACAAGGAGAGATTGTCACTACAGAACAAGTCTAATTAGGTATTGGGGTAAGAGTTCAACTGTAGGTTGGTATAAGGTATTGAGATTCCTTTACTTGTAACCGCTTATTTTGATAATAGTGGATTTTCAGGAGTGGTGACCTTAAAATCACTCGGTGTGGTTTTTGCCGTGTATGTTTTTTCCATTCGTAAACAAATCACTGTGTCAATTTATTTTCCGCTGCACTTAGTTTAATTGGTGATTTATTTGTGCTACCACGCGTTTGCATGTTAATCTGATTAATTAATAAACTTGGCTAATTAATCAATTAATTTATCACAAGAAGTCAATACGTTTTTGGCCTATCATAATTTATGTCGTAGCAACTGTGTTCTTTTATATCTGATCAAGGTCTCATCAATGCTTCTACACAAGCAATACATAGGTGATAGGACAATGATGTGAATGATGATTTCCTTACATTCCAGAACAAAAGCTGCACATAGGGAGGCCATTTAGTACTACCTACTATTCCATATTCTATTATCATAAATCACTGATTCATCATGGCATGTCTAACAATTGAACAATATATAGTCATTCAAAACATGTTGTGGTGACAGATTAATCAAAATTAAATGCTTTTAGCATAAAAGATTGTCTCCGGTGAGAGCTTTTTATTTAGTTGTTTATCACACACCTGTTTACATATGGCTACAAGCCTAGCTTCCTAATTATGCTAGCTTGAGAATCTTACCAAAACCGCTGCTGATGTAGATATAGATTATTTTCAGTTGACCTAGAGATCAATTATGAAGAATGTAGATGATATAGATCCTTTTCATTTGAACCATGAATCACGTTAACATCCTACTTCAAAAAAATAATAATTTCAGTGCAAAGCATAAAATATATATATATATATATAGGGTTGAGTTCAAGTTACACCTAGTGTAACTCTAAGCAATGTTACATCACCCAATAACTTGTTAATGGATTTATATTTTGAAAATTCTATCATTGGATTACATGTTCTATATGTTCTAAATGTCCACGCCAATTTTCATACCAATCAGATGTTATTTATCATTTGATTCATAAACTCATCTTTTATGCAGTATTTTAAACTACAAAAACTTGAATTAATACAATTGATAGATGACATAACTATTAATCTTTGATCACCTTGAAATTTTGCAAGTATGGAGAATATACAAAGATAATGTAATCCAATGGTCGATTTGTCAAAATTCACATCCAATTGAAAATATTGATTGGTATAACATTGCTTAGAGTAACTTGAACCCAACCCTATATATATGTATATAAATCAGTTGAACTCATTTAAACAGAAAAAGAGCATTTTCGTTGGTTGACAGTTAGTAAACAACCACATAAAACCTTCGAGAAAGCAAGATGCTACATCTAGCTAGACTAATCATTGTGGTTGTGGTCTATACATGAGTTAACAATGGTAAATTCAACAAAAATTTAATTAAGAAGAAAAATAGTTACTTACTAGCAATCAAGAGAAAAAAGTTGATTAAGAAAAAAGACAAGGAGTTCAACAATCTTTAATGATGCCCCTTTCTAGAATAAGTGCAAATAACGAAGCTAAGCAATATACTATTTAGAATTTAAAATCAAATCAAACAAAAGTACAAATATATACCAAAAGATAAAACAAATAGGAATTAATTTGGATTCACTGACTTACAGAGTATTTGAACCCAATTTCCAATTCCGTCTAGATTCCTGCTAATCATTGATCTCCTCACCACATTCGAAGTACTCCTCACAATCAGAGTCACCATGGAGCCTTTCAATCCTGTTTGGGTGTGCCACATCATTACAGCTTCCCTCTTCACTAGGTCCAGTCCCATTGTAATAGTCACGAATTTGCTTTTCATTGTTATCTTCTGCAACCACTACCAAATTGTTGAAATTATGATGGAGAACACCCAAATCCTCATAAGGAGCGATGCTGGTGTTGCTACTCTGAGCCATAGTTCGGTTGAGTTCTTCTATGTCTTTCTTGTATAACATACGGAACCCGCATTTCTTCACCATGCATGATTCGTGGGTTTCAATTTTAATGCCAATCTGACTCAGTTCATTTGCTTCACATTCATTTAATAATTTTATGTCCTCCTTGTAGTATTGAGGAAGCAAATAACATAGCCAAATGTTTTCTGATAAACCAACACTTTTGTCCCCAACAACTGCTGTAGCAGACATTACTTTTCCATTTGCAATCAAACGACAGGATAGTGAAAAACTGAAAACGGAAGAAAATACAATGCAAATAGCAGTCCCCATCCAGTCATCACACAAATGAGAAGAAGGTTCTTTTATATTCACTTCAACCCCAATACTTTGATGGATAAACCACTTCGGAATTACACTTCCAGAAATAATCATTTCATATCTCCAATTGTATAATGGATGATCATATCTATCATGACGAGAGAGTCCCTAAAACATACAAAGCAGGTTGTTTATGTGAGAGAGAGAGAGAGAGAGAGAGAGAGAGAGAGAGAGAGAGAGAGAGAGAGAGAGAGAGAGAGAGAGAGACCTGATGGTGCTTTCTTATCACTGCCAAAAAAATGTCAATGAAATCTTGATTGTTAGCCAGTTTACAGCAATTTGAAAGATAAAGCTCTGCCTTACAAAAAGAATTAGATTTTTGGAGATCTGGTACTGTTTCCAGTGAGGTACAACCATTTCCCCAAATTTCTACGATATCTATTGGAAGATTTGGCAATGATCGAAGGCTCGTGCAATTCTTCAAATACATCCTTTCCAACTTACATAGTTGACTGATGCTATCAGGAAGGCAAACAAAACTATTCTCACTTAGATCTATTTCTTTTAAAGAGAATAAGCAACCAATATCATTAGGGATTTCCCTGAGATTGCAGTCTTGTAGTTTCAATTCAGTCAAAGAACACAAACCCGATAGAGAGGACAACCCCACGGGATCTGCAATTTTTGGCCTTGAAGAAAATGGGAGGAGATCATACCAAGATGTAGAGTTAAATGATGATAACCCCTTACATCCATTGAAAGATAGCACTTTAAGATTTTTTAGGAGACCAATGGAAGAAGGCACCTCTCTTATTGCAGTTCCACTCACATCCAGCTCCTCTACACTTTCAGCGTTCCCCACATTCTCAGGCAGACTCTCAAGTTTTGAGCATCCCGAAATATTCACATCTTTAAGCAACTTCAAATTAAAAATGTTGCTTGGCAAACATGTAAGACTTTTGCAATCTCTCACATTCAATAAAACAAGGCTAGTCAAATGCCCAATTGATGTGGGTAATTTATTAATAGCAGTTCCATCCAAATAAAGCTCTAATACACGTTGCATGTTTTCTCCAAATTCTGGAATCCTTTTTAGTTTTGAGCAACCAGAAAGAATAAGAACCTCAAGAGACTCCATTTCGAACTTGCTTGGAAGATTTTTGACATTTACACAACCTTTTAGATTGAAAAGAGTAAGCCTATTAAGAACCAAAGTAGAAGGGTGAATCTCACCAATGGAAGAAGGCACCTCTCTTATAGCAGTTCCACTCACATCCAACTCCTCTACACTTTTAGCATTACCCACATTCTCAGGCAGTCTCTCAAGTTTTGAGCTTCCCGAAATATTCACGTCTTTAAGCAACTTCAAATTAAAAATGATGCTTGGCAGACATGTAAGACTTTTGCAATCTCTTACATTCAATAAAACAAGGCCGGTCAAATGCCCTATTGATGTGGGTAATTTATTAATAGCAGTTCCACCTAAATAAAGCTTTAATACACGTTGCATGTTTTCTCCAAATTCTGGAATCTTTTTTATTTTTGAGCAACCAGAAAGAATAAGAACCTCAAGAGACTCCATTTCAAACTTGCTTGGAAGCGTTTTGACATTTACACAACCTTTTAGATTGAGAAGAGTAAGCCTATTATGAGCCAAAGTCGAAGGGTGAATCTCACGTAAATTTAAACAATCTTCAAGAACCATTTTCTTAAGATTTGGGACTTTGATCAAATCAGGGGTTTCTATAAGGTTTGGAGACCCATTCATTTGGATGATTTTCAACTTCTCAAAAGACTATTAAAAGCAAAAAAAAAAAAAGAAAAAAAAGAAAAAGAAAAAGAAAAAGAAAAAGAACAATTAGCTTCAACAAATCCCTACAATTTAATGGAACTTAAATATAAATAAGTACAAGGATGCTTAAATTACCTTTGCTCCTTTCCAAAGTTGTTCAATGTAGCTATGGCACATGTAAAGTTCAACCAGATCATTTGATTGGAAATTTAATGGTAAAGATTTTGAAGGGTATCCCCTCCACTCAAGAAATCTTAAGCCAATAGGAAGATGTTTGGGTTCATGGAGAAGTTGAACATTATCAATTGTAAGCAATTTAAGATGATGCATCTTTGAGAAAGATTTAGGATTCCAATATGCCTCTTTTGATTTAGGCAACTTTAGGACTATGCATTGAATTGCTTCTGTTCCCTAATAATCATGAAAAAAAGGGATTAGTTAATTGCAAAATGTATGATTACCAAAACTACTCTAAGTTGAACTTTTTTGAATAATATTATAGGGTATATGTTCAAGTTTTCTAAAAAACTCTTACCGTATTTTTTGTTAGTACACTATTAATGTCTTCGAATGACCACAAAATGCTACGCTTTCCAGGCTCTTCAGGGCACTCTTCCTGAACTATTTTCCTCCCCATGTCTTGTACTAAATCATGCATCGACACTACAATGTCATTCATTTTTATGAGAGATTTCTCAACTAGAACCACTAATCCAATAGCAGGGTAAAGGTCAAGATAATCTAGTTTCCTCACTACACAATTTTTGTACTCATGATTTAAGAAACATGCAATATACAAGAATATTTTTTTCTCTGTTTCGTGTAGTCCATCATAACTTATTTTAAGTGCTTCGAAAATTGCAAGATCCGGAAATTTTTTAAGCCTAAATAATGTACTTTTCCATTGATTGATGTCTCTATTGAACAAAGTGGAACCCAAAATCTCAATAGCTACAGGAAGGCCTTTAGTATATTGTACGACATCTTTGGATAGTTGTAGATAATCTTCGGGAGGGCGGTCTTTTTTAAAAGCTTTCAAACTCAAAAGATGAAGAGCTTCATCATCGCTCAATGTTTCAGCTATGCATATTTCATCTACTTCTTGTATATGTAGTAAATGCTTATCCCTTGTTGTTATGATAACTCTACTACTAGAACCAAACCAATTATGCTTCCCAACTAACTTTTTCAATTGGTCTAATTGGCTTACATCATCAAGAACGAGAAGAATTCTTTTATGACGTAATCTATTTTTGATCACGAAAACTCCCTCATCGACATCTTGTATACTTTCGTTTAATATTTTTCTAATAAGTTGTTGTTGCAATGGAAGTAAACCTTCTTTTTCACAAACCTCCCTAACATTATGGAGAAAGCAACAACCATCAAACTCCCTTGAAACCATATGAAAAACAACTCTAGCAAGAGTTGTTTTACCTATTCCCCCCATCCCCCAAACCCCTATTATGCGAACATCATTAGACCCTATAGCCAAACATGATTCCAATTCCTTCACTCGAGATTCTATTCCTACAAGGTCTTTAGTATCTTCAAAGAATGCATAATTCAATTTATGCCATAACTCTCCCACAATATCTTGGATAAGTTGTGCCTCAGACCTGCAATGAAGGGAGAATGATATCTAGTCAGTACCACCCATAAATAGTACAAAAAAGGAAAGTAGACATCCAATGTTCTATTCTGTTGGCTAAACCAAGAATATGTAAATAACTTTGTGCAAGAAAAATTTGAAAGAAATACAAAATGTAAATTAATTAGATCAAGTCAAAATAAAAATGAAGTGTGAACATCTATGTTGCTTTACTCAAAGTTCAAAACAAGGCTTAAGATAAGAAGAGTACTTATTTGAAATTTGAACATTTAGAAGCAAGTAATATGTCAAATTGGATTACCTATCTAGTAGGTGCCACCCTTTGAGATTTGCCACTTCTTCTAAAGCAGCTTTCCACGTTTGGACTTTCTCTATGTCGTCCTTGAAACATTCTTCATGTTTAGAAAAGGCTTGGGCAAAGGTGCCTGTTTGTTTTCGTACATCAGATGGGTCCACATCATAAAAAATTGGCAAAACAGTCGTGGTCTTCTCTTTTAGGCATCCAATTATCTTTGTAAGTTCATCCAAGCACCATGTTGATGACGCAAAGTTTCTTGAGAGAATGACAATTGCAAATCTCGATTCTTTTATTGCTTTCAAGAGTTCTGGTGAAATAGATTTTCCTATCTCAAGATTTTCCTCGTCTCTAAAGGTAACTATGCCCCTTTGTTTCAAAGCAACATATAGATGGTCTGTAAAACTAGAACGGGTGTCCTCACCTCTAAAACTAAGAAAGACATCATATTTCCACCAAGGTGTTGAAGATGAAAATGATGACAAAGAGGAGGTCTTCTGAGAGCTAATAGAAGACATTGGAAATATGTTGACGGCAAGTATTGAACTAAAATAAAGATTAGAAAAAAAGGGTAGTTTTCAATTAAGCTTTGAAAGAGAAATTAAAAGAAAAAAAATGATTTGATATGGATCTTTTATTTTAAGGAGGGAGTGAAAGGATAGAATAAAAGAGATGAATGTGTATGAAAAGTGAAAACTTAGAGCATCTCCTACAGATGCTCTATATCTATTTTTTGGAGAGAAAAGCCCACTGATCACCCCAAAAACTCACTCTAACAGCTTCTTCATCTTCATTTTTTAGATTAGAGTTGCTATAGTGCTTCTCTAGACAATATTCTCCCTTAAAATAATACCCGGTTGAATAAAAAAATAATTCTTTCTCTTTCATTCCTTTTCTCTTTCGTTCTTCACTCTCTCAACGGTAATATACCACAATCAAAACAAAAACACAAAACCCAATCGAAAGATTTGTAACACAAAAACAATCTTTCTCATAAGCCTAATGAAATTTGAACAATAAAATAAAACTAATCAAACCAGAAAAGAAAAAAAAAACATGTAGAACGTCGATTTATGTAGAACACCGATCTCCACTTCTTTGCCAGTGATCTATGTGTGTATGAGAGAGAATTTGTTTGTGTGAGATAGAGGGAGAGAGTGTTCTAGAATCAAGTACAAATAGAAAAAGTAAAAAAAGAGAGAGCTGGAGAGAGAGAGAGAGAGAGAGAGAGAGAGAGAGAGATGAAGAAAAGATCCGGAATGAACTAGAAAAAGAAGGTAGATAGAGAGAGCTGAAGAAAAGATCCGGAATAAACTAGAAAAAGAAAAAGAAGGTAGATAGAGGAAAGGAGTGGGATATGTGTGTGGTGGAGGAAAAAAAAAGAAGAAACGTATAGATGACAAATGGTGTGAAGGGAAAAATAATATAAAAAATAAGAAATGACAATTAAGAAATGTTACCACAATATTTTCACAATAAATCTTAAATAATAGATTGTTATTAGCTAATATTGGTGAGTAAAAAAATAATTTCAGCGGTGTGTTTAAATTAGAACTAGTAACAACTTTTTACATAAGATTTTGATGTGATTCTTGTGAAAGTATTGCGAAAAATGTTGTGCATATAACACTTTTCATTGGAAAAATATAATTATTGGGAATGAATATAGGAAGAATAAATGATGATAAAAAAAAAGAATAAAGAATGAATGAAAAAATAATATTTAAATGAGATAGAGGGTCCGTTTGGATTGAACTTATTGTTGTTGAAACTGAAAACTGAAAACACTGTAGCAAAATAATTTTTAAATGTGTGAATAGTGCCGTGGGACCCATTTTTAATATTTTTTATTGTGTGAACAGTGTGTGAACAGTGCATGCACTGTTCACGCACAGTGTTTTTTGCCTCTCAAGTCAAATAATGCGGCCAAAAAAAAAAAAAAGAAAAAAAAAAAGGGAAAACGCGGATTGAGAAACGTGGATGTGGAGTCCAAACTGCACCAGAAAATGTGATAGAAAGTGTATTTGAAAAAGTGGGTAGCTAAAAGGTAAAAGTCACTGTTCATTCTCCAAATAATACAAAAATTTGAAGAATCTGCTGGAGATGCTCTTACGGATTTGAGAAATGAATTTGCAATAGTGATTGTAAAGCTCAAAAATATCTTAGAAACAACACATAATTCAATTCCTATTATATAATTGCTTTTTTAATAAAGAAATGACCCTTATTTTTTCTTTTGTTTGTGAGTATGTGAAAGAGAGACGAAAGGCATTAATAAAACTAAGGTCACAACAATCTTTCAACTACACCCAACTTGCTAATTGCCTCCCACCATATAATTTTGTTAAAAAAAAAATAAGAAAAAAAGAAAAAAAGAAACTAGTGTCAGTGATCCTAGCCTTGTTGGGCATTCACATCCTCTATCCTCTGTTTTCAGTGAAGTCAAAAAAAATTTGTTTGTTTATTTTTTAAACAAATTGGATAATTTACGTTATTTTGATTATTATTTATGCAGAAATTTATTTAACTAACATTAAATCATTACAAAAGCAAAACCCAGGAAAAAAAAAATCAAAACCCAGGAAAAAAAAATCTATTTAACTAACATTAAATCATTGCAGAAATTTTTTTGTAATTTAACAACCACTGTTGGTATAAGAGTAGAAATTCAGATACTACAAAACAAATAGTCAAAACCCAGAAAAAAAAAATCTGTATGTTCCTCGCATTTCCCTCTGCTTTCTCATCATCCAAAAGATTCCTTAAAATTTAAAAAAAAAAATATATATATATATATATATATATATTCCTTTACTTTCTGCCGCTAATAGTTCCCTAGGAATAAAGCCTATAGAATACATATAGCCAAATGGGGTCAAAAGTCAGTTGTAAAAGATCACCACCTGGACTCAACTTCTTTGATATGAATGTACCTTCCCTTTTTTTTTTTGTTTTTGTTTTTTTTCTTTTGGATTTTTTTTGGTTTTTTTTTTTTTTTGGTTTTTTTTTTTGTTTTTGTTTTTTTCGTTGGTTTGTTTTTGTTACATCTGATAGCTTGTTAGACTTCAAAGCTACACTAGTAGACTTTTCCTATTCAAACAATCTAACACTTCAGTACAACTTCATAAAGAGAAACCTGTGCAGAAGCCGGACCTACCACGCCTAACAATTTACAATTCTATCAAAACTAACATGCAATAATGGGCACGTAAAAAAAAAATATTAAACTAACATAATAGGTACTTAGCGTCCAAACTGCAAAAAATCTAATCTAAATCCGTCTTTGTTTACATCATAAAATTCATTGCATATTTAAATAGTCTCACGACTGGCCCAAAATACCCACCTAAAAATATTCTAATTTCATATAAAACTAACATTGGACGAAGGATGAGATTTCTTAGGCTCTTATCTCAAGTGTGCCGTCAATCATTCTCTACATGAATATACTGAGAAGTCCTCCTTCAAAATATCTGTGTTTATATGCTGACTTATTTAGTTTATATATAGCTAGGGTTTCATCATAAGTTTTTTTAAAAACTCCCTCAATAATATTAATTATAAAATTGACCCCACAAAAAGATTTTCTACAATACCTCACCTTTAAACTCTCTCTCTCTCTCTCTCTCTCTCTCTCTCAGTTATTACATTCTCCCCCACTTATAACATTCCTTAAAATTTAATATATATATATATATATATATTTTTTTTCCTTTACTTTCTGCCGCTAATAGTTCCCTAAGAATAAAGCCTATAGAATACATATAGACATATGGGGTCAAAAGTCAATTGTAAAAGATCACCACCTGGACTAAACTTCTTCGATATGAATGTACCAACCCTTTTTTTTTATTTTTCTATTTTCATTTGTTTGTTATTGTAGATCTGTTTGCTTGTCAAACTTCAATCCTACACCAGTAGGCTTTTCCTATTCAATCAATCCAACACTTTGGTATAACTTTTTAAAGAGAAACCTATGTAATAGTCAGACCAACCACACCTAACAATCTGCAATTCTATCAAAACTTACACGCAACAATGGGCACAGAAAAAAAATTATTAAATTAACGTAATAGGTACTTAGCATTCAAATTGTAGAAAATCTAACCTAAATCCTCCTTTGTTTACATCATAAAATTCAATGGATATTTAAATAGTCTCGCTACTGGCCAAAAATACCCACCTAAAAGTATTCTAATTTCATATAAAACTTACATTGGATGAAGAATGAGATTTCTTAAGCTCTTATCTCAAGTGTGCCATCAATCCTTCTTTACATGAATATCTCCTTCTTTACATGAATATACTGGGAAGTTCTCCTTCAAAAATACCTACGTTTATACGCTGACACAATTAGCTTATATACAGCTAGGGTTTCATCCTAAGTTTTTTAAAAAAACTCCCTTAGTAATATTAATTATAAAATTGACCCCACAAAAAGATTTTCTTAAATACCTCACCTTTAAACTCTCTCTCTCTCTCTCTCTCTCTCTTTTCTGGGTATTACATTCTCCCTAACTTATAAGATTCCTTAAAATTTAATATATATATATATATATATATATATATATATATTTTATTCCTTTACTTTCTGCCACTAATAATTCCCTAGGAATAAAGCCTATAGAATACATATAGCCATATGGGGTCAAAAGTCAATTGTAAAAGATCACCACCTGGACTAAACTTCTTCGTTATGAATGTACCTTCCCCTTTTCTTTTTTCTTTTTTTCATTTATTTGTTTTTGTTAGATCTGTTTGCTTGTCAGACTTCAATCCTACACCAGTAGGCTTTTCCTATTGAACTAATCCAACACTTCGGTACAACTTTTTAAAGAGAAACCTGTGTAGTAGCCAGACCTACCACGCCTAACAATTTGCAATTCTATCAAAACTTACACGTAACAATGGGCACAGAAAAAAATTATTAAATTAACGTAATAGGTACTTAGCATCCAAATTGCAGAAAATCCAACCTAAATCCTCATTTGTCTACATCATAAAATTCAATGGATATTTAAATAGTCTCACTACTGGCCAAAAATACCCACCTAAAAATATTCTAATTTCATATAAAACTTACATTGGATGAAGGATGAGATTTTTTAGGCTCTTATCTCAAGTGTTCCATCAATCCTTCTCTACATGAATATTCTAAGAAGTCCTCCTTCAAAAATATCTACGTTTATATGCTAACTCAATTAGCTTATATATAGCTAGGGTTTCATCCTAAGTTTTTCAAAAAACTCCCTTAGTAATATTAATTATAAAATTGACCCCACAAAAAAAATTTTCTTAAATACCTCACCTTTAAACTCTCTCTCTCTCTCTCTCTCTTGGGTATTACATTCTTCCCTACTTATAAGATTCCTTAAAATTTAATATATATATATATATATATATTTTTTTTTCCTTTTCTTTCTGCTACAAATCGTTCCATAGGAATAAAGCCTATAGAATACATATTGCCAAATAGGGTCAAAAGTTAATTGTAAAAGAACACTACCTGGACTCAAATTCTTTGATATGAATGTACGTTCCCTTTTTTTGTTTTTTGTTTTTTTTTTTCATTTGTTTGTTTTTGTTACTTCTGATAGCTTGTCAGATTTCAAGCCTACACTAGTAGACTTTTCCAATTCAACCTATCCAACACTTCGGAAAAACTTCTTAAAGAGAAACCTGTGCAGAAGCCGGACCTACCACGCCTAACAATCTGCAATTCTTTCAAAACTTACACGCAACAATTGGCACAGGAAAAAAATATTAAACTAATATAATAGGTAATTAGCGTCCAAATTGCTGAAAATCTAATCTAAATCCTTCTTTGTTTACATCATAAAATTGATTGCATATTTAAATAGTCTCAAAACTGGCCAAAACTACCCACCTAAAAATATTCTAATTTCATATAAAACTTACATTGGACGAATGATAAAATTTTTTAGGCTTTTATCTCAAGTGACATATGTTCTTAACAAGTGAACACATATATGTCCTAACAATCTCCCCCTTTGGCAATCCGTGACAAAATCACAACAAACAAATGAACATATGAGAGAAGTCATAAATCACTCAGCTCATATTCACTTGTTGAATACAATAAAATCTATCCTAACACAAACTCTTGAAAAACTTTGCAAGAAGAGAGTTTATGGCAAGTAGACTTTGACAACCTGTACTTCTGAAACACTTTAAACAAAACTTATCAAGGCATTTTGTGTGAAACAGAAATAATAGATTGCATACAAATATAAAGAACATGTGTATAAAGATAGAGAAGAAACAACACATGAAGAGAGAGGTGAAAGAAACATACATCCATATATATAGAAAATAAGTACAATGTATGGAAAACTGGTCAAAAAACCTCATATACAGGATCAATGTATCTATAAAGAATAGAAAAGAAAAGATACATCAAAACCTCACTACATCCCTCAAAAATATCAACACTCCCTCTATCAAAATGTCCTATACTATCTCTCCCCCTAAGATGACTACTCTCATAATCCCAAAACTACTCCCCCTTTTTGTCACGAGTGACAAAGGGTAAAGTGTCATGTAAACATCTCATCAGTAGAGCTAGCATCCCCATCATCATCATCATCAGAATCTGAAGCTGCTGGAGTAGGTGGTGAAGGAGTAGCCTCATGAGCAAAACCACCAATGGTTGCCTGCCGTCGTGCAATACAACCAACATGAACATTCACCTGATACAACTCAGCGGAGAGTGTATCAAGGCGAGTGTCCATGTGCTGCAGCTGCGCCATAATATCTCCAAGAGATACATCGCTCATAAAGGAAGAAGGAGCAGATGTAGATGGAGCGGATCTAGATGGAGCTGATCTGGATGGAGCTGAACGGGAGGGAGGAGTGGCATCCGTCTGTCGCGACCTAAACTGAGCCTCACTATGTTTTACGGTAGCGGCATTTATGGCACGGATGTGAGTGAAGTGGTCGAACACAGGAAAAGGGATAGAAAAATGGCGTAAGATCCTCGTGATAGCGGAAGGAAAAATGAGCTTATCACGAGACGCCGAATCCAAATGGACATCTATGATAGAAAGGATGAAATGAGAAGGAAAATCTATAGTAAGATGCTTTAGAAGTGATAGCAAAAATCGAGCACGAGGCTCTATGATAGAGTTGTAGCGAGAGAGTCGATGGAGTACAAAAGTCATCACCATATTAAGAAATCTAGGACCTTTAGCAAAAGGCCTATATGATGTGTACTAATGCGCACCCCAATCAGCGGGGCGCTCACAATAAGCAGAGATAAGCTCATCTTTGGACACAGTCTTCAGACACTCACAGGAAGGGTAATCAGGAAAATCTATCCTAGGTACCCTAAGTACATCAGCAACTAGCTGCGGTGTAACAGGAATGCGCGTATCTCGAATGCGAGTGAAAAAGAGAGGTACTGAACGATCTATCCCGTGCATGTTAGAGTAAAACTCCTGTATCAGCACGAGAGGGCAAGTGACCAGGACGTCACACAATGACTCCCATCCCCTACTGTGAATGACAGAGGGAAGGTCAGTGTCGGCGAAGTCCGCCAAAATGACTTGGCGTTCCGAATGAACACCTCATCGAGAAAAGTTCTCCGAAAATGCCTTGTGGGCATCTCCATCACGGAACCGAAGGTTAAGAGGAGCAGAATCAGAAGAAGAGGAAGCTCCAAAACGCAGAGGGTTCCGAGCAAGTGTGGATTTACATTTGGGTGCCATAGACACTACTAACGTAAAAGAATGAGAAAGAGATAGAGAGGGAGACAATCAGAAAAGTACCAACACAGTTCAAATAGATCAAATATATTGAACAAAATGTACGTATGCATGGGAATGCATGAGCATGTGACATGCAAAGGAAAAAACATCATGGGCTCAGCCCAATCCAATCTTAGCAGCACACAAACATAGAGCACACATCTAAATGCATGTAAATACCATTCTAATGCACATGAAATGCAATGTATGACATCATGAAAACATTTAAGTGCAAACCCAACCCAAAATTTGAAGAAAAACTCATCAATTTTGAATAACCCCAAAAATTTTCAAAAAATCCCAAAACCTAGGTTTCAAAACATGAAATGCATGAAAAAGGAAGGGAAAAGTGATCTTACCAAGTGATTGAAGCAAGGAATGGTCAAGATCCAAGTGGGTTGGAAGATTTGAGTGAGAAAATGGTGTTTAGGAGAGGAAAAGCTGTCGGACAGATTGAGAGAGATCGAGTGAAATGAGAGAAAATCGCGACAGGAGCTTTTATAGACACCTCAGTAATTCTCGATAGCTAAGGTGTCGAGAGGTATCGAGGAAGCTGTCGAGGAAGGTGTCAAGAAATTTGCTTTCGATAGCTTCAGGTGTCGAGAGGTGTCGAGGTACAAGACCAAATTCAGAAATCAGAAGCTCGATCGATCGAGAAGGTATCGAGAAGGTACCGAGAAGGCAGAAGATTTCTCGATCAATCCACCAGGTGTTGAGACAGGTGTTGAGATTGCGATTAGAAAAGGCATGAGAAGCTCGACAGATGACCAGGTATCGAGGAGGTGTCGAGGAGGTGTCGAGCCATCAGTGAAAAGCAGTTTTTCGAGAAGTGAAAAACACAAACATGAATGCAATCCAATAAGCACCTCAACCAATGATCCACTCAACATAAAAAGCTCTCAAAATCATCTCTCAACAAGAAATTTTAAGCACATAGATCCACAGAAACACACACACACACTAAACAAGTCTAACCAATTTTATATTTCAAAAACAAGTCAAGACAGTTTAGTGAGCATACATTAGCATATGTAAACACTTGTGATGGCCAAATCACATTGTACCTGCACATGTATCAAAAGTAGCAAAGAATATTGCGTGTTGTGTGTGAAAAATATCGCAAGATTGCATATGTGTATACATGTTATGATGATCTGAGATATGAGAAAATAACTTTAACTCACACACAATCATAACTGTTTGATGGGGATCACCTTTGAGGTACATCCTATGACTCCCACATCTCCTAGAAAACACGCTTGCAATCATATTTAAAGCATATTAATCTTTTAGCTTCATATTTTCTTTGCATATTTTCTTTTAAGCATATCATGCATGAGCATAAAAAGAGAGAAAAGAAATACCCAACATGTTAAGCATAGACATTGCACTTTTGCTATACCGAAGCATACAGATGTCTTTGACACCGTACTTTTGCTATGCCGAAGCATACAGGTGTCTATGACACTGCACTTTTGCTATGCCGAAGCATATAGGTGTCATACTATGATTGGCGGGCAACAGTGGTGAGATGGTCATTTATGCCTTTCTCTTAGGATTTTCTAGTCCTACCCGTCAAAAAGAGTGATATGAGTGTTAAGTTTTAAGAGATAATTTAATCTTACTCATCACAAACAAGAGCCACAAAGCTCACTTGCTTAGTTGTGCATAGAGATGCTCATCTAAGCTACAAGAGATATAAAGTTTAGAAAATTTTGTTTCATTGGCCATCTAAGGTACACAAATACCAAAGTACACAAAACACACACTGTTTTTTGTATTTTTCAATTTTTCAATTTTTTATTTTTTATTTTTATATCAAAAACAAAATAAACAAAACTGAAAATAAACAAACAAAAACGTGTTATCAAAGCAAAGCAAAAACTAGACTGACTCAGCAAAAATGCAAAACACACAAGTAATGCAACAAACAAGAAAAACAAGAAGGGAAAAGAAAGTGATGAAATCACTTAGAGTCCTTTTTCTTCCACACCTTGGAAGAACCTTTCCTTTGATTGAACCCTTGAACTGGCGGTGAGGGGGAAGAATTGAGACCGTTCAAGTTCGAAAGGAACATGAGGGCTTTTAAAAGGTCTCCAAGAGGAGCAAGAGAGGATTGAAGCTGATTTTGGCTTCCAGATGCTATCATGCCATTGCTATGTTGAGTGGCTAACCACTTATAGCAATTTGGTCGAGTATGACCAGTTGCTCCACAATGATGACAGAGATGCTGCTTCTTTTGTTTAGGCTTTTGAAAGTTAGCCTTCTTAGCCCTAGGGTTTTTAGCATCTTTCTTATCTTGCTTAGGGGGTGCTCCTTAGATAGATTTACCTTTGTCTAAGTTCTCACTAGCTAATTCAGTTTTAACATCAATGTTCTCAATTTCAGTGTTATTAGCAAGAGGAACAAAAACAGTATTGCTAGTAGAAGCAGTATTAGAGAAAGAAAGACCATACCCCAAGCCAGTTCGATCCGAAGCAGATTTCTGATTGCTAAGCATCTCATCAAGCTTTGCACTTGAAGTCCTCTCCAGTTGAGCTCTGACTTGAAACAGCTCTGCTTCAAGGTTCTTGGTCTTCTCAGCCAAAAAGTTGTTCTCAAATCTCAGTGCTCCAATAGTTTGATTAGCCTTATCAAACTTTGTGGACAACTCTTCACGATCAAGTTCCACATCACTGAGCTTCTTGGTGGCCAGCCTATATAATTTCTCATGCTTCTTAGAAAGCTTGTAAAGCTTCTCATAGGCTGAATGGATATCATCTTGATCATCCATCTTCTCAATTTTGGACTCCACCAGTTCTTCTTCTTTATCCACTTCTTCAACAATCCCTTTAGTAAGATTGACTGTGGTAGTGAAGGCATTTAAGATTCCGTCATCCTCATTATCGGAATCATCTTCAGGCTCAGTGTCACTTAGGGTTGCAGCAAGTGCCTTGCTTTTCCCAATGCTCTTGAGATATGTAGGACACTCATGTTTCATGTGTCCGAACCCATGACATCCAAAACACTTTGGTCCTGCAGGAATAGTGTACTGACCGCCCTCCTTAGCATCTTTCTTCCCTTTGTCTTGGCTTTTAAACTGAGAAGAACTGGATTGCCTGCGGTCCTTGTCGAAGCTCCTTCCATTGGCATTCTTCATAAACTTCTTGAATTGCCGGGTGATGTAGGACTTCATTTTGGAATCTTCATCATTGGAAGACTCATTTGTGTCACTGCTCTTTGCCTTCAAGGCCATGCTTTTGCCTTTACTTGACTTGCCAATCCTAGATAACCCTATCTCATAGGTTTGCAAGTTTCCAACCAGCTCAGTTAAAGGAATCTTGTCAATGTCCTTTGATTCCTCTATCGCCATAATCTTGGCATGGAATCTCTCAGGTAGAGATCTGAGCACCTTCCTTACAATCTTGGGTTCAGGGATGGTTTCCCCAAGATTGAAGGCTGAGTTCACTATGTCCTTGAGCTTGGCATAGAACTCATCAAACGACTCATCCTCCTCCATCTTAATTTCTTCAAAGCTTGTAGTGAGCCTCTGAAACTTTGAATCTTTGACAGCCTTTGTTCCTTCATCGGTTGTCTGGAGGATGGTCCAAGCCTCCTTAGCAGTTTCAGTTGAGGATATCTTCTTGAACTCCTCATTGGTGACTGCGCTAAATAAGGCATTTAACGCTCTGCTGTTGAAGTTAGCCGCCTTGATCTTTGCGTCATCCCAATCGGCCGGTTCTTCTTTTGGCTTAGTCCAGCCAATCTCTATAGCTTGCCAAACCTTCTCATCTAAAGACTGCAAGAAAGCTCTCATGCGTACTTTCTAGTATGCATAATTAGTGCCATCAAATAAAGGAGGTATGATTAAAGATTGTCCTGTATCCATGACAAACAGGGGTCAATGGATCAACACAGCAAAGATTAAGCCTAATCAAAGTGTGCCTGCTCTGATACCTCTTGATAGGCCACAAACTGAATGACCCATTGTGATTAAACCAATTAATTAATTAGCCAAGTTATTAATTAATCAATTTAACATGCAAATACGTGAAAGCACAAACAAATCACCAAATACTAAATATGCAGCGGAAATTAAATAACACTGTAATTTGTTTACGAATAGGGAAAACCCTAACGGCAAAAACCCCACCGGGTGATTTTCAGGTCACCACTCCCGAAACTCCACTATTATCAAATCAAGCGGTTACAAGTAAAGGAATCCCAAGTACCTTACCAACCTACAGTTGAACCCTTACCCCAATACCTAATTGGACTTGATCTGTAGTAACAATTTCCACCTTTGATGCACGCCTCCCAAGTACGTGACTAACCAATGCGCGGATCCCAGTACGCGACTTTAAACACCAACTTAAGAAGGAGAGGTTGGCTGCAAAGTTCTTCAGTTCATCCTATATGATGAAGATCAGGAAGATGCTTGGTTACAAAACCCTATGGTGCAAATACACAGCAACTTCTTGAGAGAAGATGAACTAGGTCAAGAACTTCGTCTTTTGATCACAATTTGCTTGAACAGAGATTGCTTAATGCTTTTGCAACTTGTGTCTAATTTGACGGCTCTTGAAACAATCCTTTTATATGTTTAAGGTTAGAAGAAAAGAAGGCCCAAAAGCATATTCACAGATCCCAAGAAAATTACATCAGAAAATATGAAATTATAAATCTCGACAGATAGCAGGTGTCGAGGTAGCTATCGAGAAGGTGTCGAGAATTAATAAACTTGCACTTCAGCTTGATTTTTCTTGGACAGACTCGATGACTTCAACACTTGATCTTGAAACCTTGTTTCTTGAAGTATTAAAAACACCTAGAACTACCCAATTACAAGTAGAGTGCGTTTTCAAAAGGATTAGCCAATTTACATAAATAAGTGACATATGTTCTTAACAAGTGAACACACATATGTCCTAACAGTTTCAACCTAAGTTTTTTTTATAAAACTCCCAAATAATGTTAATTATAAAATTGACCACACAAAGAGATTTACTAAAATACCCCACCTTTAAAGTCTCTCTCTCTCTCTTTTCTGGGTATTACATTCTCCCCCACTTATAAGATTCCTTAAAATTTTAAATATATATATATATATATATATATATATTTTTTATTCCTTTACTTTCTGCCACAAATAGTTCCCTAGGAATAAAGCCTATAGCATACATATAGCAATATGGGGTCAAAAGTCAACTGTAAAAGATCACCACTTGGACTCAACTTCTTCGACATGAATGTACCTTCACTTTTTTTTTTTTTGTTAGATCTGTTTGCTTGTCAGACTTCCATCATACACTAGTAGGCTTTTCCCATTCAACCAATCGAACACTTCGGTACAACTTTTTAAAGGGAAACCTGTGCAGTAGCTAGACCAACCACGCCTAACAATCTGCAATTCTATCAAAACTTACATGCAACAATGGGCACAGAAAAAATTATTAAATTAATGTAATAGACACTTAGCATCCAAACTGCAGAAAATCTAACCTAAATCCTTGTTTGTTTACATCATAAAATTCATTGGATAATTAAATTGCCTCACTACTGGCCAAAAATACCCACCTAAAAATATTCTAATTTCATATAAAACCTACATTGGATGAAGGATGAGATTTCTTAGGCTCTTATCTCAAGTGTGCCGTCGATCCTTCTCTACACGAATATACTGAGAAGTCCTCCTTCAAAAATATCTATGTTTATATTTTGAATTAATTAGCTAATATATAGCTAGGGTTTCATCCTAAGTTTTTTAAAAAAACTCCCCTAATAATATTAATTATAAAATTGACCCCACAAAAAGATTTTCTTAAACTCTCTCTCTCTCTCTCTCACTCTTCTAGGTATTACATTCACCCCCACTCATAAGATTCCTTAAAATTATATATATATATATATATATATGTATGTATATATATTTTTTTTCCTTTACTCTTTGCCACTAATCGTTCCCTAGGAATAAAGCCTATAGAATACATATAGCCATATGGGGTCAAAAGTCAACTGTAAAAGATCACCACCTGGACCCAACTTCTTCGATATGAATGTACCTTTCCCTTTTTCTTTTTACTTTTTTTCATTTGTTTGTTTTTGTTAGATCTGTTTGCTTGTCAGACTTCAATCCTACACCAGTAGGCTTTTCCTATTCAACTAATCCAACACTTCGGTACAACTTTTTAAAGAGAAACCTGTGCAGTAGCCGGACCTACCACGCCTAACAATCTGCAATTCTATCAAAACTTGCACGCAACAATGGGCACATAAAAAAAAAATTAAATTAATGTAATAGGTACTTAGCGTCCAAATTGCAGAAAATCTAACCTAAATCCTTCTTTGTTTATATAATAAAATTCATTACAAATTTAAATAGTCTCTCTACTGGCCAAAAATACCCACCTAAAAATATTCTAATTTCATATAAAACTTACATTGGACAAAGGATGAGATTTCTTAGGCTCTTATCTCAAATGTGCTGTCAATCCTTCTTTACATGAATATACTAAGAAGTCGTCCTTCAAAAATATCTATGTTTACATGCTAACTTAATTATCTTATATAAATTTAGGGTTTCAACCTAAGTTTTTATATAAAACTCCCTAATAATGTTAATTATAAAATTGACCCCACAAAGAGATTTACTAAAATACCGCACCTTTAAAGTCTCTCTCTCTCTCTCTCTCACTCTCTCTTTTCTGGGTATTACATTCTCCCCAACTTATAATATTCTTTAAAATTTAATATATATATATATATATATTTTATTCCTTTACTTTTTGCCACTAATAGTTCCCTAGGAATAAAGCCTATAGAATACATATAGCCATATGGGGTCAAAAGTCAACTGTAAAAGATCACCACCTGGACTCAACTTCTTCTATATGAATGTACCTTCCCCTTTTTCTTTTCTCTTTTTTTTCATTTGTTTGTTTTCGTTAGATCTGTTTGCTTGTCAGACTTCAATCCTACACCAGTAGGCTTTTCCTATTCAACTAATCCAACACTTCGGTACAACTTTTTAAAGAGTAACCTGTGTAGTAGCCAAACCTACCACGCCTAACAATTTGCAATTCTATCAAAACTTACATGCAATGATGGGCACAGAAAAAAATATTAAATTAACGTAATAGGTAATTATCGTCCAAATTGCAGAAAATCTAACATAAATCCTCCTTTGTTTACATCATAAATATCATTGGATATTTAAATAGTTTCACTATTGGCCAAAAATACCCAACTAAAAATATTCTAATTTCATATAATACTTACGTTGAAGGAAGGATGAGATTTCTTATGCTTTTATCTCAAGTGTGCCGTCAATCCTTCTTTACATGAATATACTGAGAAGTCCTCCTTCAAAAATATCTATGTTTATATGCCGACTTAATTAGCTTATATATAGCTAGGGTTTCATCCTAAGTTTTTTAAAAAACTCTCTTACTAATATTAATTATAAAATTGACCCCACAAAAGGATTTTCTTAAATACCTCACCTTTGAATTCTCTATCTATCTCTCTCTCTCTCTTATGGGTATTACATTCTCCCCCACTTATAAGATTCCATAAAATTATATATATATATATATATATATTTTCCTTTACTCTCTGCCACTAATCGTTCCCTAGGAATAAAGCCTATAAAATACATATAGCCATATGGGGTCAAAAGTTAATTGTAAAAGAACACCACCTGGATTGAACTTCTTCAATACGAATGTACCTCCCCCATTTTTTTTTTTTTTTCCATTTGTTTGTTTTTGTTACATCTGTTTGCCTGTCAGACTTCAATCCTACACCAGTAGGCTTTTCCTATTCAACCAATCCAACACATTGGTACAACTTTTTAAAGAGGAACCTGTATAGTAGCTGGACCAACCACGCCTAACAATCTGTAATTCTATCAAAAGTTATACGCAACAATGGGCATAGAAAAAAAAATATTAAATTAACGTAATAGGTACTTAGCGTCCAAATTGCAAAAAAATCTAATCTAAATCCTTCTTTGTTTACATCATAAAATTCATTGGATATTTAAATAGTCTCACTACTGGGCAAAAATACTATCCTAAAAATATTCTAATTTCATATTAAAATTAGATTGGACGAAGGATGAGATTTCTTAAGCTCTTATCTCAAGTGTGCCGTCAATCCTTCTCTACACGAATATACTGAGAAGTCCTTCAAAAATATCTATGTTTATATGCTGACTTAATTAGCTTATATATAGCTAGGGTTTCATCCTAAGTTTTTTTAAAAACTCCTGTAGGGACTCAATTTGGAAGGACCCTCTATAATTAGGAGGGAAATAATCCTGTAGGCCCCAAACAATACATTTTTAGAGAGTGGGTTGAAGAAATTGGCCTTTGCAGACAAACGGAACCCAACCATGGACTTATCACTAATGAAGGCCAGTGCACCTAAATTCCTTTTTAAAGTTGCTCCTCGGCATTGATCCGAGGAGCTTGACCTTGGTCTCTCTCTTTCCTCCCTTTTTTTCTCCCCCCCTTGGCGCTCTATTGATCCCTCTTATATAGTCCTCTTCCTCCCATCTCTCTCTTCCATCTGTTGATCATCCACGCGCTTTCCCTCTGACTGTCCGTCCCATCAGCAGCACTATCAGTACTCAAGTAATTCATAATAATCAAGGTTACCCTGTCCAAGAGTCACATCTCCATTAGTGCGGCAAGAGGGTTAGGTGAGCGCATTTAGTGCGGAGGTGACAACCTGTCCTGGGCCCGTTTCCCCATCTGAAGCTAGTCTCGGTCCGCCGAGGATAGGGTTATCCTCGGCGAGGAGTTTTTAAAGTTTAGGCTCCCACACATCGTCCTCAGACGAACCTTCTTCCTTGGCATGGGCCCTGGGCCGGATGCATAGTAGGCCAAGATCACCAGGCCCTCGGGCCCCACTACTCCCTTAATAATATTAATTATAAAATTGACCCCACAAAAATATTTTCTTAAATGCCTTACCTTTAAGCTCTCTCTCTCTCTCTCTTTCTCTCTCTCTCTCTCTTTTGGGTATTACATTCTCCCATACTTTTAAGATTCCTTAAAATATATATATATATATATATATATATATATATATATATATGCCTTTACTCTTTGCCACTAATCTTTCCCAAGGAATAAAGCCTATAAAATACATATAGCCATATGGGGTCAAAAGTTAATTGTAAAAGAACTCGACCTAGACTCAACTTCTTCTATACGAATGTACCTTCCCTTTTCTTTTTTTTTTTCTTTTTTTTCATTGATTTTTTTTTTTTGGTTACATCTGATTGCTTGTCAGACGTCAAGCCTACACTAGCAGACTTTTCCTATTCAACCAATCCAACATTTCGGTGCAACTTCTTAAAGCGAAACCTATGCAGAGCTAGATGTACCACACCTAACAAACTGCAATTCTATCAAAACTTACATGCAAAAATGGGCACAGAAAAAAAATATTAAATTAACATAATAGGTACTTAGCGTCTGAATTGCAGAAAATCTAATCTAAATCCTTCTTTGTTTACATCATAAAATTCATTGGATATTTAAATAGTCTCACTACTGGCCAAAAATACCTGCCTAAAAGTATTCTAATTTCATATAAAACTTACAGTGAATGAAGGATGAGATTTCTTAGGCTCTTATCTCAAGTGTGTCATCAATCCTTCTCTACGTGAATATACTAAGAAGTCTTCCTTCAAAAATATCTATAATTATTGACTGACTTAATTAGCTTATATATAGCTAGGGTTTCAACCTATACTTTTTTAAAAACTCCCTTAATAATATTAATTATAAAATTGACCTCACAAAAAGATTTACTTAAATACCCACCTTTCAAGTCTCTCTCTCTCTCTCTCTTTTGGGTATTACATTCTCCCTCACTTATAAGATTCCTTAGAATTTAGTGTATATATATATATATATATATATATATTTCCTTTACTTTCTGTCACTAATAGTTCCCTAGGAATAAAGCCTGTAGAATACATGTAGCCATATGGGATTAAAAGTCAATTGTAAAAAAACACCACCTGGACTCAACTTCTTCTATATGAATGTACCTTCCCTTTTTTTTTCTTTTATCTTTTTCATTCTTTCATTTGTTTGTTTTTGTTACATTTGTTTGCTTGTCAGACTTCAATCCTACACCAGTAGGCTTTTCCTATTCAACCAATCCAACACATTGGTACAACTTTTTAAAGAGAAACCTGTGCAGTAGCTGGACCAACCATGCCTAACAATTTGTAATTCTATCAAAACTTACACGCAACAATGTGCACAAAAAAAAATAAATAAATAAATTAACGTAATAGGTACTTACCGTCCAAATTGCAGAAAATCTAATCTAAATCCTTCTTTGTTTACATCAGAAAATTCATTGGATATTTAAATAGTCTCAGTACTGGGCAAAAATACTATCCTAAAAATATTCTAATTTCGTATTAAAATTAGATTGGACGAAGGATGAGATTTCTTAAGCTCTTGTCTCAAGTGTGCCGTCAATCCTTCTTTACATGAATATACTGAGAAGTCCTCCTTCAAAAATATCTATGTTTATATGCTGACTTAATTAGCTTATATATAGCTAGGGTTTCATCTTAAGTTTTTTAAAAAACTCCCTTAATAATATTAATTATAAAATTGACCCCACAAAAATATTTTCTTAAATACCTCACATTTAAGCTCTCTCCCTCTCTCTCTCTTTTTGGTATTACATTCTCCCCCACTTATAAGATTCCTTAAAATTATATATATATATATATATATATATATATATATATTCCTTTACTCTTTGCCACTAATCGTTCCCAAGGAATAAAGCCTGTAGAATACATATAGCCATATGGGGTCAAAAGTTAATTGTAAAAGAACACCACCTGGACTCAACTTCTTCTATACGAATGTACCTTCCCTTCTTTTTCTTTATCTTTTTTTTTTTTCACTTGTTTGTTTTTGTTACATCTGATTGCTTGTCAGACGTCAAGCCCACACTAGTAGACTTTTCCTATTCAACCAATCCAACATTTCGGTACAACTTCTTAAACAGAAACCTATGCAGATGCAGGACGTACCACACCTAACAAACTGCAATTCTATCAAAACTTACACGCAACAATGGGCACAGAAAAAAAAATATTAAATTAACATAATAGGTACTTAGCATCCAAATTGCAGAAAATATAATCAAAACCCTTCTTTGTTTACATCATAAAATTCATTGGATATTTAAATAGTCTCACTACTGGCCAAAAATACTTAACTAAAAATATTCTAATTTAATGTAAAACTTACATTGGACGAAGGGTGAGATTTCTTAGGTAAAACTTACATTGGACGAAGGGTGAGATTTCTTAGGCTCTTATCTCAAGTGTGTCATCAATCCTTCTCTACATGAATATACTAAGAAGTCTTCCTTCAAAAATATCTATATTTATTGACTGACTTAATTAGCTTTTATATAGCTAGGGTTTGAACCTATGTTTTATAAAAAAACTCGCTTAATAATATTAATTATAAAATTGACCTCACAAACAGAATTACTTAAATAGCCCACCTTTAAAGTATCTCTCTCTCTCTCTCTCTCTCTCTCTCTCTCTCTCTTTTCTGGGTTTTACATTTTCCCCCACTTATAAGATTCCTTAGAATTTTGTATATATATATATATTTCCTTTACTTTCTGCCACTAATAGTTCCCTAGGAATAAAGCCTGTAGAATACATGTAGCCATATGGGATCAAAAGTCAATTGTAAAAGAACACCACTTGGACTCAATATCTTCTATATGAATGTACCCTCCCTCTTTTTTCTTTTTTCTTTTTCATTTTTTCGTTTGTTTGTTTATGTTACATCTGTTTGCGTGTCAGACTTCAATCCTACACTTGTAGGCTTTTCCTATTCAACCAATCCAAAACTTCAGTACAACTTTTTGCAGTAGCCGGACCAACCACACCTAACAATCTACAATTCTATCAAAACTTACACGCAACAATGGGCACAAAAAAAAAAAAAAATAAATAAATTAACGTAATAGGTACTTAGCGTCCAAATTGTAGAAAATCTAATCTAACTCCTTCTTTGTTTACATCATAAAATTCATTGGATATTTAAATAGTCTCACTACTGGCCAAAAATACTCAGCTAAAAATATTCTAATTTCATATTAAAATTAGATTGGACGAAGGATGAGATTTCTTAAGCTCTTGTCTCAAGTGTGCCGTCAATCCTTCTCTACATGAATATACTGAGAAGTCCTCCTTCAAAAATATCTATGTTTATATGCTGACTTAATTAGCTTATATATAGCTAGGGTTTCATCTTAAGTTTTTTTAAAAAACTCCCTTAATAATATTAATTATAAAATTGACCTCACAAAAAGAATTACTTAAATAGCCCACCTTTAAAGTATCTCTCTCTCTCTCTCTCTCTCTCTCTCTCTTTTCTGGGTTTTACATTTTCCCCCACTTATAAGATTCCTTAGAATTTTGTATATATATATATATATATATATATTTCCTTTACTTTCTGCCACTAACAGTTCCCTAGGAATAAAGCCTGTAGAATACATGTAGCCATATGGGATCAAAAGTCAATTGTAAAAGAACACCACTTGGACTCAATATCTTCTATATGAATGTACCCTCTCTCTTTTTTCTTTTTTCTTTTTCATTTTTTCGTTTGTTTGTTTATGTTACATCTGATTGTGATGTCGCGGAAGCCTGAAGAGAAACACACACGATGCTCTCTTAATGGAACAGAAACTAAACTGTTAGTTTCTGGTAGTAAACCTCGAATCCACGAGGGGTTTCCCTGAATCCACAAAGAGATAAAACTGGAATCCACCAGAAGAAAATTTGACAAAAGTCTGTGTTTATTGATAATAGTCTCTGAAAAACGTTTACAGACTTAGGAGCCTATTTAAGGGCTCCTTAAAACTTGACAAACCAGAAAATATAATCTAAAATAACTCCTAATTGATACCTAACCATAACAGGAACCAAATTTGACCTAAAAAACATTAAATGCACCTAAAAACAATGAAATAAATCACCTAAACCTAAAATAACGTTTTTTTTACATAAAAATACCAAATATAAAAGATTACAGAAATTAATTAGAATATTTTGTCCTACATCAGTTTGCGTGTCAGACTTCAATCCTACACTTGTAGGCTTTTCCTATTCAACTAATCCAAAACTTCGGTACAACTTTTTAAAGAGAAACTTGTGCAGTAGCCGGACCAACCACACCTAACAATCTACAATTCTATCAAAACTTACACGCAACAATGGGCACAAAAAAAAAAAAAAAAAAAAAACGTAATAGGTACTTAGCGTCCAAATTGTAGAAAATCTAATCTAACTCCTTCTTTGTTTACATCATAAAATTCATTGGATATTTAAATAGTCTCACTACTGGCCAAAAATACTCAGCTAAAAATATTCTCATTTCATATTAAACTTAGATTGGACGAAGGATGAGATTTCTTAAGCTCTTATCTCAAGTGTGCCGTCAATCCTTCTCTACATGAATATATTGAGAAGTCCTCCTTCAAAAATATCTATGTTTATATGCTAACTTAATTAGCTTAGATATAGCTAGGGTTTCATACTAAGTTTTTAAAAAAACTCCCTTAATAATATTAATTATAAAATTGACCCCACAAAAAGATTTTCTTAAATACCTCACCTTTAAACTCTCTCTCTCTCTTTCTCTCTTCTGGGTATTACATTCTCCCCTACTTATAAGATTCCTTAAAATTATATATATATATATATATATATATATATATTTTCCTTTACTCTCTACCACTAATCGTTCCCTAGGAATAAAGCCTATAGAATACATATAGCCATATGGGGTCAAAAGTGAATTGTAAAAGAACACCACCTTGACTGAACTTCTTCTATACAAATGTACCTTCCCTTCCTTTTTTTTTTTTTTTTTTCATTTGTTTGTTTTTCTTACATCTGATTGCTTGTCAGACTTCAAGCCTACACTAGTAGACTTTTCTTATTCAACCAATCCAACATTTCGGTACAACTTCTTAAAGAGAAACTTGTGCAAATGCTGAACGTACCACACCTAACAAACTGCAATTCTATCTAAACTTACACGCAACAGTGGGCACAAAAAAAAAATATTAAATTAACATAATAGGTACTTAGCGTCCAAATTGTAGAAAATCTAATCTAAATCCTTCTTTGTTTACATCATAAAATTCATTGGATATTTAAACAGTCTCACTACTGGCCAAAAATACCCACCTAAAAATATTCTAATTTCATATAAAGCTTACATTGGACGAAGGACGAGATTTCTTAGGCTCTTATCTCAAGTGTTTCATTAATCCTTCTCTACATGAATATGCTATGAAGTCTTCCTTCAAAAATATCTATATTTATTGACTGACTTAATTAGCTTATATATAGCTAGGGTTTCAACCTATGTTTTTTAAAAAACTCCCTTAATAATATTAATTATAAAATTGACCTCACAAAAGGATTTGCTTAAATACCCCACCTTTAAAGTCTCTCTCTCTCTCTCTCTCTCTTTTCTGGGTATTACATTCTCCCCCACTTATAAGATTCCTTAAAATTTAATAAATATATATATTTCCTTTACTTTCTGCCACTAATAGTTCCCTATCTACCACTAATAGTTCCCTAGGAATAAAGCCTGTAGAATACATGTAGCCATATGGGGTCAAAAGTCAATTGTAAGAGAACACCACCTGGACTCAACTTCTTCTATACGAATGTACCTTCCCTTTTTTTTTTGTTACATCTGATTGCTTGTCAGACTTCAAGTCTACACTACACTAGTAGACTTTTCCTATTCAACCAATCCAACACTTCGGTACAACTTCTTAAAGAGAAACCTGTGCAGAAGCCGGACCTACCATGCCTAACAATTTGCAATTCTATCTATACTTACACGCATCAATGGGCATAGAAAAAAATATTAAATTAACACAATAGGTACTTAGCGTCCAAATTGCGGAAAATCTAATCTAAATCCTTCTTTGTTTACATCATAAAATTCAATGGATATTTAAATAGTGTCACTACCAGCCCAAAATACCCAGCTAAAAATATTCTAATTTCATATAAAACTTAGATTGGATGAAGGTTGAGATTTCTTAGGCTCTTATCTCAAGTGTGTCATTAATCCTTCTCTACATGAATATACTAAGAAGTCTTCCTTCCAAAATATCTATATTTATTGACTGACTTAATTAGCTTATATATAGCTACGGTTTCAACCTAAGTTTTTAAAAAAACTCCCTTAATAATATTTTTAAAGTTGTGATTTCCAACTATATTGTGTTGGCTTTAATTCCATGCCAAATTTGATTATAATTTCTTTAATCATTTTCCCTGTATGTACGTGGTATTAATTGTAAAGGATGGGTGTGAGAGATCGGTGAAGAATCAAGCTTCAAAAGTTGAACAAGTGGATTTCGCGACTGGCTCGCGACTGTCTAGCGAGAAGCAACCTGCAAAAAGAGCCACGTGTAGAGCACATGACTGGAAGATGGAGATTCATGCCAGACTAGATTTTTTGTAACTGTCTCACGGGTAAGGCCAACCTGCGAAGGACTCGCGAAACTTTCAATTTGGCAAAAAGTTGTGTTTTGCTTTACCAAGTCTTTACCCACACTATATATACCCTCATTACCCACAAATTGTAAGGAATGCTTTTCAGAGAGAAAACTCTAAAAATACACTTAAGAGTTAGAGATTGTTATACCCACAATCATCTACCCATTTCCTTGTGGTTTTCCTCAACTTCTACCTCTCCATCTCTATATCTTTGAGAGGTTGCTAGCCCAAACACTTACCACACCCATTCTGAGTGTAAAGTGAGATTTTGGTACTATTGGGAAGCATTGGAAGGAGCCATTCATTGGTGGATGCATTCAGGCTGAATTGTGGGATCTAGAAAGCTAGGGAAGACAAGGCTCCGAGAAGTCAGTTGGTAGCAGGATCTCGGAGGGCTCAAGTCCATGGGGTAGACTAGGCTTGGAGGGTCTTTTGTTATTGGTGTACTTCAACTTTATTCTCTAGTGGATCAATTTCGACTTAGAAGGTCGCGGAGAGGTTTTTCGCTGAGTTCTTCGATTTCCTCTTCGATAACATGTCTCGGTGTTATCTTGTGTTTGCATCTCTCTTCCCTACTCTTTCAGCTTTCATTTTACTGTTGTTAATGGATGAATATGGCTTAGGGTAGTGTTAATGGTTCTTTGTGCTTATTTACTCTTGTTCCGCACTTAGTACAAGTTAGAGTAAAAGTTATCTAGCCATAATTTTTAATTGGGGGTTTGAACAAGCTCTTGTGTCTTAGCACAAATCCGAGCTTTCAATATTAATTATAAAATTGACCCCACAAAGAGATTTACTTAAATACCCCACCTTTAAACTCTCTCTCTCTCTCGCTCTCTCTCTCTGGATATTACATTCTCCCCCACTTATAAGAATTCAGTCCTTTGAATTCATCCCAAGCTGAATCAATTTATCTTGCTTCCATTGTGCAACTCTAATACCATAATTGTATTGATCTATACAATTTTTTACTCATTCCCAATAGTTCAAGAGCAACTAAACTACAAAAAATCCCTTTTAGATAACTATCACTACGACCCAAATAGCTCTAGAAGTTATGTCCATTGTGAATAAAATTTTCAAATGCGACCTCTTCTAGTAAATCTAGTAAAAAAAAATGATATTTCTTCAATAAAGAATCTCTAATAATTCTGAACAATGAAGGAGCCTCCAAGGTTATGATGAAAGAAAATCCACAATCAAAGTTTATCGTAAATCACTATGCCCTGACATCCCATTAAGTTGTATATAATTTCCACTTAAATGTAAGTTCAAAACTATTTCACAATATATGTGTAGACTTTTCCTACCTCAAAATTGTAAAATATAAATTTCTAAAGTCTCCATAAAAATCAGTTGAGCATTTTTATAGGTCTATCATAGAATGTCTATCTTAATCGTATAAATTATCTTCGCGATTAAGCAAAATTTTATTCACCTTTAACCTCTAGATGATGCTTGGACTAAACTCATTGAAGAGTTGAGTTCCTCATGAATATACTGCTTATTATGAAATCATAATCTCTATATGTAAATTTGCTTGAAGGGAACTGTCCCTAAAATAATTCAAACCACGGAAGTGAATTCCATACCGTACCGGCCAGAATTTTCCACACCGAAGCCTAAACCAGTACAGAAATAGTTGTGATTCGTACTGCCTCAAATATCGAGTTACTCCGGCCATTTCGGTCGGAAAAGATATTTTGGACCGGTACAGAACAGAGAATAAAAAGAAAAAGAAAGAAGAAGAAAAAGAAGAAGAGAAAGAGAAGAATGGGTTAGCCACACAGTGCCTAATTTGTGGGTTTTAATCTGTGCTCCAAATCTTTCATTTTTCCTTCTTAAACATTTTCTTATTAGGATCTTGTTCGGCCTCCATAGCAGCTTGTCACTACAGCTTCTTCTTTCTTCTCCTTCTTCTTCGTTGCTTTCCCTTTACGCTTCTTGATATCTCCACTAGCAGTGCATGACAGCTTTGTGCTTTTGTGTATTTTAAAATTTCTCATTAAACTGTGTCAGATGGTTAGGTAGGAGTTGGAGTGGTGTGGGATTAAAGCATTTGGCTACATCATTTGAGAAGTCACGTGTGCATCTTTTTTTTTTTTTTTTCCTTCCTTCTATTATTATAAATATACTATTTATTTTAATATATTGGAGTAATGTATAGTGACTAATATATTAAACTTATGAACTCATTAAAAATAATATTAAACTTATGCAAAAATATGTAAATTTTAAGTATTTGTGATATATAGTGGTAACTCCGAAACAATACGCTGATATCAATTGGTACTGAAATATTTCGTTTTCTTGATTAAATCGAAACGGTCTCTGGTACGGTATTGACTTTCTTGTTTCAAACCCCCTTTTGTTTTTCTTTTACCTTTCTTTAACTTGCTGATAATACTGTCCTAACAGCCTATAACTTAGAGTAAAATACAACTTTGTAATCATTAGCCACTTGTCAATATAAAACAAAGGTACTACAATTGACTATAATTCAAATTGTAATAGTCTTTCAAAATAAGCTCTCTTGCCATCCCAAATCCTTCAATATCCAATCAAAATATGATTCACTAGTCCAATTCAATAATACGACGAACTTTTTCTACCCACTTCAAGTTCTATTGAGCCAATCCATCAGCTCTCATCAACTAAAATCAAATAATTACTTTTCTAGCATCAAACCCTATCCCCTTAGAATAATAAACAATCTTCCAAGAGCACAAGTAGAACCAAAATAAAATAATGAATCATATACAATACAAAGTTTAAAAATAGGTGACTCGTGAATTCAAGTATGATTAGTGTTGTCTAGACCCAAGGGGTTATCGTAATATATATTTTACTAAGGAAAAGTTCAATGAAAACTTGATTATAAGTCCAGAAAAATAAAGTTTAAAGGAATGCTAGCAACTCTAGGAAAACTAGATTTTTTATTTTTTGTAAACAAGCTCATATAAAAGTTGAAATCTACTATAAAAATTAACAGAGGAACCGAAAAAAAAAAGTATTTCAGCAGACTAGACTTTTAGCCAAGGAGTTGTATTTAGAATTTCAGATCATGAATTACTCGTAATGAAGAAAGTACCGATATAGTTGTTGGAATACCTATATATAGCCCGAGTATTTACCAAGAAAAAAGTTTAAGGGGAGAAAAAGAGATCTCATGAATATGTAAGACCAAGAGTTAACTTCAAAAATTCACATTTAATACTGAGGCTATGGTAAGCATGATTTCAAAGATCTGGATAACAAAATCTAAATTTTGATTTGCTTAGGTTGGTCAAGAGTATGTAAGACTAAATTTAAACAATGAAATTAGGAGCCAAAGGAAACCAATGGAAAAGTTCAATCCCATATCTGCTTAGTATTCAGCTATACTAAAATCAAGTTTTAGACATGGGTTTCAAGGACGGTTGGATTGACACCAGATCCTAAGCTGATCATAACATAGGATATATACGCTCAAGTGGTCAAGATAAGTTGAAGTCAAACATAGGATATCGGAAAATTTTTACTGATACTTTCTTTTTAAACACATAAGAATAGAATACACATTTCAAAAATGCAGTGGAATCTCAAAAATTCAACCGAATAGATCCAAATACAACTCTCCATCACAAATAGGTGGAAAAAGAGAATTTTAAATGTTAATCAAAATTTGTTCTTACCCTAATCACAATTAACTATATTAATATATGTCATAGAGTTAAAACTCATCAATAAAATAAAAATCACCTCTCTCAAAATTCTTCTTAGTTTTTTTTTGGACAAACTAAATACACACACACATAGACTAATGCAATGCATGCATTAAATTAGATGATCAATGGTTTATTGGACCACATGTGAGCTCAACGGAGTCAAACAAATCCACTTACCAACTATATAAAAATCACCTCTCTCAAAATTCTTCTTCGTTTTTTTTTGGACGAACTAAATACACACACACATAGACTAATGCAATGCATGCATTAAATTAGATGATCAATGGTTTATTGGACCACATGTGAGCTCAACGGAGTCAAACAAATCCACTTACCAACTATGTTAATCAATAAGTACTTGTTGAACCATAATAAAGTTAGATGGTCAACGATTCACTCAATCACTTGTGGCCAGCGAGGTTCTAAAACTAGACCAAACTAACCTTAGGGAGGTCGACTATATTAGGTAAAACTATCAAATGAGTTTACAAAAGATCAATCACAAAACAACAGGAAGATTCTTTTGCTTGTTCTTTTCTCTCTCCCTTTTTACTTTTAATGATAATAATAAGAAGAAGTTTTGAATAACCAATCTGATCCATTACAAAATTTCAAGAATAAAACGCACCCACTTAATACTAGTATAAAAACATAAAAGTATATCAAATTAAATTCTCCTTTTTGTTTTATAAGGCATGCATGCATAACCACAAGGACATAAATATAAAATCCCAACTAATCTAACCTAATAAATCATCATAAGATGGAACCCCATCTACACTTCTCATCAAATCACCAAAAGAACACTATCTATGGCCTAATAACCTCCATAAATAATAACTAGAATTGTAATGCCTAGGGCGCAGATTTCATTCTAAATCAAAACCTAAGCTCTGATACCATTAAATTGTCATGCCTCGAACCCAACAATATAGATAGGCACCTGACAATGGCCGCACTCTTATAAAGTTTTCACCCTACAAATGTGTAAGGCCTTCTTAGCAACTAGAAATTATCCTCAAAGAAAATTCCATCAATAAATCCACAATCATCCTCAAAAATGCAGTTGTCAAAAGATCTCCAAAGTACCGATAGAAACAACAATCCAAACATCAAGACCGTTAAACAAAAGATTTACTAATTATTACAAGATCATCTTATTTCAAAAATTCCTAATGTCCATACAAGCGTACACCCTCAGCAAAAGTCCCAAAACTTGCTATTCTTCGTAATCTAAAATTGGAGGGGAAAGGGGGGTGAGTTGACAACTCAATAAGTAACTGTCGGGGGCAGTTTTTTGCGCGTAGCCACGTGTCTTTCGTCAGAGGTGTGACTTTGCTAGGCCAGGATTTGTTTTGGGGCGTTCAACTCGGAACTCAACATTGGGCCGCATAGACCAATGGCTTCCGGTATATTTTTAAGCCTACAAAATAAATAAAGCCCAAAGTCTTAGAATCATGATAATGGTTGAAATAAATAAATAATACACTTAGCATGATAGCTTTGATTAAATGGTGAGTTGATACGTTATTATGATGTTTATTAAGTGATGTCCAACATTAGAAAATAATTAATTAGGTGTCAAATGTCCAAAAATGGGATGAGTCCAATAGTCCATGTCTAGTTGTGGTTCATGGTTCATGTTCAACATAATAACGTATGTCTGGCAATGGTCCATGCCCAAATAATATATGTCCAATGGTAGTTCATGTCCAAATAAAAAATATGTGTCCAATGGTGGTAGATCGATTTATTAATATGTATGTTCATTAATGAAGTGTTAGTGAGATCATGTTCATTATATAGTGAGATGATATTAAAATAACTTGCATCCAGCAGTAAAATGGTAATGAATAAAATATACTTAATAATATAAAGTTGAGGATAAAATATAATGACTTATCTTTATATTTTGCAGCTCTAGCCATAACATCAGTGGACTTAGCATTTCAGCAACTTTCATATTTTACAGCTCCAGCCGTAACATCAGTGGGCTTAGCATTTCAGCAACATGGTGAAGTGAATCCTCTCATGGTGACTTCATGTTTGAAAGGGAAAAATGGGTGCAACTAGAGGCAGAGAGAGCATGTCCAGCTGTGTGCATCGATTGGTTAAGTTTGTCCCCTTAATCATGCACTTAAATGATTTTCCCCATTTAATGCCCTTTTAGTTTTTAGTCAAACATGAGTGAGTTCGTGCATTTCATAAGAATTGCTTTAAGTATTAGAAATGTATGTCTTCAATGAGAATGATTTTAATATGAAGTCTTTGTTCCTTTTAAGAGAAAGGCCTTAGTATTGATGTTCATATGCCTTCCATGAGAGAGGGCTTTTGTAATGTGTTCTTGGGAGAGTATTTTGATATGTTTTAAGATATGTAGTGTAAGGTTAAATTTAATCAACCATTTTGTTAGCTTTATTCCGTGCCAATTTGCTTGTAATTCAGCAATTAGAAACCCTGTATTTAGGTGAGAATCATGTAAGGGTAGTGTGTGAGAGAGTGTGAAGAAATGCTCAAGATTGTGTAGTGAAGCAAGGACTTGTAGCTGGATCTTGCGGGTAGCTCGCGGCTTGCAAGCTGCTAGAAGATGCTCACATGCCAAGCATGCAGAGAAGCTGAAGCGTCATGCTAGCTAGAGCACAATAGGACAAAAAGTCCAGACTGGCCATTTAGTTACCTCACTGCTTGAACTCGCGACTCAATCAAGTCGAGAGGCCAAGCCGCCAGCTAGCTCTGTTTTGGAAAAAATGACTCTTCACATTCCAAACACGCACCACTATATATAGACCCTTATACCCACGAAATGTAAAGAGCTTCCAAAGAGAATTTTGAGAGAGAAACCCTAGAGAAAAACAAGATTGACTCATCCACAATCTTTACATAGAGACTCTTCAAATTCCTCTACTCTCACCCTCTCCATTGTTACATCCTTAAGAGGTTCTTACCCAAATCCTTTTCTCACCATACCCATATCTGTGAGAAGGCAATTTGGTGCTTGGAAAGTAGTTAGGAAGGGACCGATAGTTATTGGTTGATGCTATGGGCTATAACGGAATCCGGTAAGCTAAAGAAGACAAAGGTTCGGCGCAACCTCGTTGGAGCAAGAAGATTGGAGGGCTTAGGTACACTGGGTAGATTAGGCTTGGAGGGTCTTCTGCTATTCATGTATCCCAACTTCATTCTTAAATAGATTATTAACTGCTTGGAATGCGGCAGAGAGGTTTTACGCCGAGGACATCGGTGTCCTCTTCGATAACACATCTCTGTGTTGCCCTTGTGTTTGCATCTCTCTTCCCTTAATCTTTGCCATTTAATTTCTGCTGTGGATGTGATTTTAATTGGTTTAGATTGTTTATCAATTCTGTTATTGGCTTGTGTTCATATTCCGCACATATATTGTTTGACATTAAGCTTGAATTGATAAATTTGTAATTGAGGGTCTAAACGTTCATAGTGTTTTATACGCTATTTGAACATTCATGTAAATATGGTAAGATATATATATATATATATATATATTGTGAGATATGGTGTTTGTAATATGTATAGGAATTATATGTGGATACTTTGTTGGACATGGATCTTGTATATGTATACTTTGTGAGACGTGGAGTTTAAAGTTATATGAGAAGTATGTATGGGTATTTTGTGGGGAATGTGTTTGTAAAACATATGGAAGTGTGAGATAGATAATATGAAGGTTAAATATAGTAAATACATGAGATTATTTGTGTTATGGGTTATGTTGCTTTCTAAGAAGGGAGATTTTGTATGAGAAATAAAGAATGAGATGGAGATGTGTTTTGGGCAGCAAGAATGATGAAGTTTCAGAATAATGGAGTGTGGGAAAGATGGGTCATGGATAATGGTATGTTGTAATATGTGTGTTGTGTTGTTATCTATGAAGATGGACTTTGTAAGAGAGATGGGGAAGTAGGAAAGTGTGTATGTGGCAGCAAAAATGAGTGAAGTTTCAGAATCAGGGGGTGAGAGAGAGGGATGAATCCATTTAATATGTAGCTTGGTCCTCTTTATATAGAGCCAAGTATGTAACTAGATCATAACTTAGTTGAAGGGAAAATTAGCAAATAAGGAAAAGTCCTTGACAAAGTAAGTGGTTCCATTAGTGAGGTTTTGTTTTTTAGCCAAAAGAAGAAAGTTTAAGACTTTTAATGTTGTTGTCACAGCTGTTACAGCTGTTAGTCACAGCTGATAGCTGTCAAATGATGCCACTTGACTGAAATCTTTTGCTTAGAGGGAAAATATTTGGCATTAAGTTCATGTTTTGTCCAAAAAAGGTAAGATAAGCTTTATTCTATTTCTGGTACCACAGTTGGAGCCACTGCAAAAAGTGTTGGAGCTGTTATAACTTCTGCAGAAGCTATTTTTACTTCTGCTGGAACTGTCTGCAGCTTCTGCTGGAGCTATTTGCAGCTTCCGTTGGAGCTGCTGTTGGTATTTTTGGCTAAGTTTCTTCTTTTGGAAAATTATATGCTTAGGCCATATATAATTTTGGTAAGTAATAGACTAGTTGGTTGATTTTTGATGAAATTTTAGAGATGTAATTATGGTCTTTTTGTATTTAACCAAATCTTGGAGAGTAAAGAGAGCATTTTATGCTAGATATGAGATACTAATATATATTTAGTCACGTGCTTGGATTTGATTTATATGAAAATTATAATATAATTAATATGGAATGATATAATTATATTTTAAAACTTATATTATATGATGGACATTAATTTTTATGTAAAGAGCATGGGGAGTTTTATCATTTTAAGTGTTATGTGATATGAGAGACTTACCAAATGTTACCTATTGCACACTGACCCGTCAGAGTTCAGGGAATTGTGGAAGACATGTCAAGCAACATGCTTTCCTCTTCAACTTTGAACCACTAGAGCTTTATTGAACATACTTCTTGGCCCTCCAAACCACGACTCCCAAAATTCCCCCGATGAGACTCATGAACTTGGATCATGAGCCAAAAATGAGATGTTGTGCCATGAGCTTGAACTGTGGGCCTTGATGAGATTATATCACCATGAGTTTTGGACCATGGGATTCGGCATCATTTTTGTGAATATGGACTCTTTTGGGCTTTAAAATAGATTTTCCCAAAATCCATGATAGTGTTGTCTTGGTGCGGGTGGCCAATGAAATGAAGCCATGTGGTGTGGAAAATTTGTCCTCAACAGTAACCAAATACCAATCCAGTTGAAACAAGTATATAGATTGACAAAATAATATAAATTTATGAGATCAAAATATTTCGCATATGTCAAAGTTATAATATACTATGAGTTTTCAAAAAATAAACTAAAGAAGTTTCATAAATTTAAAATAATTCATAAATTCAAACATATTCATATTCTTACCATCTTATATATTTATTACTATGGTCACATTATATCCCCATGACTAGGCATCAGATTCAGAAGAAACTAGTTTTGTGCTAATGTATATCCCCCATTAGCTGGGTCAAGAAACACGATAGGCCTGTGATGCCCTAGATAGAACTAGTTTCGATACTAATGAATAACCCCCATTAGCGAGGTATCAGAGTCAAAACATAGTCATATTGTCCAAAACCATATATATCAAATCAAAGTTCAAACAAAAATATATCTCATTCAAATACATATATATAAAATCATATATTCAGTATTCAAATATATTTGTGATAATTCTTTATTTTTTACTTTAAATCAATAGTACAATTGAAATAAAAATGTAACAATTCTAAACAATATTCAGTAGTTAATATACAGTAGTATAAGCAAAATAAAATCAATTAGGATAAGGTTACTTACCTCAACTAGCTCACCACAAAAGAACTTCTCCCTAACACTTCCTATAAAATCCTTAGATATCACCTAAATCTTTTCAAGTACCATTTACTCAATAATTAAATAATTTAAGAAAAACTTATAACGGTACCCGACCAGAAGAGAAATTGCTAAAAATATCCAATGATCCCATTATTAACTCTCCTCGTAAAGGACAAAATAGCATCACAAAGGGCCTATCCATATTTTGGAACCATCAATAATATATATATATATATATATATATATATATTCCTTTACTTTCTGCCACTAATAGTTCCCTAGGAATAAAGCCTATAAAATACATATAGCAAGTCAAAAGTCAATTGGGAAAGAACACCACCTGGACTTAGCTTCTTCTATACAAATGTAGCTTCCCTTTTTCTTTTTCTTTTTTCTTTTGTTTGTTTTTGTTACATCTGATTGCTTGTCAAACTTCAAGCCTACACTAGCAAACTTTTCCTATTAAACCAATCCAACACTTCGGTACAATTCTAAAAGAGAAACCTGTGCAAAAACTAGACCTACCATGCCTAACAATCTGCAATTCTATTTACACGTACACACAACAATGGGCAAAGAAAAGATATTAAATTAACAAGACAGTAATAGGTACTTAGCATCCAAATTATAGAAAATTTAATCTATTGGGAAATTTAAATCCCGGTTGATAGAATTAATAAATTTTAAACCTAAGTTGTTAATTAGATTTATTATGAATAAACCTTATTAAAACAAACAAACATCAATATCATGCACAGCGGAAAAGTAAATAAGACAAGATATGATGACTCAAGAAAACCAATGAAACAAACTAGTTTCACAGTAAAAAAAACCTGGGAGGAAACTTTCCCAAAAAGCAATCCACTATAATAAAGAGAAGTTTCAAATCTAGTACAAAATCTTTGTCCCTAGACTCTACAATCTCAGTAGATGAACTTGCAGCAGAAACCTTTTACCACTTCAGAACCTTTGAACTCTCTAGTATATGAATGCCACCAATGATGCACCGATCCCAGTACGTGACTAACTCCAGCAACTTGAAGAAGATGTTGTTGGCTACAAAGTTCTTCACTTCATCAGCAATGAAAATCAAGAAGCACTTGGTTACACAATGTAAAGTTGTGATTTACAATAATTTTGTGTTAACTTTAATTCCATGCCAAATTTGATTGTAATTATGTTCAATCTTATGTACCCTGTATTATTTGTGGGATTTCATTATAAGGGTTGTGTGTGAGAGAGAGTGTGAAGACTCAAGGCAAGTGAAGAACAAAGAAGTTTTCACAGGTAGCTTGTGAGAAGCCTTACCGCGAAGTGAAGCATGTGCCCAGCAGATGACTGGAATACGAAGAGTCATGACAGATGGTGACAATTGGTTTTCATGAGTGTCTCGTGGGTAAGGCCTTCCCTTGAGATACCCGCGACACATTCTGTTTTGCCAATTTGGCATATTTGATAAACCCTATCCCTACCCACACTATATATACCCACATTATCCACAGATGTTGATGAGTTCTTTTCAGAGAGAAAACCCTAGCCACAACCTTTGAGAGTTAGAGATTGTTATACCCACAATACTCTACACAATCTATTGTGGTTTTCCTCAACTCCTACCTCTCCATTTCCATACCCTTGAGAGGTTGATAGCCCAAACACTTACCACACCCATTCTAAGTGTCAAGTGAGGTTTTGGTGCTATTGGGAAGCATTGGAAGAAGCCAAGCTTTGGCAGACGCAATCAGGCGTATTGTGGAATCCGAAAAGCTAGACAAGACACGGTTCCGAGAAGCCTTGTTGGAGTAGGAGCTTGGAGGGCTTAGGTGCATTGGGTGGATTAGGCTTGGAGGGTCTCTTGCTATTCGTGTATCCCAACTTATTGTCTAGTGGATCGATTTACTGCTTGGAGGGTAGTGGAGTGGTTTTTTCCTCTGAGGTCTTCGGTTTCCTCTTCAATAACACATTGGCGTGTTATCTTGTGTTTGCATCTTTCTTCCTTACTCTTTTAGCTTTCATTTTACTACTGTGTTTTAATGAATATGGCTTAGAGTAGTTTTATTGCTTATCCACTCGCATTTACTCTATTCCGCACTTAGTTTAAGTTAAAGTAAAATCAATCAAGCTGTAATTTTAAATTTGGGGGTCTAAACAGCTCTTGTGTTTTCACACAAATTCGACCTTTCACAAAGCCTTAAGGCGCAAAGACGTAGTAATTTCTTGTAGAGAGAATAAAATACTAGGTCACTTTCTGCATGTGTTCTCTATGTATAATGACCTCTAAAATAAGACTTATATATGTCTAGGATTGTGGGAAAAGAAACCCTACACATACATGTCAGCATGAGTCAAAAATCAGATCTGGAAATTCTGACTTCAATCCTACACCAGTAGGCTTTTCCTATTCAACCAATCCAACACTTCGGTACAGCTTTTTAAAGAGAAACCTGTGTAGTAGCCAGACCTACCACGCCTAATAATCTGCAATTCTATCAAAACTTACTCGCAACAATGGGCACAGAAGAAAATATTAAATTAACGTAATAGGTACTTAGCGTCCAAATTGCAGAAAATCTAATCTAAATCCATCTTTGTTTACATCATAAAATTCATTGGATATTTAAATAGTCTTACTACTAGCCAAAAATACCTACCTAAAAATATTCTAATTTCATATAAAACTTACATTGGACGAATGATGGGATTTCTTAAGCTCTTATCTCAAGTGTGCTGTCAATCCTTCACTACATGAATATACTGAGAAGTCCTCCAAAAATATTTATGTTTATATGCTGACTTAATTAGCTTATATATAGCTAGGGTTTCAGCCTAAGTTTTTAAAATAACTCCCTTAATAATATTAATTATAGAATTGACCCCGCAAAAAGATTTTCTTAAATACCTCACCTTTGAACTCTCTCTCTCTCTCTCTCTCTCTCTTCTGGGTATTACATTCTCCCCCACTTATAAGTTTCCTTAAAATTTAATATATATATATATATATATTGTTTTTTCCTTTACTTTTTGCCACTAATCATTCCCTAGGAATAAAGCCTATAGAATACATATAGCCAGATGGGGTCAAAAGTTAATTGTAAAAGAACACCACCTACACTCAACTTCTTCTATACGAATGTACCTCCCCCCCCCCCCCCCCCCACCCCCTTTTTTTTTCATTTGTTTGTTTTTGTTATATCTGATTGCTTGTCAAACTTCAAGCCTACACTAGTAGACTTTTCCTATTCAACCAATCCAACACTTCGGTACAACTTCTTAAAGAGAAACCTATGCAAAAGTCAGACCTACCATGCCTAACAATCTGCAATTCTATCTACACTTAAACGAAACAATGGGCATAGAAAAAAAAAATATTAAATTAACATAATAGGTACTTAGCGTCCAAATTGCAGAAAATCTAATCAAAATCCTTCTTTGTTTACATCATAAAATTCATTGGATTATTACATAGTCTCACTACTGGCCAAAAATACTCACCTAAAAATATTCTAATTTCATATAAAACTTAGATTGGACGAAGGATGAGATTTCTTAGGCTCTTATCTCAAGTGTGTCATCAATCCTTCTCTACATGAATATACTTAGAAGTCCTTCAAAAATATCTGTATTTATATGCTGACTTAATTAGCTTATGTATAGCTAGGGTTTCAACCTAAGTTTTTTTTTTAAACTCTCGTAATAATATTAATCATAAAATTGACCCCACAAAAAGATTTACTTAAATACCCCAGTTTTAAAGTCTCTCTCTCTCTCTCTTTATGTGGATATTACAATAACATTGTTTTGGTGACAAAAAGATCGAAATTGAATGCTTTTAGCTTAGAAGATTGTTTTCCATGAGAGCTTTTTACTTAGTTGGTAATCACACATCTATTTACATGTAGGTACAAGCTTAGTATCCTATTGATGACAGCTTAAGCAACATACCAAAAGCGTAACTTCTGCTGATGCAGATCCTTTACAGTTGAACCATGAATCAATCAATTATAAACAATGTTGATGATATTTGGATACATCAAGAACTCAGTTGAATGAATTGGTCACTGAGGAAATCTTAGCATATCCACATTAATTCCTCATAAAAAATAATAATAATAAAGCTCTTAATGTTTGAAAATTTGAGCATACACTAATTTCGACTTGGTTCTAAAGTTTGTTGCATTATGAGAATTTCAATAACAATGTCCTCAAGCATGCTAATATAAATCATTTTAATAATTTCTCTAATTGTTCTACATTAAATTATAAAAATTTCAGAGCAAATATGAAAAGAAATAATAGAAAAATCAGCGATTCTCTTAAACTAAAAAAGAGCTTTGGCTGAAGATTAGTACACAACCATAACGAGGAAGCTAGATTCTAAAACTAGTTGGACTAATCATTCTGACTGTGATCTATACATAAGTTCACATATGTATCATGCAACGACATAATAATTCATTTAGATTATTATGTTTGCAGTGGCATGCACATATATATTCTTTTTTTGCACTTTAAAATTCTTAAAATGTTGATAGGCAACAAGGGTGCATATTTTAACCTGCAATCTATTAGAGCGAGCAAAAATAAGGAGCATACAATGGACTACATTTGTCTTCTTTTCTTTTGGCCATGTGACAGTTTCTCCTCATGAAAAAGTCCAATAATACTACATCAAGGGGCAACCGACACAAACAATGAATACAAATCACTCAAAATTACCCTAATCATTGTTTATTTTATAAAACTGCATTTTATTTATTTGGATTAAATGAGTAGCTTCAAGAATGGGGATATGATTCTTTACTAATTGTAGCAACCCTTAAAATTAAAAATAATATGCATATTAAATTAGCTAGTTGCATTACTATTATGTGTTATTTGATGATGATGATGATAATAATAATAATTATTATTATTAGTATTATTATTATTATTATTAATAAAAGAAAAAGAAAACAGAATAATGAGAGTTGGAATAAACAAAGAAATCAAGTTACGAAAAAAGTTGCAAGAACTTTTGTCTCTAACATTACTCATAAATAAATTTTTTCTTGGTCACAATGAATAAAAAACTATCATAACATAATCATGGAAATTTTAGTGAGTATTTTATTTAGGGGTGTAATCGGTTCGGTTGGTTTGAAGTGCGATTTTTCCACCGAACTGAAATTTCGGTTTTACCAAATTTGACATCGACACCAAACCGAAAGGGAGGAACATCGACATTGAACCGACTGGATTTCAATCAGTTCGGTTCGGTCGGTTTTCGGTTGCTTCCAATTTCTTAGAACCAAACAGATCAGAGATCAAAAAATAAAAAATAAAAAAATAAAGCCTATTTCTCTTTACTTTCCCACATTTTCTCAGCACCCAAACACCAAGTAAACAAAAAAAAAAAATCAAAATCATGTATATAATAAAAAAACATACCAAAATAAGAAAATATATATATATATATATATATATATATTTCCTTTGCTTTCCCACGTTTTCTCACCTCCCAAACACCAAGCACCAAGCAAGTAGGAAACACACACACCAAAAAAAAAAAAAAAAAGAGAGAGAGAGAACGAAGAAGAAGTTGAGAAGGGGAGTACCGGTCAGCGCATTGGAGGGGGTTAGGGCGATCGGTGAGGGAGGAGCCAGAGGCGAGGTTGACGGAGCGGAGGAAGGCGACGGAGGAGTGGCGGATGGAGTTTGAGGCTTGGAGCCAAAGAGGGAGTCGGTGGCTTTGAGGTGGGAGCGGGAACATGAGACGGTGGAGAAGAAGTCGGAGATGGAGACTTGGTTGGTGATGACGCTGGTGCAGATCTGGAGCCTGTGCGAGAGCCGAGGTGGCTAGCAAGGTGAGAAGAAATATGAGAGTCACCGAAGTAGAGGAAGCCATTGTTCTGAGAAAAGTATGTAGTGTAGGGTTTTCAAACTTATGATTGTATAGTCTAATTAGTTTAAGTTTAATTAGATATTTACTTAGTTTAATTATAGGTCATTAATCTAATGGGTTATAAATGCTATGTTTAAAAAGATAATATGAAAAGCGAAAACATTGAAAAGCTCAGCTGAACAAAAAAAAGGTAGGCCGGATCATTTGATGAGTATGACTGAACAAAAAAAAAAGGCCTAATTGTGAATTGTTTTAAAATAAAATATGGAGGCCCAAAATGATGGAGGCCCAAGGGAGGCCCAACGCATTGACGAAAAGAACATCTTAAATATTTACAAATTTTATATTATATATTTAATATAAAATATAATATAATAATATTTCGGTTCGGTTCGGTTCATTAAAATTTGCCACCGAAAACCGAACCGAAATTTTCGGTTTTTTTATATCATAAAACAGAAACCGAACTGAAGTTTTTGCATCGGTTCGATCAGTTTGAAGCGGTTTTTTCGATTCTTCGGTTTTTTGCACACCCCTAATTTTATTCAAGAAACTTAATGAGGTTAGAAAGGATTATTAATTTAAAAGGGATAATAACACTCCTCTCTCTTGAGGTTTGGGGGAATGATACTCTACTCCAAACCTGTAGGAAAAAACACTCCCCACCCTTGAGGTTTGAGGAAATTAACACTTTCCTCCATATGTTTATATTAATAACGAAATATTCTAAATTTATTTATAAGAATATTCTTACAAAAGTTTAACCATGGTTAGTAAAAACATAACTGATAAATTTAGAACAAAAATACAAAATTTATCAAGCACCAAAACACTTACCATGGCAAATCTCTCCATACCCCGTTGAAAAAGGAAGAAAAAAAAAAGAAAAAAAGAAGAAGAAGCAAAAGTCATACTAAATATTTTAAAATAACATATTTTAATTCTCAAATGGTGGAGAATTGTGGAAACCTACCCTTAAGCAAAGGGCAGGTTACTACACAATATTTTTAATATTAATTTAACAAAATTTGATCAAACAGATGTCAAGGGGGAAAAGTATTTTTTTCCCTTCAAGTTTGGGGTAGAATGTCATCTCTCCAAACTTTAAGGGAAAGGAGTGTAATTTTCCCTAATTTAAATAACTAATGAAATTTCAATTAGGAATTGAGTAGAACTATAACAAATAGGCCTCCATAATAGTATTTAAGTCATGAAAAAAAGGAGAGAGGAAGTACAACTAAAATAAAATAAACAAGACTAACAAACTAATTAACTAATTAACTAATTCTAACTCGTTAGAAAAGACACGTATGAAAAATATTGAATGTGTAGAGAAAAATCTAATCTAAAATACAATTTTTAATTTCAAAATACAACTTCTGCTATTATTATTTCTCCATAATGAAGGATTTGGCTTCTGAATCTCCTACATTATTTATTTATTTTTTTTAAATGAAAAACCTCATGATTAGCATCAATTTCAAACAAATTGTCAAAAAACGGCATCTCAATCTCAATCAAGTGAATCAACCCTGCCCATCAAATTTACAATCAAAATTTCAAATGACAAATTTACCCTGTGTACCATCAATATTAATTAATTGCAGGCATCTTAAAGCATGTTTTCCCATCAAGCTGGCAATCAAATCAAAATCTCAAATGAAAAATATACCCTCTATGATAGCTTAAGCAAATTACCAAAAACTGCTACTGATGCTAATATAGATCCTTTTCAGTTGACCCACAAATCAATTATGAAGAATGTAGATGATATTTGGATATATCAACTGTTAGGTTCTAAGGAATTAAGAACTAATGTATTAGAATTTCATTTTGTAATGTTGGCAAACCATGATCAAAATGTTTTAGTTTTGTTTAGACTTGCTCAAAGTATGTTTAAGTATAAAGTTGAAATCGAGTGTTCTGCAGGATTTACTGTGTAAATCTACCTGGCTCGATTGATTGAAAATTAGGCTTGATTGATCGAAAGTCGTGCAGATTTTTTTTCAGCAGAATTTTCCAACTCAGCCCAAGCCCGTTTGACGTGTAGGGTTTTATGTTTTGCTCTAGGTATAAAAGGGTAAATCCTAGCCAAGTTTTGAGGTTGCTCTTTATGTTGTGTGTATGAATCTTTTGTGAGATCTTGAGGTGTTTGCCTTCACACATATTTAGGGTTATCAAGGATCAAGACTATGTCAAGAACTTGGTGATCGTTTCAGTTGCAGATTCAAGAGCTTAAAGATATACAAGCAGGAGTGCTTGTGCTTGCTATGAATCCAAGAAAGAAGTAGTCTGTGGACTCGAAGCTGTCACATGGTTGTGGTAGTAAGTTTTCTACTCGAGGTAGCAATAAGATGTTAATGGTCTAAGTCGCTATTGTGTAAACTTCAATTCTTTCATAGTGGATTTGTTTTACCTTGAGGATAGCTAGGTTAAATCCACCTCAGGTTTTTTACCGATTTGGTTTTCCTGGGTCATCATATCTTTGTGTTCTTTATTTTCCACACTTTACATTGATATGATATATTTGTGTTAACCTAGATTTGATAATTTGACTAAGTAATCACTTGGCTAATTAATTAGGTTAAACAATCTAGTTTACAGGGGTCTAAAAATGTACAAGTGGTATCAGAGCAGGTAGCTCTCTTGTTGTAGATCCTTTGATCTAAGAGCTAATCTTTGACCCCGATTGTCATGGAACACGAACACTCTCTTGTTATTCCACCTCACTTTGATGGGAATAATTATGCTTATTGGAAAGTAAGGATGAAAGTATTCCTGAAATCTATTGATGAGAGAGCCTGGAATTCCGTTGAATACGGATGGGAGAAGCCCACTACTCTTGTGAGTGAGTGGCAAACTTCTCAGAAAGAAGTAGCCACTTTTAATAGCAAAGCTATGAATGCTATCTTTAATGCTATTTCCATGGAGGAATTTAAGAGAATCTCTAATGTTAAGATTGTTCATACTGCTTGGAATATCCTCCAGACTGTGCATGAAGGCACAAAAGCAATTAAAATCAATAAGTTGCAGCAATTAACAACTAGATTTGAAAGCATTAGGATGTCTGATGATGAATCTTTTGATGAATTCTATGCTAAGCTTAATGATATTATTAATTCTGCATATAATTTAGGTGAAATTTATGATCAACCTAAAATTGTTAGAAAAATTCTTAGATCTTTGACTGAGGATTTTAGACCCAAAGTGATTGCCATCACTGAAAGCAAAGATGTGGACTCCATCCTTGTTGATGAACTTGTAGGATCTCTTCAGTCCTATGAGTTGGACCTCCCTAAGACTAGCAAATCCAAATCAATGGCTCTTAAGTTTGTTGATGATGTTGATGTGAGTGGATTTGATGATGAGCTCTTTGCTAAAGAGATTGCCTATCTTACCAAGAACTTTAGAAACTTTCTTAGAACAATAACAGAAGGGTAAGAGGTAAAAACAATGCTGAACCTAGAAATTTTAGGAGAAATGATCCCACTAAGGTGAACAACACTAAAAAACCTAAAGAGAAAGTAGGTCAACCTTCCAATAATTCTATGGGTCAACAATGTTTTGGGTGTCAAGGGTATGGTCATGTGAAATCTGAATGTCCAACATTCTTAAGGTCTAAGGGTAAGGCTATGGTTGTAACCCTTAGTGATGATGAAGTTTCTGACAATGAGTCTAGTGGTGATGAGGATGGAAACTTCATTGCTTTCACTGCTATTGCTGTAGTTGATGAAAGTATAGCTGTTGAAGAGAACCTTTCTGATGGGGAACTCTCTGAGGATGCAGATTTACAAGAAGCCTACAATGAGCTTTGCAAAGTTGCTACAAAGGATGCTATGAGTGTTGATTTAGGCTTAAAGAAAATTGCATCTCTTGAGCTTGATAAGAAGAATTTGCTTTTGAAACTGTTTGATGCTAATGAACTGTTGAATAATATGAAGACTGAGAACATTCTTTTGATTGATAAAGTTAAGAATTTGGAACATGAATTATCTATTGCTAGAGAACAAACAAATAGGCCTGCTTCTTCCAAACTTGATCATATTCTGAGTCCTCAAAAGTCTCCTTCTGACAAAACTGGCTTAGGTTTTGTAGAAAGCATCTCTGTGCCTGAACCCCATTCCAAAAACTTTGTTCCTTCTTCTGAGCCCCCTGTGAGTGAGGTTGTCAAACCCTCTGTGAGTGAGGTTGTTAAACAGTAGAGGTCACACCTCCTAGAGAAATTAGATTTGATCTTAAAGAGTCTAAACCTAAAAATTCTACTCTTTCTAAGGGCAAGTTGCATGATAAGCCTGCATGGGTTTGTCTTTTTTGTGGAAAGTCTGGGCACATTCGTCCAAAGTGTTTCAAGTTGAAAGCTACTAAGAGAGAAAATAAGCCAAAAGTACTTGTGCCTCGAGCACAAGATCCTATGGTACTTATTGGTGAATTGGTAAAAGCTCTAAACCTTTATTCCAATCCTGGAGTTGGGCATCACTCTAATGTGAATAATAACTCCAATGCTAGAGTTGCATCTAAAAAGCTTTGGATGCAAAAGGCTCAATCTAATTGAGTCTTTCTGACATGGTCCTTGTACTTCATCGCTCTACTCTTTGTGACCATTTTTCTTGCTGTTTTGTTTTCTTTGTTTTTCTAGGATTTGCATTGCATAACATTCATGCATTTCATTCTAGGATTGTTTTTGTTATGAAAAAAAAAAACAAAAAAAAAAAAAAAGGGAAAAGGGAAGCAAAATGTGTTTTGCATTATTTTTCTTGGATTTGAAATCAAGGTTGGCCAATTCATTTTTACGTAACATGTTTATGTACCTTGTTTAGCTTGGATGAGCTTTCTTATTGCACTTTACTAGTTGAAGCTTTGTAGTGCATGTTGTGTGGGAAGATGTTTATAGTTTTTGATCACATGATCTTGATCTTGAAGTCACATGCCTTTGATTGTCGGACTTGAATTTATTGAGAAAGGCATAAATAATCATCTCACTACTGTTTACTAGCCAACCATGAACACCTTAGTGCAAATCGTAAGATTTTGTGCTTGAGAAAGTGTAGCACATGCACAAAAAGAACATAAGGTGTAGCCTCGGTTTAAATGCTAAAATTGGTGTGTACATTATCCCGGCTATTATTAATAAGTTTCTGGTCAAATAAAATTGGTGTGTACATTATGAGACAAATCAAGAAACTTGCATGATTGCAAACTTGTTTTCTAGGAGATGTGGGAGTTATATGATGTAACTCTTTAAGTGTTATTCTCTTTCAAATTCTATGTGATGAATTTTGTAAAAACTGTGCTTGATTTTTATTCACATATCACCTTACATGTATCTTAAGTTTTTGCTAGTTACACACACTACACAAGTTACTCTTTGGTAAACTTTGTACATGTTATTGTGTGTGATTTTGGTTTGGCCAACCAAGGTTGAAAATTCCTTGATTTAAATGCAAAATGTGTTTGAAATTTGAGAATTAAAGGAAAATTGATTGAAAATTTTATTTCTAGGAAAACTGGGTTCAAAACAAGTGTTTTTGAAAAGAATTTCATCTCATACTTATGCATTTTATTCATAAAATACTATGCTTTAAGGAGTTTTTGCATAAAATTGCTTTGTTTTTCAAAAAATTGATTTTTCCAGAATTTCGATCGATCGAACCTGTTTCTCGACTGATCAAAATTACAATTAAAAATTTGCTTTGGTTCTGTCTATTTCGATTGGTTCTCGATCGCTGTTGGATCAATCGAAGGCATTTTTGATCGCTCGAATCTAAATTTCGATCAATCAAAAATCGCGTGGAGAGTTTTTTTTAAATCTTTAGTTTTCACGTGTTCAAACACTATTTCAAAACTTTCAAAACTCTTTCTCTCTCATTCGATCGGTCAAGGCTTCCAATTAAGTTTTTTTGTCATTTTCCCTCCAATCTTTTGCAAGGTTTTTGTCATCTAAGGCCGGTAAGACCTTATTGCCCCTCCTTTTTCGTTTATTTTCAGTTTCCATGCATTTTTGTCATGCATTTGGGATTTTCGAACCTAAGGGAATTTGGGATTTTTGTTGATTTAAGCCTTTTCTTTGGATATTGATCAAAGGGTTTTTGTTGTGGGACACTATAACACTGATCTTTGTAGCTTAATTTGATCAATTTGATGATTTGTGAAAAATTTGAAATTCTAGGGCTTGTAACTACCCGAATTGGGGATTTTGTTCAATTGTGCTTAATTTGATAAAATTGGCTTGTTAGATTGATTAATTTGATCATTATCTTGTGTTATCTATCCTGTGTGACGATCAATTTGGTCAATTTGTTGGTTTTTTGAAAGTGGGTTTTCAAAATTTGGGGTGTTTGGTATAAACTCTATGCTCAAGCCAATTTTGTGTTTTTTTAAGTAAAATTGAATTTATTCTCACTGCATTAGAGCATGCATCATATAAAATTGTTATTTTCTATATTTTTGTGCTAACTTGCAATCTGCCCTTGGTTTTTTTTTTTTTTTTTTTTCTTTCTTTGTCTCTTTTGTCTATCCTTTTTTATCCTTAGAATCATGTCTAGGAAGACTAGAGCTAATAGGAAAGCCTCCTCATCCTCTGCTCATTTCTTTAAGAGTGATAGATTTCTGAGTTTGAAACATCAGGAGACCTATGAGAAGTTGAACCTTGTTAGGAATATTTGGGCTGAGAGAAAGGTAGTTCTAGATGAGCTTGATCCTGAAATTAGGAGAAACTTTGAGCGTAGGGGTTGGTTACCATTGATGGATGTTTCTCATCCACCTCCAGCTACCCTGATTAGAGAGTTCTACTTGAACCTCTCTATCCACACCTGTGATTCCAACACTCAAGTTAAGAGTTCGATACGTGGTGAAGAGTACACCATTACTACTTCAGTAGTGGCTGATGCTCTTGGGATGCCTGTGGTCTAGCCTGTCTACCTTTATGATGAGTCTCCTCCTCTCGATGATATCATGTCATAAATCACTGGTACTTCTCTCCAGTGGAGTTCTGATCCTCGAATCACTACTGTTGAGTTAACTGAGATTCATTATCTTTTCTTTCGGATTGCTTGTCATTCTTTGTGGCCTATTTCTCATCTGTACACCATCCCTATTGAGCGATGTGTGTTTTTGTATGCCCTTGTTACCAATGCTCCTATTAGTTTTCCTTATCTTTTTCTTCGTTCTTTGAACGAGGTTCATAGGAGTAGTTCTATTGCTCATGCTCTTTTCTTTTTGATTTTCATTCATCGGATTCTCGGATTCTTTTGCATTTAGAATTAGAGGACTTTCCCGCGTCTGAGCCTGTCCATATAGTTGCTCCCATAGATGACACCTTTCTTAGGCAGAGGGCTGTTCAGATGCGAGCGAGCTCTAAACGTCCTAGGGTTGAGCCTTCTGGTGTCGCACCTCCTCCTCCCTCTTCTACATGTGATACTTCAGCTGAGGCATCTGTAGATCCTGCTGCTGCTGCTGTTCCTCCACCTTCTACTTCAGATGATTCAAACATTCGTCGTATGTTGGAGACTATAATGACCGTTCAGGTGGCTTATGGTCAGATTTTGGTGGACATGCTTGATGAGCTTCATGCTTTGCGTGCAGATTTGGAGCATATTATACGGTCACCTCTGCCACCTCCTTGTGATGATGAGTTTTGATTGCCCTTTGGCAATTCGTCACAAAAAGGGGGAGTACATTTGTAGAGGGATTTTTTTGTTAGAGGGAGATTTTTTTTGTTTTGGAGCTGTGGAGCTTTAGATTGTATCTAGGTGCTTCATTTTGTATCTATCTTTTTGGCTCATGATATATTTTGTTTGGGTTGTCCATGATAGGGGGAGATACATTGATTGTATATGTTTCTTGTTTCACATTGCTTATTGATTTATATTTATGAGGTTATTCATGATAAATATCTTTATTTTTGTGTTATGTGAAATCAAGAGGTTATTTTGTTTTACTTGTATTTTCCACACATGCGTTTATGCGTTTGTTGAGTGTTTCAGGAAATATACAAGTTGATTCAGTCATGATGTTGTCTACACTTGCAACGGATAGATAGTAGTTAGGTTGAATTTGTTATGTTGGGCTATGTTTTTGTAATGGGCTATTTTTATGTAAACTTTGAGCACTTTGTTAAGTTTGTGTTTTATCATGGATTGCCAAAGAGCGAGTTTGTTAGGTTCTAAGGAATTAGGAACTAATGTATTAGAACTTCATTTTGTAATGTTGGCAAACCATGATCAAAATGTTTTAGTCTTGTTTAGACTTGCTCAAAGTATGTTTAAGTGTAAAGTTGGAATTGAGTGTTCTGCAGGATTTACTGTGTAAATCTGCCTAGCTCGATCGATCAAAAGTCGTGCAGATTATTTTTTTTGCAGAATTTTTCAACTCAGTCCAAGCCCATTTGACGTGTAGGGTTTTATGTTTTGCCCTAGGTATAAAAAGGTAAACCCTAGCCACGTATTGAGGTTGCTCTTTTTGCTATGTGTGTGAATCTTTTGTGAGATCTAGAGATGTTTACCTTCACACATACTTAGGGTTATCAAGGATCAAGACTATGTCAAGAACTTGGTGATCATTTCAGTTGCAGATTCAAGAGCTTAAAGATATACAAGCAGGAATGCTTGTGCTTGCTGTGAATCCAAGGAAGAAGTAGTTCGTGGACTCGGAGCTGTCACGTGGTCGTGGTAGTAAGTTTTCTACTCAAGGTAGCAATAAGATGTTAGTGGTCTAAGTCGCTATTGTGTAAACTTCAATTCTTTCATAGTGGATTTGTTTTACCTTGAGGATAGTTAGGTTAAATCCTCCCCAAGTTTTTTACTGGTTTGGTTTTCCTGGGTCATCATATCTTTGTGTTCTTTATTTTCCGCACTTTACATTGATATGATATATTTGTGTTAACCTAGATCTGATAATTTAACTAAGTAATCACTTAGCTAATTAATTAGGTTAAACAATCTAGTTTACAGGGGTCTAAAAACGTACATCAAGAACTCAGTTGAATTATTTGGTCGATGAGGAAGTTTTGTAAATCCATTATAATTACTCATAAAAGTAAGTTTTGCTCAAGCTCCAAATGTTTGAAATTTTGAACATTCACTAACTGCAATTTTAATCTGAAGTTTGTTGCTTTATGAGAACCACATCAACAATGTCCTCAAACATGCTAATACAAATCATCTTAATAAATTTTACAATTGCTATCCTACTTTAAAATAGTAAAAATTTCAAAGCAAAGCATTTTCTTTGGTTGAAGATTAGTAAACAACCATATAAAACCTTCAAGGAAGCTGGATGCTATATCTAGTAGACTAATCATTGTGATTGTGATTCATACGTGAGTTCACATCTATAATATGTAAAGACAGTTAATTCAAAGGAAAGGGTAAAAAAGATAAAATTGGATTCATTGACTTACAAAGTATTCTAGATTCCTGCTAATCACTGATCTCCTCATCACATTCGAAGTACTCTTCACAATCAGAGTCACCATAGGGTATAAATTCTACGAGACTTTCAATCCTTTTTGGGTGTGGCACATCATTAGAGCTTCCTTCTCCACTAGGTCCTGCACCATTGTAATCGTCACGAATTTGCTTTGCCTTTTTACCTTCCGCTACCACTGCCGAATCGTCAAAATTATGATGCAGAACATCGGAGTCCTCATAAGGAATGATGCTAGTGTTGCTACTTTGAGCCATAGTTAGGTTGAGTTCTTCTATGTCTTTCTTGTATACCATACGAAACCCGCATTTCCTCATCATGCATGAATCACGAATTTTGACTTTGATGCCAATTTGACTCAATTCATTTTCTTCACATTAGTTCAGTAATTTTACGTCCTCCTCCTTGTAGTATTGAGGAACAAATAAGATAGCCAAATATGATCTGACAAACCAACAATTTTGAAAGCTGTGTGTATTGAAGTAGAAATTACTTTCCATTTGCTTTCAACCGAAAGGACATTGAAAAATTGAGAAGAGAAGAAAATACAATGCAAACAGCAGTCCCCATCCACTCATCACTCAAATGAGAAGAAGGTTCTTTTATATTCACTTCAGCCCCAATACTTTCATGGATAAACCATTTCGGAATTACACTTCCAGGAACAATCATGTCATATATCCAATTGTAATGGCGAGAGTCATATCTACCGTGAAGAGAGAGTTCCAAAAACATACAAAGCGTGTTGTTTATAACACAGAGAGAGAGAGAGAGAGAGAGAGAGAGAGAGAGAAGGAGAGAAAAACCTAAAGGTGCTTTCTTATCATCGCGATAAACAAGTCAATAACATTTTGATTGTTAGCCAGTTTATTGCAATTTGAAAGCCAACGCTCTACCTCACATAAAGAAATAGGTTTTTGTAAATCCGGTACCACTTATAGTGAGGTATAACCATTTCCCCAAATTTGTACGATACTTAATGGAAGCTTGGCAATGATCGAAGACTTGTGCAATTCTCCAAATCCATCCTTCTCAACTTGCATAGTCATTCAATGCTATCAAAAAGGCAACCAAAATTATTTCCCCTTAGATAAATATCTTTTAAAGAGAATAAGCAACCAATATCATCAGGGATTGCCCTAAGATTGCAGTCTTGTAGTTTCAATTCAGTCAATGAACACAAACCCATTAGAGAGGACAATCCCGCGGGATCTGCAATTTCTAGCCTTGAAGAAAGACGAAGAAGATCATACCAAGATGTAGATTTAAATGATGATAACCCCTTACATCCATTGAAAGATAGCACTTTAAGATTTTTTAAGAGACCAATGTAACAAGGCACTTCTCTTATAGTAGTTCTGTTAGGTCAATTTCAACAAAACCACAAGTGGTATCAAAGCAGGTAGCTCTTCTTGTTTTAGATCTTTTGATCTAAGAGCTGATCCTTGACCCCAGTTGTCATGGATAATTTGAAGTGTCTCTCTGCTCATGTTTGTGATGTTTTGAATAAAAAGGACACTATTGTTTCTATTGATTTTTTTGATGCTTTTGAAACTCTTCGTAAGGAATTATCTAAATCTTTGAAAATTTCTAAGAAATTTAAGGAAGAGTTAAAATTGGCTAATCTTGAAAAAGAGGAATTGATTGTTAGATTAGATGAATCTAATAAAAAGAATGAATTTTTGAGAAATCAAATTTCCTCTCAAGATGAGAAGATGAAAAGCTTGGAACAAGAGTTAGTTGAATCTAAAGCTAAAATTGAAAATTTGACTAGTACCAAGCCTGCTGTTGATAACAGAAGTGTTTCTGTTTCTCTTAAGCCTAAAACTGAGAAAGTTTATATCCCTCCTTTCAAGAGGAGTAATAAAGAGAAGGCTTATTTTGCTAGGTTAGACAAAGGTAAAAGTTCTGATGTAAACGCTGAATTTTCTAAACCTAAGTCTAAACCTACTGTTAGAGAGCATAATAAATCTGTTTTTGTGCCTACCTGTCACCGTTGTGGTGTTGTTGGTCATATTAGACCAAATTGTTCTTTGTTGAGGCAAAAACCAAAATCTGAGACTAGATTTGTTGTTAGGAATACTGATATTCCTAAATTTGTTCATGTTTGCCACTTTTGTGGTGTCTGTGGTCACATTCGTCCTAATTGTCATAAGTTGAAATTTAAGCATTCTGTGTTTCAATCTAGGATATGTGATAATATTTCTCCTGCCATAAGTCCAAATAAATTGTTTCATATTCTTTTGAAAAATTTGAGCTTGTTGGCTTGTGAAAGGAATTTGTAGGATTTCAGTCTTTCTCAGAAGATTGGTGTAATCCCTCAAATACACTCTGCTTCACGTGGATTTTCACCTACAAAGCTGAATACTCGTGCTAAATGGGTGAGAAAAGATTCTCCAAGGTGAGTGTTGCTAACTTGTCCTTGATTTAATTCTTTCAATTAATTGTGGACATGTTTTGTTTTTGTTTTTGGTTTTTTTTGTTTTTTAGGTTTTTTTTTTTATTAAAAAAAAAATCCAAAAACATTGAAAATTTTCAAAAAGACAAAAATATTTTATTTTGTGTCTTGTTTTATTTTTCTTGAGCACTACATGAGTTATAATATCTCTCTCTTGATTTAGAACATGTTTGACATTGTGGAGAAACTAGAATAGTTTGTGCTAAGCTATTTCTGATTTTGTGTGAGTATGTACTAGTTTGTACATGTACTCAAGGGTTAATTAAGAAATTGATATTTCTTGTTTGTGTACCCTCTATAACTTAGTTAAGCATTGTCATGCATTGCATTTGCATTGTTCATTTAGCATAATATGTGTTTTTTTGTTTTTGGTCATATAATTTTTAAAACCAAAAAGATTTTTGTGTTTTGTATTTCACATCTTGGATTTATAATCAAAGATTGGCCATATTATCTTTACATAACAAGTTTATGTACCTTGTTTAGCTTTGATGAGCTTATTTATTGCACTTTACTAGTTGAATCTTTGTAGTGCATGTTGTGTGGGAAAGATGTTTATGGTGTTTATCACTTTGTCTTAATCTTGAAGTCACATGTTATTTGACTGTCGGACTTGATCCTTTTGAGAAAGGCATAAATAACCATCTCACCACTGTTCACTAGCCAATCATGAACACCTTAGGGCATATCATAAGATTTTGTGCTCGAGAAAGTGTAGCACATGCACAAAAAGAACATAAGGTGTAGCCTCGGTTTAATTGCTTAATGATTAAAATTGGTGTGTACTATTAGGCTTGATGCCAAATCACATAATTAAATTGGTGTGTACAATATGAGGCAAAAATTCAAGAAACTTACATGATTGCAAGCTTATGTTCTAGAGGATGTGGGAGTTATATGATGTAACTCTTTAGGTGATAGTCTCTTCTAAATTCTATGTGATGAATTTTGTAGACTTTGTGATTGATTGCTATTCACATATCACCTCACAGGTATCTCAAGCTTTTGCTAGTTGCACACACTACACAAGTTACTCTTTGCTAAACTTGGTACATTTTATTGAGTGTGATCTTGTTGTGGCCATCCAAGATTAAAGGTTCCTTGATCTTAATGCAAAATGTGTTTAAAGTTTGAGAGATTGGAAATTCAAGAGCTTGAATGTACCCGAATTGGGGATTTTGTTCAAATTGGGTTCAATTAATGCAATTGGCTTGTTGAATCGATGTAATTGATCATTATATTGTGTATTCTAGCTTGTGTGATGATCAATTGGTCAAATTTTTCCTAAAAACTTAACAAGTGGTTTTAAATTTTTGGAGTTTTATTAGAAACTCTATACTCAAGCCAATTTTGTGAATTTAACTTATATTGAACTTAGTTTCACTGCATTAGAGCATGCATCATGACTTATTTTTTCATGCATCATTTGTGTTTAGGATTCACATGCATTACATTGATTTTTGTATCCATCTTGCAATTTTGTAGTCATATCTCTCATTGTTTTCACACATAGTATGCATACATTTTGTTAAATTGGGTACTCAACTTGATTTAAAAATTGATTGATTAATTTTTGAGTTTTGTACATTCTAGTATATGTTATTTCTTATGTGTGAACTGGAGAAAATATTTTTCTTAAGAGATATGATGGATAATCAATGTGCAAATATTTTTCTCTATTCATGCAACTGTTTATGGGTCACATAATGTCAAGTTTGCATTTATTGAAAGAGAGAATATTTTTTTCATGTGTATCCTCACCTTAGTTTTTAACTTTGGTTTGTGTGTTTTTATTTTCCCCACCTCCTAAAGTTTCCCCAAAACTGTTTTTTCTAAAAACTTGTTTTGTTTTTCCTATTTTTATAGGGGGAGATTTTTTTAAACCTTTGTTGTTCATAGGGAGAGTTGTCTCTATTTTCTATAGAGTTGAACTGGCTTGTGTTCCCTTGATTCTCTATTTTCTCTTATCCTTTATTGCGTATGGTGACTGTTTACTCTTTGTATGAGTTGTCTTTGTCAATACGTGACAAAAAGGGGGATAAATTATTGATTTATGGGAATCATGTTTGTCTTGTTTAGGGGGAGTTGAAATTATTTTTGAAAGGGGAGAATATAAAAACTTTTTGTTGTATCTAACTTAGGGGGAGAGTTAGTTTACTTATGTTTTAATTTCTGTTTCTTGTTCACTGCTCATTGATTTATATTTATGAGTTATTCATGATATATGTCTTTGTTTTGTATTTTGTGAAGTCAAGAATTTAATTTTGTTTTACTGTTTTTCTGTCACACATGTGTTTATGCGTTTGTTTAGTGTTTCAAGAATATACAGGTTGATTTAGTCGTGCTGCTGTCTACACTTGCAACTGATGGATAGTAGTTAGGATTGGATTTGTTATAATGGGCATGTTTTTGTAAAGGGCTTTATTTTGTAAACTTTGAGCTTTTAATTTATGTTTTATCACGGATTGCCAAAGGGGAAGTTTGTTAGGTTCTTAAGATTTAGGAATTTATGTATTTAGAATTCTAATGTATAATGTTGGCAAACCATGATCAAAACAATATGTTTAGCCTTGTTTAGGCTTGCTCAAAGTTGTGTAATTCATGTAAAGTTGGAATCGAGAGGCTGCAGATGTATTAGTGCATTTCGGCCTGGCTCGATCGATTGAAGGTTAGGCTCGATCGATCGAAGGTCGGCCAAAATGCGTTTTCTGTAGAATTCCAACTCAGCCCTAAGCCCATATGACGTGTAGGGTTTTATGTTTTTCTCTTAGTATATAAAGAAAACCCTAGCCACGTTTTTAGTAGAGTCCTAGAGCTCCATATGCTCTGTGTGTGAATTTCTTATGAGATCTAGAGGCGTTTGCCTTCACACATACTTAGGGTTTCCAAGATTCAAGATTATGTCAAGAACTTGGTAATCATTCAGTTGCAGATTTAAAGCTTAACGTTACACAAGCGGGGGTGCTTGTATTTGCTGAAGAATTCAAGAAAGAAGGAGGCCGTGGATTCGGAGCTTGCACGTGGTCGTGTCAGTAAGTTCTACTGGTTGGTAGCATTAGGAAGTCAAGTGGGGAGCTTGTAAGTCCTTTTGTATGAACTTCGATTCTTTCATAGTGAATTCTGTTTTGCCTTGAGGATAGGTGGGTTAAATCCTCCCCAGGTTTTTACCGGTGTGGTTTCCTGGGTTATCATATCGTGTGTTCTTTATATTTCCGCTGCTATGCATGATATGACTATATGTTTGTGTTAACCTAGATTTGCATAATTTGGACTAAGTAATAACTTGGCTAAATAATTAGGTTAAACAATCTAGGTTTACAAGGGTCTAAAACTTAACAAGTTCCACTCACATCCAGCTCCCCTACACTTCCAGAATTCCCCACATTCTCAGGCAATCTCTCAAGTTTTGAGCATCCCAAAATATTCACCTTTTAGGCAACTTCAAATTGAAAACGCTGCTTGATAGACAAGTAAGACTTTTGCAATCTCTTACGTTAAAAAAAAAAAACAAGGTTGGTCAAATGCACAATTGATGTGGGTAGTCTAGAAATAGAAGTTCCATCAAAGTAAAGCTTTAGTACATGTTGCATGTTTTCTCCATATTCCATAATCTGTTTTAGTTTTAGCAACCAGAAAGAATAAGAACCTTAAGAGATTCCATTTTGAATTTGCTTGGAAGAGTTTTGACACTTACTATTATGAACCTAAGTTGAAGGGTGAATCTCACGTAAATTTAAACAATCTTTAAAAACCATTTTTTCAAGATTTGGGACTTTGATCAAATCAGGGGTTTCTATAAGGTTTGGAGACTCGTTCATTTGGATGATTTTCAACTTCTCAAAAGACTAGTAAAAGCAAAAAAAAAAAAAAAAAAAAAAAAAAAAAAAAAAAAAAAAAAAAAAAAAAGAACAATTAGCTTCAACAAATCCTAACAGTTTAATGGAACTCAAATATAAATTTGTGTAAGGATACTTAAATTACCTTTGTTCCTTTCCAAAGTTGGTCAATGTAGCTACAACACATGTAAAGTTCAACAAGATTATTTAATTGGAAATTTAATGGCAAAGATTTTGAAGGGTATTCCCTCCACTCAAGAAATTTTAAGCAAATAGGAAGATGTTTGGGTTCATGGAGAAGTTGAACATTACTAAGTATGAGCAATTTAAGATGATGCATTTTCAAAAAAGATTTAGGATTCCAATATGCCTCTTTTGATTTAGGCAACTTTAGGACTATGCCTAGAATTTCTTCTGTTCCCTAATAATCATGAACAAAAGGGATTAGTGAATTGCAAAATGTATGATTACCAAAGCAACTCTAAGTTGAACCTTTTTGCATAATTTGATAGGGTATATGTTCAAGTTTTCTAAATAACCTCTTACTATATTTTTTGTTAGTACACTGTTAATGTTTTCAAATGACCACAGAATGCTACACTTTCCAGGCTCTTCAAGGCACTCGTCATGAACTATTTTCCTACCCATGTCTTGAAGTAAATCATGCATCCACACTCCAAGGTGATTCATTTTTATGAGAGATTTATCAACTAGGACCTCTAAACCAACATCAAGGTAAAGGCTAAGATAACTTAGTTTCTCTACTACACAATTTTTTTCCACATGATTAAATAAACATGCTATATATAGGAATATTTTTTTTCTCCATTTCATGTAGCCCATCATAACTTATTTTAAGTACTTGGAGAATTGCATGTTCAGGAAATTCTTTAAGCCTAATTAATGTACTTTTCCATTGATTAATGCTTCTACGAAACAAAAAGGAACCCAAAATCTCAACAGCTAAAGGAAGGCCTTTAGTGTTGATAGGCCAAACGCATATCGACCCCTTATGATAAATTAACCAATTAATTTAGCCAAGTGAATTAATTAAGTTAATTAACATGCAAACGCGTGGTAACACAAACAAATCACCAATTAATCTAAGTGCAGCGGAAAATAAATTTGACATGGTGATTTGTTTACGAATGGGGAAAACCTAGATGGCAAAAACCCCCACCGGGTGATTTTCAGGTCACCACTCCTGAAATTCCACTATTATCACAACAAGTGATTACAAGTAAAGGAATCCCAGTATCTTATACCAACACACAGTTGAACCCTTACACTAATACCCAATTGGACTTGTTCTGTAGTGACAATTTCCCTTTTTGATGCATGGCTCCCAAGTACGTGACTAACCAATTGTGCAGATCCCAGTACACGACTTTAATCACCAACTAGAGAAGATTGTTGGTTGCAAAGTTTTTCAGTTCATCCACACAATGAAGATCAAGAAGATGCTTGGTCATAAAACCGTACGATGCACATACACAGCAACTTCTTCAAGAATGATGAGCTAGGGCAAAACTTTGTCTCCAGTCACAATTTGCTTGAGCAAACTTCTCTCAAAGCTTGTGCAACTTGTGTACTCTTTGACGGCTCTTAAAACAATCTTTTTATATGTCTAGGGTTAGGAGAAAAGAAGGCCTAAACACATAAACACAGATCCCAAGAAAACAGATCAAAATTTCTGTTTCTTTCTTAAACCTCGTCAGATAGGAGCTGTCGAGCAGCTATCGAGCACACGGGGTTGAACAGCTTACTTAAGTTTGATAGATGTAGCCGTCGAGACAGCAGTCGAGCTTTAATGAATTTGCACTTCTCAGTTTGTTTCTTGGACAGACTTGATGACTTTAACACTTGATCTTGAAATATAGTTTCTTGAAATATTAAACACATCCTAGATCTACCCAATTACAAGTAAGTGCATTTTGTCAAAGGATTAGCCAATTACATCAAAGAATGACATATGTTCTTAACAAGTGAAACACATATGTCCTAACAATCTCCCCCTTTGGTAATCCGTGACAAAACCACAACAAACAAATGAACATATGAGAGAAGTCATAAATCACTCAACTCATACTCACTTGTTGAATACAATAAAATCTATCCTAACAGAAACTCTTGAAAAACTTTGCAAGAAGAGAGTTTATGTTAAGTAAACTTTAACAACCTGTATTTCTGAAACACTTTAAACAAAACTCATCAAGGCATCTTTGTGTGAAACAGAAATAATAGATTGCATACAATTATAAGAAGCATGTGTGTAAAGAGAGAAAAGAAACAACACATGTAAGAGGTAGGTGAAAGAAAAACATACATCAACATATAGAAAAGAATAAGTACAATGTATGTGTAATAAAAGGTCACAAGACCCAAAGTACAAGAACAATGTATCTGTAGAAGAAAGAAAAGAAAAGATACATAATATCCTCACTACATCCCTCATATCAACAACACTCCCCCAAACAAAATGTCCTATACTAACTCTTCCTCTAAGAATGATTACTCTCATATCCCAAAACTACTCTCCCTTTTTGTCACGAGTGACAAAGGGTAAAGCGTCAAGTAGACATCTCATCGGTAGAGCTAGTATCTCCATCATCATCATCAGAAGCATCATCATCATCGCCATCATCATCATCATCCTCAGCTACAGAATCAGAAGCTACCAGAAGGGGTGGAGGAGAAGCTTCAGAAGCAAAACCACCCATGGTCGCTTGCTGCCTAGGATTATGGCTAACACGAACATTCACCTGATACAACTCAGTAGAGAGTGTATCAAGGCGAGCATCCATGCAATAAAGCTGCGCCATGTTGTCTCTTAGAGTAACATCACCTATGAAAGAGGAAGGGCTGGATGTGGAAGGAGCAGAGCGAGATGAAGGAGCTGAATGGGAGAAAGGAGCTGCTGAATCTGACTGTCGTGACTGAAACTACTCCTCACTACGTTTTACAGTAGCGACATCTATGGCACACATGAAAGTGAAATGGTCGGACACCGAAAAAGGGATGGAAAAGTGGCATAGAATCCTCGTGATATCAGAAGGAAAGATGAGCTTATCACGGGGCGCCGAATCTAAATGAACATCTATAATAGAAAGAATGAAATGAGAAGGAAAATCTATAGTAAGATGCTCAAGAAGAGATAACAAAAACTGAGCACGAGGCTCTGTAATAGAGTTATAATGAGAGAGAGAGAGAGGATGGAGTACAAAGATCATCACCATGTTCAAGAATCTAGGACCTTTAGCAAAAGGCCGACATGGTGTAAACTGATGCTTACCCCAATCAAAAAGGCGCTCACAGAAAGCAACCATGAGCTCATCTTTGGACACAGTCCTCAGACGCTCATAACTAGGATAGTCAGGAAACTCTACCCTAGGAACCCGAAGCACATCCGCAACAAACTGCGGTGTGACAGGAATGAGCGTACCTCGAACGCGAGTGAAGAAAAGAGGTACTGAACGATCAATCCCATGCATGTTGGAGTAAAACTCCTTGATAAGCATGAAAGGACAGGTGATCAGGACGTCACACAATGACTCCCATCCCAAATCGTGAATGACATTGGGAAGGTCGGTGTCGGCGAAGTCTGCTAGAATGACTTGGCGTTCCGAATGAATGCCTCGTCTAGAAAAGTTCACCGAGAAAGCCTTTCGAGCATCCTCATCATTGAACTGAATATTAGAAGGAGTAAGATCAGAAGACGAAGATGTCCCGGAACGAAGAGGGTTCCGAGATGGAGCAGATTTACGCTTAGGTGCCATAGACATGACTAACGTAAACAAAAAAAGAGGGAGAGGGAGAGAGGGACAATCAGAAAAGTCCTAAAGCAATTCAAATATAACAAGTATATTGAAAAGAGAGTACGTATGCATGGAAAATGCATGAACATGTGACATGCAAAAGAAAATTGCATCATGGGCTTAGCCCAATCCAATCCTACCAGCACAAAATCAACTTGCACACATCTAAATGCATGATAATACTATTATAATGCAAATGTGATGCAATGCATGAGATTTTAAACACATTTAAATGAAAACCCATCCCAAAATTTCAACATAAACTCATCAATTTTGAAAAAAATAAAATAAAAATAAAATTTCAAAAACCCCAAAACCTAAATCAAAATGCATGAAGAATGAAGAGATAAGAGAGCATACCAAGTGATTTGAAGCAAAGAAAGGCCGAAAATCACGTGGGTTAAAGGTTTTGAGTGAGAAAAGAGGGTTTGGGAGGTGGTGTGGATAGATCGAGAGAGATCGAGAAAATGAGAACCGGATCGCACGAGAAGAATATATAGATCCTTAGTAAATCTTGACAGATGAAGGTGTCAAAAGGTGTTGAGCCATGTGTCAAGGTAGGTGTCAAGAAAAACAACTTCGACAGATGCAAGTGTCGAGCATGTGTCGAGGAACAAAACACCAAATGTAAGAATAGAAGCTCGATCGATCGACCTAGCTGTCGAGAAGCTATCGAGGGTCCGGGAAATTTCTTGATTGATCCACCAGGTGTTGAGAAGCTGTCGAGATTGCGATAAGAAAAAGCTTAAGAAGCTCAACAGATAGCTAGGTATCGAAGAGGTGTCGAGGAGGTGTCGAGCTAGCTTTTAAAACCAGTTTTTCGAGAAGAGAAAAACACAAACATGAATGCAATCAGACATGCAACTCAACCAATGATCCAATCAACATATTAAGCTCTCAAAATCATCTCTCGACAACAAATTTAAGCATATGGATCCCAAAAACACACACACACACACACACACAACAAGTCTAACCAATTTTATATTTCAAAAACAAGTCATGACAGTTTATTGAGTATAAATTAACACATGTAAAACCTTGTGATGGCCAAATCACATTTTACCTGCACACGTATCAAAAATAGCAAAGAATATTGCATGTTGTGTGTGAAAAACATCGCAAGATTGCATAAGTATATACATGTTATGACGATTTGAGATATGAGAAAATCACTTTGACTCACACATAATCATAACGGTTTGATGGGGACTATCACCTTCAAGGTACATCTTATAACTCCCACATCTCCTAGAATACACGCTTGCAATCATATTTAAAGCATTTTTATAAAGTATTTTTAATCTTTTTGCTTTTTATTTTTCTTTGCATATTTTTCTTTTATCGAGAATATCATGCATGGGCATATAAGAGAAAAAAAAGAAATACCCAATGATATTTGACATTCCAATTCTGCTATGTCGAAGCACACAAATGTCATTGACATTACACTTTTGCTATGCCGAAGCATACAGATGTCATTCATGATTGGCGAGCAACAGTGGTGAGATAGTTATTTATGCCTTTCTCTTAAGATTTCTAGTCCTACCCATCAAAAATAGTAATATGAGTGTTAAGTACAAGAGATTACTTAATCTTACTCATCATAAACATGAGCCACAAATCTCACTTGCTTAGTTGTGCATAGAGATGCTCATCTAGGCTACAAGAGATACAAAGTTTAGAAAACTTTGTTTCAATGGCCATCCAAGGTACACAAGTACCAATGTACACAAAACACACACTATTTTTGTATTTTTTGATTTTTTTCAATTTTTATTTTTATTTTTATATGAAAAACAAAAATAAGCAAAACTGAAAATAAACAAACAAAAACATTGTAAGCAAAGCAAAGCATAAAACTAGACTGACTCAAAACTGTAAAGCAAAACACACAAGTTATGCAAAAACAAAAACACAAAGAAAAAGAAGAAAGTGATAGAATCACTTGAAGCCCTTTTCCTTCCACACCTTGTAAGCACCTTTCCGTTGATTAAACCCTTGAACCGGCGGTGAGGGGGAAGAATTGAAACCATTTAAGTTTGAAAGGAACATAAGGGCTTTGAGAAGATCTCCAAGAGGAGCAAGAGAGGATTGAAGCTGATTCTGGCTTCCAGATGCTATCATGTCGTTGCTCTGTTGAGTGGCTAACCACTAATAGCAATTTGGTCAAGTATGACTGGCAACACCACAATGATGACAAAGATGCCGCTTATTCTATTTAGGCTTTTGAGAGTTAGCCTTCTTAGCCTGAGGGTTTTTAACATCTTTCTTCTCAAGCTTAGGGGGTGCTCCTAAAATAAATTTACCCTTATCTAAGTTCTCACTATCTAATATAGTTTTAACATCATTGTTCTCAATTTCTACATTGTTAGCAGGAGGAACAAAAACAGTAGCACTAGTAGAAGCAATATTAAAGGAAGAAAGTCCATACCCTAAGCCAATTTGATCCGAAGTAGATTTCTGAATGCTGAGCATCTCGTCAAGCTTTGCACTTGAAGTCCTCTACAATTGAGCTTTGACTTGAAACAGCTCCGCTTCAAGCTTCTTGGTCTTCTCAGCCAAGAAATTGTTCTCAAACCTTATGGCTCCAATAGTCTGATTAGCCTCATCAAACTTTGTGGACTATTCTTCACAGTCAAGTTCCACATCATTGAGTTTCTTGGTGGCCAGCCTATATAGTTTCTCATGCTTCTCAGAAAGCTTGTACAGTTTCTCACAGGCTGTATGGATATCATCTTGATCATCCATCTTCTCACACTTAGAATCCACCAATTCTTCTTCTTCATCCACGTCTTCAGCAATCCCTTAAGTAGGATTGACTGTGGCAGTGAAGGCATTCAAGATCCCATCATCGTCATTGTCGGAATCATCCTTAGGCTCAGTATCACTCAAGGTTGCAGCAAGTGCCTTGCTCTTCCAATGCTCTTAAGATATGTAGGACACTCCTGTTTCATGTGTCCGAAGCCATGACACCCAAAGCACTTAGATCCTGCGGGAATAGTGTCCTGATCGCCATCCTTTGCATCCTTCTTCCCTTTGTCTTAGCTCTTGAACTAAGAAGAACTGGATTGCCTACGGTCCTCGTTAGAGCCCTTTGCATTGGCATTCTTCATAAACTTCTTAAACTGCCTAGTGATGTAGGACTTCATCTTGGAATCTTCATCATCGGAAGACTCATCCGTGTCACTGCTCCTAGCCTCCAGTGCCAAACTCTTTCCTTTACCCGACTTGCCAATTCTGGTTAACCCTAGCTCATAAGTCTGCAAGTTTCCAACTAGCTCAGTCAAAGGAATCTTGTCAATGTCCCTTGATTCTCGATTGCTGTACACTATGTCCTTAAACTTGGCATAGAACTCATCAAATGACTCATCCTCCTCCATCTTTATCTCTTCAAAGCTTGTAGTGAGCCTCTGAAGCTTTGAATCTTTGATAGCCTTTGTTCCCTCATAGGTTGTCTGGAGGATGGTCCATGCTTCCTTAGCAGTTTCAGTAGAGGATGTCTTCTTGAACTCCTCATTGGTGATTGCACTAAATAAAGCATTCAATGCCCTACTGTTGAAGTTTGCCACCTTGATCTCGGCTTCATCCTAATCAGCCGGCGCTTCCTTTGCCTTGGTCTAACCAATCTCTGCAGCTTGCCACACCTTCTCATCTAAAGACTACAAGAAAGCTCTCATGCATACTTTTCAGTATGCATTGTTAATGTCATCAAATAAAGGAGGTATAATTAATGACTGTCCTCAATCCATGACAAACAGGGGTCAATAAATTAACACAACAAAGATTAAACCTAATCAGAGTGTGCCTGCTCTGATACCACTTGATAGGCCAAACGCGTATTGATCCCTTGTGATAAATTAACCAATTAATTTAGCCAAATGAATTAATTAAGTTAATTAACATGCAAACACGTGGTAGCACAAAAAAATCACCAATTAATCTAAGTGCAGTGAAAAATAAATTTGACAGGATGATTTGTTTACGAATGGGGAAAACCTAGACCGCAAAAACCCTACTGAGTGATTTTTAGGTCACCACTCCCAAAATTTCACTATTATCACAACAAGCGATTACAAGTAAAGGAATCCCAGTACCTTATACCAACCTACAGTTGAACCCTTACCCCAATACCCAAATGGACTTGTTCTGTAGTGACAATTTCCCTTTTTGATGCACACCTCCCAAGTATGTGACTAACCAATTGCGTGGATTCTAGTACACGACTTCAATCACCAACTAGAGAAGATTGTTGGTTGCAAAGTTCTTCAGTTCATCCACACGATGAAGATCAAGAAGATGCTTGGTCACAAATCCCTACGGTGCACATACATAACAACTTCTTCAAGAATGATGAATTAGGGCTAAATTTTGTCTCTGGTCATAATTTGCTTGAGCAAACTTCTCTCAACGCTTGTGCACGGCCCTTAAAAAAAATCCTTTTATATGTCTAGGCTTAGGAGAAAAGAAGACCCAAACACATAAACACGAATCCCAAGAAAACATATCAAAATTTATGTTTCTTTCTTAAATCTTGATAGATAGGAGCTGTCGAGCAGCTGTCGGGCAGGTGTCGAGCACATGGGGCTAAACAGCTTACTTAAGCTCGATAGATGCAGCTGTCGAGACAGCTGTCGAGCTTTAATGAATTTGCACTTCTTAGCTTGTTTCTTGGACAGACTTGATGACTTCAACACTTGATCTTGAAACACAGTTTCTTGAAGTATTAAACACATCCTAAATCAGCCCAATTACAAGTAAAGTGTGTTTTGTCAAAGGATTAGCCAATTACATCAAAGAATGACATATATTCTTAACAAGTGAAACACATATGTCCTAACAAGTATATTGTACAACATCTTTAGATAGCTCTAGATAATCTTCGGGGGGATGGTTTTTATTAAAAGCTTTCAAACTCAAAAGATAAAGAGCTTCACCATCACTCAATCCTTCAACTTCACATATTTCATCTACTTCAAGTATATGTAGTAAATGCTTATCCATTGATGTTATGATAATTCTACTACCAAAACCAAACCATTTATTCTTCCCACCTAACTTTTTTAGCTAGTCTAATTCATTTACATCATCAAGAATGAGAAGAATTATTTTATGACATAATATTTTCTTGATCTCGAAAACTCCCTTCTCAGCATCTTGTATACTCATTCTTTCATTTAATATTTTTCTAAAAAGTTGTTGTTGCAACGGAATTAAACCATCTTTTTCACAAACCTCCTTGACATTAGGGAGAAAGCAACAGCCTTCAAACTTGTTTGAAACCATATGAAAAACAACCCTGGCAAGAGTTGTTTTACCTATTCCCCCCATCCCCCAAACCCCTATAATACGAACATCATTAGACCCTATAGCCAAACATGACTTCAATTCCTTCACTCGAGAATCTATTCCTACAAGGTCTTTAGCATCTTCAAAGAATGCATAATCCAATTTATGCCATAACTCTACCACAATATCTTGGATAAGTTGTGCCTCAGACCTACAATGAAGGGAGAATGATATCTAGTGAGTACCACCCATAACTAGTACTAAAAAAGAAAGTAGACGACCAATGTTCTATTTTGTTGGCTAAACAAAGAAAATGTAAATAACTTGGTGCGAGAAAAATTTAAAGAAATACAAAAATGTAAATTAATTAGATCAAGTCAAAATAGAAAAGAAGCATGAACATCTTTGTTGCTTTTCATAAATTTAAAAATAAGGCTCAAAGATAAGAAGAGTATTTATTTGAAGTTTGAACATTTAAAAGCAAGTAGTATGTCAAATTGGTTTACCTATCTTGTTGGTGTCACCCTTTGAGATTTGCCACTTCTCTTAAAGCAGCTCTCCATGTTTGCAGTTTCTCTATGTCGTCCTTGAAACATTCTTCATGTTCAAAAAAGGCTTGGGCAAAGGAGCCTGTTTGTTTTTGTACATAAGATGGGTCCACATCATAAAAAATTGGCAAAACAGTCGTTTTCATACATTCAATGATCTTTGTAAGTTCATCCAAGCACCATGTTGAAGACGCAAAGTTTCTTGAGAGAATGACAATTGTAAATCTCAATTCTTTAATAGCTTTCAAGAGTTCCGGTGAAATAGATTTTCCTCTCTCAATATTTTCCTCATCTCTAAAAGTGACTATGCCCTTTTGTTTCAAAGAAACATATAGATGGTTCGTAAAACTAGTGCGGGTATCCTCACCTCTAAAACTAAGAAAGACATCATATTTCTACTAGGTTGTTGAAGACAAAGAGAAGGCCTTCTAAGAGCTAATGGAAGACATTGGAAATATGTAGGCGGCAAGTATTGAACTACAATAAAGATTTTTTTTTTTTTTAAATGTTGTTTTCAATTAAAATTGAACGAGAAATTTAAAGGAAAAAAAATTAGAGAAGAAAGGAATGATTTGATATTGATTTTTCATTTTAAGGAGGGAGTGAAAGGATAAAATAAAAGAGATGGACATGTATGAAAAGTGAAAACTTACAAATTTGCGAAACCAATTTACAGTTGTGAGTGTATAGCTCAAAAATATCTTAGAAACAACACATGATTCAACTCCTATTAATATAACTAGCAAGCACCCACGCGATTCATGGATAATGCTTTAATCTGTCATGTGAAAAGATTATAAAGAATGTTCAAAATATGTTAAAATAATAACATAAAGTAATGTCACGATAAAATAACGAGGTTTAGATTGAATTAAAGTAATACAAAATTAAGGGGATAAAAAATATTTTGTTTTATTTTATTTTTATCTCAAGAGGGCTAAGAATTTAGACTATAGCATAATAGTCACAGAAATTAGTTGAAGTAACATATTCATTATCGAAAAGTGAAAATTTAAAATGCACACACATTACACTTTTTTCACTAAAAGTAAAGAGCCATTAAATTATAGAGAACAACATAGGAATATTGTAGTTTAAATAATGATAAAAGCATCTATTCAATATATTAATGTTTATTATGCGGTGTAATAAGTTATTTGTTCGCTTAATCATAGTTTTTGTTTCTTTAATACATTAGAGTTAGCATAAAATGTTTACGATATCATATTAATGTTTAGTTAGCTTATGGAAATATCATTAAATTTTCATGATATCATGTTTATGTTATTAGAGTATGATAGTGGTAGGTTAAATGAAATATCATTCTAACAAAATTTTAATATGAAATTCACATATATTTCCATGAAATATGGATATGTTATTGTTCATGTATATTTTGAAATATTAAAATATTCTTATTAAAAAAAAATATTAGTTCTCAACTTGGGGTCGTATTGTGAAGTACGTTGAAAACATCCAATGTTTTCAAAGACAACTTTGAAAAAAAAAATTATATATATATATATATATATATTTTTTTTTTAAGTTGAATGGGTTTGGACTTTAAGAGGGACAATCTTTCACCAAAGATAATTTAAATAAGACTAGCATGACCTTAACATTTTTTTATTTAAATTTGGAAAAAAAGTGCAAAAATGTGAGATGGAAGACTCAATAAAAAATTAATATAGCATAGTGTCACATGACAAAACCTCATGGTCTCCCATATTCGATTTTTGCTTTCTTATATAAAAAATTTTAAAAAAAAATCAAATAAACTATATATATATATATATATATATATATATATTAAATGAACTATATAATTAGTGCACACCTATAACAAAACCTCATGGTCTCCCACATTAGATTTTTTGTTTCTTATATAAAAAAATAATCAAATAAACTATACATTCTCTCTACTTATATACCCAAAACAAAAAATATCCAACCAAATTACCTAAACCTAAATCATATTTAAGCCCCTAATTTTAAATAAATAAATAAAAACAATAAAATAAACTACTTGTAGGGATTTCAGCAGTTTGATGGTGGAGGCTAGCATGGCAGTGGTGGCGGAGGCTAGCATGACAGTGGTGGCGGTCTCTTAGATTCCTTTCTTTTTCTCTCTTATAAATGTTTTTTCAATCTCGGATCTTTTATTTTGGTAATAGTGAAACAATGCTTTTTATTTAACATTCTACAACATTTTCGTGTCGCTCTATCTCTCCTTATTGCTTTATTTGGTTAGTTATTAGTCCTTAATTTTTTATTTTCTATTTTTAGCTTTTGTTTTTAATACTAAAACGGTGGGTATACTAAAAGATATGAAGAAGAGATAAATGTATGGTGTAAGCTAAGACAATTAACGAAAGATTAATGAGATAATAATAAAAATAAATTAATGTGATAACTTAGGTAACAGTAAAAAAAACCTTAATGAAAAGAGGTAAAAAAATGCTAAATGCAAAATTAAAAAGACTTTACCAAATCTCTTATTCAACAATCTGAGACTTTACCAGTTAAGCTAACTAAAACTCACATATATATATATATATATATTGATATTGATTGCTTGTTTAATAAAAGAATGACCATTATTTTTTCTTCTATTTGTGAGTATGTGAAAGAGAGACAAAGGGCATTAATAAAACTAAGGTTAGAACCCCTTTCCCTCTCCCTTGTGTGTGTGTGTGTGTGTGTGTGTGTTTCTCAAAAAAAAAAAAAAGGGTAATTTTCTCACATTACTTAAGAGAATGTGTTGCGTGTAGTATAACTTGCCCCACCATCCATTAAAAGTTACCATGGCTTTTGAGAGGAGTTGTGGTGTGCCTTTGTGTTAGAACCCCTTTCCCTCTCCTTTTTGTGTGTGTGTGTTTGTTTCCCAAAAAAAAAAAAAAAACTACACCCAATTTGCTAATTACCTCACACCATTTAATGTTGTTAAAAAAATAATAATAAGAAAAAAAAAAAAATGAGCCAGTGTCAATGATTCTTGCTGGGCATTCACATCCTCTGTTTTCAGTGAAGTCAAAATCGTTATTTTGATTATTATTTATGCAGAAATTTCCTATTTGGAAGGAGGATTCTTGTTTTTTTTTTTTTTTTTTTTTGTTTAAACAATATGCAAACAATTTTCAAAAAATTGAAATTGAAAATAATTTTTCGATAATAATTTTCAAAATACTAAAAAAAAAAATGATGTTTGGAAGACCATTTTTATTTTTAATATTTTTTATTAAAAAAATTACAAAAAATAACGTGTAGAATCTGTATATTACCTTTTTTTTTTTTTTTGGATAATGATAAGTTTCAAATTTGGAGCATGAGATTTTTTTTTTTTTTTTTTTGATAAAGATAAGCTCCTTAATTTAAGAGATAAAAGAGTTTTGACAAATCTTTGGGGTCCACTGTTTTCATTTTTATTTACAACTATACCATTAAAAACATTTTCTGTATTTTGAAAACACCCTCTCAGCTATTTTTAATATCCTAGTCTGATAAGGAAAATATGATACAATTTTCTGAAAGCTGTATTTAGGGAACATCTACCAAACTATATATTCAAGTGTGAGACCCACCATTTTATGGTTTGCAAAACAAAAAACTATATTTAAACCCTCTTACCAAACAACCCTTATGTAACTAACATTAAATCATTACAAAAGCATCCTCTGTGTTTGTAATTTAACAATCACAGTTGGTATAAGACTGGAGAAATTCAGATACTATAACCCAAAAAAGTCAAAACCTAGGAAAACAACAGTTATGTTCCTTCCCTTTCCCTCTATTTTCTCATCATCCAAAAGAGAAATTGAACATATAAATAAATATAAAAAGAAAGAAATAAAACAGAGAATTTAAACAAAACATTGTATAAGAGAAGAGAAGACATTCTAGCCTTTTGCCCTTAATTTTTTTTATTTTTTTATTTAGCAATTTGCCCCTATTTCGAAACTATATAGGGATATGCCCCTGTTTCGATACTCGATTACCTTAAAATCGAGTTTCAATGAAATACTCAATTCATAGAAAATCGAGTTATGCCCGATCAAACATAAAAAAATAAAAATAAAAAAAAAAATTTTGCATGGAACTCGAGTTTCAGGAATTCGAGTTCCATGCAAAATTTATTTTTAAGTATCATCGCTCCATATTCAGGTAGACCTATAGCGGCGTTTTCCTGTAAAAATTTTTTCATTAGTCCGATTGCCTCATACCAGGTTGGGGGCCCTATAGTGGCGTTTTTAAGCCCTATAGCAGCGTTTTCCTGCAAAAAATTTTTTGTAAGTCTAATTGCCACATACCAGGTTTAGGGAGGCCTATAGTGGCGTTTTTAAGCCCTATAGTGACATTTTTAATACCTATAGTGGCGTTTTTAAACTCGATTTCTATAAAATTGAGTTTCATGCATTTTTTTTTTTTTTTTTTAAGTTTGATCGGGCATACTCGATTTTCTACAAATCGAGTATTTTATTGAAACTCGATTTTAAGGTAATCGAGTATCGAAACAGGGCATATCCCTATATAGTTTCAAAATAGGGGCAAATTGCTAAATAAAAAAAAAAAAAAAAATTAAGGGCAAAAGCCCATTTTGTCTAGAGAAGAGATAGGACCTTGAGGATGCGAGTAGGCTTGAACGATTTGGTGGTAAAATAAATAAATAAATAAATAAATTTCTGTGTGCTCAGTTTGAGAAAGAAAAAAAAATTAGAGAGACAATAATTGAAGAGGAACACTATCATAGTTTTGTTACTGGAATTGCCTTTGACCGGATAATTAATCTTTGTTTGATTTTCTCTATACGCACTCCACTCCTAAAGAGAATCAAATACCTGCCCAGTATACCATTATTACGCTCACATTTCTTGACTTTTGTAAATCTTATTTCACCGTTCAACTATTCTTTTAAATAGCTAGTGGCACTTGGAAATGCTTAAAGATAATTGAAGGTCATGTCCCTATCTACCTAGGAGAGTATATTCAGTACACGTGTTAATAGCCAAATTTATTTATTTTATTTACTTCATAACTACGTTTTTCGTTTTGGGTTTGACATTTCCATGGGATCTTCGAGTAAATATCCAGATTCTATAGTACCTACTCATCCATTAAATCATTCATCAGACCCATAAATTGCCTTACTCACTAGGCTTGTCTAGGCCTAAATGTAACTATCTCGAACACAGTTGAGACCTAATTGCACAAGAAGGTTGGCCCAATGAACTTCTAAAGTGAACATTTTAAATATAAAAGGGACACCTAAGGCCCTCCTTACATTTAATTAAAGTTGGGCCCATGGCCTGACAACATACCTCTATCCCTCTCTCCGACAAGAAAATATACCATACATCCAATGTATGTATCCCTCCTCTCACATTGGGATGGGGGGGACACATGCACCGGATACATGATCTAATACCACCTCTTCAAATCTTAACTAGTAACTACATGGTAGAAACTAGAAATAAAAACTATGTTTAACCACTAAACCATATCATTACAATATAATTATCCTAAATCCATAGGTATTCCATAGAAAAAAAAAATGCTAGAACCATAACAAATTACACAACTTTTGTTACAACTCGCCACATATCATTACAATATAACTATCCTAAATCCATAGGTATTCCATAGGGAAAAATGCTAGGACCACAACTTTTTTCCGCATGGCGAGTTGTGCTAGAAGTTGGGTAATCTGTTGTGCTAAGTGGTGTTTTGTGGCAAAAGTTGTGTATTTTATTATGGTCATAGCATTGTTGTTCCATAGGCGTTTGTGTGCACCTTTTGAATTCCAAAAAGTGGGTTTGAGGTAGAGGTTATCATTTTGTGTGTGTGTGTGTGTGTGTGTGTGTGTGTGTGTGTGTGTATTGATAATTGGGGTGGAGGTCTTGAATCTTGAATATCTCTTTTAGAAACACCAAGAGGTATCATTTGAGCTATAAGACTACTTATTCACTTAATTTAACACCTCTTAAAATGTCAATTTTTTGAGACTAAGATCACTTTTGGCCTTACCATCACATTCTGTGTTAAATATTAGTAAATTAAAAATAAATCTAATGACACTTAACTTTTTTCATAATTACTTACGTGACTTGTTGTGGTTGATGTATAAAAAAAGTGGTATTAGTGTTAGGTTAAAGTGAACTCCAATCACAACTTACCATTTTATCAAGTTATGACGAAAGTCAAAAACTTTTGACTCTACTCTCTAACATTACTCATAAATTAATTATTTCTTAGTAATGACAAAATTCAAAAACTTTTGTCTCTAACATTACTCATAAATTAATTATTTATTGGTAGAGGGAATTTGGACACAATAATATAAAACTATTATAACATAATCATGGAAATTGCAGTGAGTATTTTATTCAAGAAGCTTATTGAGGTTAGGAAAAGATGATTCATTTAAATAACTAATGAAATTTTGATTAGGAATTTATAGATTTAGCAAATTAGCCTCCATAATAGTATTAAAGCCATGAAAAAAAAAGGAAAAAAGAAGAAGAAGTGAAGAGATACAACTAAAACTAAATAAACAATACTAACAAACTAGTTAACAAATAACAAATTCTAGCTTTTTACAAAAGACACAAATGAAAAAATACAAAAGAACATGTAAAAAAAATGTAAAAATCTGTAGAGGAAAAATCAATTCTAAAATACAATTTCTAATTTAAAAATACATTATATGATAGTATTGTTTTTCTGTTCATTATATGATAGTATTGTTTTTCTGTAATGAAGAACTCGGCTTATGAGTCTCCGACATTATTTATTTACTAAGTTGTAACCCATGCTTATGCATGAAAACATTCAACAATTTTGATGATGAGGTGGTCTTACCTAGGTGAGTAACGTGGTCATCTTGATCTTCATGTTGAGTATTATGACTGGTCTCTTGACACCAAAGCTAAGAAAATAAAATTTAACAGGTGGTTTGAAATTAGATAACAATTAGAAATGAAATATACTATATATGATTGAATATTTGTGGGTGCCCCTATAATTCATATGTGATTACGTGTGCCTTTTTTTTTATATTTGCGCATTAATACACAAATGGAATACTATCCAATAGATATTAATCTTTTTTTCTTTTTCTTTTTTTTTGAGAAAGGAACGTCATTCATTCAATCATAATAAAATCAAATCCTGATACAAGGCTTCCAAAGCAGGTGGGAAAGAGTCCTCCAACCAATACAAATCATAATCTAAATTTCTAGCATGTTGAGCTAAATCATGTGCTACCTTATTTCCTCCCCTCCAATCTTACTGGCTGTAGCCCACTGTAAACCGGACATCAAATGGCGAATATCATTCACCACATTGCCAAGAAAAGAATAGTTAGCCACATCTGAAGAAATTGCTTGCATAACATTTGAATTATCTCCCTCTATCACTAGTCGAGTAAAACCAGCATCCACAGCAAATTCAATGGATCGTCGACACGCAAGGAGTTTAGCTTCTTCACTTGTATCCACCTTCGACCCAATAGCAGACATACCAGCCATGACCTCGCCCTTATCGTTCCTGATTATAGCACCTATACCAGATTTCTCCAGCCCTGAAAAAATTGCTGCATAAAAGTTTAACTTGTATTCCATAGACGGATGCGGCTGCCAGGCATCACCAATTAGTTGCTCTATCGGACTGCTATCTAGAGATGCTTGTGCCTATTTAAATTCCTCCAGAAACTCCTCCGCCTTCTTGTTAAGGCTGGTCGAATGCTTCAACTGCCCACCATATAGAACACAGTTGCGCTGATTCCATATCAGCCAACACTGAACCCAAAACAGCTCCATCTCTTCAGTTGAAAGCTGGTCCACCAAATGCTCCATCAGCTGCAAGACATCGCTGAAGCCAGAGACACCCTTTTGCAGTTTCGAAATGCTCCCTGCCCATACATCTTGCACTGCTGCACAGCCCCATAAAACGTGGATTACTGATTCTGCCTCCCTAGTACAGATGTGACATTTGTCGTCAGTGATAATTTTCCTCTTCACCAAGTTACACTTTGTTGGTAAAATGTCATTGCATGCCTGCCACCTAAATATTTTAATTTTGTTTGGAATACAAAGCTTACACAAAACCGGCCAGATGAGCTTCCCAACACAACCCCCTGAAGATTCAGCCCAAGACCCTTCACCTCGCATTCTTCGTGAAACCTTGTAGGCAGACTTGACAGAAAACTTCCCATGTTTATTGTGCATCCAAATAATTGAGTCCAAAACAGCCCTTCTACTAAGAGGAATCTTTGTAATTGCAGCAGCATCTTCTCTATGGAACAAAGTCATGATCATATCACCTCTCCAGACATGCAACTCCGGATCAATTAATTCTAAAACATCCATCTCATCAACCAGCTCATGAGTAGGATAAAGAACCTTGTTGGTAGGATAATTAGGGATCCATTTATCTCCCAACACACTTATTGAACACCCGTTACCAACCCTCCAAAAATAGCCCGATTTAAGAATAGGAAGTGCAGCCACCAACTTCTCCACACATAAGAACATCCAGGAGACTCCTTTGCCTCAAGAAAAGAGGACCGAGGAAAATACCTTGCTTTGAAGCACTTTGATAGTAAGGAATGATGGTCTTGGATCATTCTCCAACCTTGTTTAGCCAACATAGCTAAATTAAAGTCTCTCAAGTCCCGAAAACCCATACCACCCTCCCTCTTCGAAGTTGAAAGCTTATCCCAACTCTTCCAATGAATTTTCCTTTCATTGCCTACTTGACCCCACCAAAATTTGGCACATAAGTTATCCAGTTCATTACATAATTTCATAGGAAGTTGGAAAACACTCATGGTGTATGTTGGTATGGATTGAGCAACGGCCTTGATAAGAATTTCTTTTCCAGCTCTAGATAACAGCATTCCTTTCCATCCTTGTAGCTTCTTCCACACTCTGTCCTTTAAATAAGAGAAGGTATGGTACTTAGCCTTACCAATCAAGGTTGGTAGGCCTAGGTAAGATTCAAACTTCATCACTTCCTTAACACCCAAAATCTGCAACATCTGCTGCCTCTGAACTCCTATTGTGTTTGTGCTAAAGTAAACAAACAACTTTTCCAAATTTATACTTTGACCTGAAGCCTTTGCATAGGTTTGGAGAATCTCCATGATGGCCTCCCTTTCATTCTGTATAGCTTGACAAAACAACAGAGAATCATCTGCAAACAATAAGTTAGTAACTCTGGGTGCTCCTCTACAAATAGAAACTCCATTTATCCTCCCTTCTAGTTCTGCTTTTACCAAAAAAGTCGTAAATCCTTCTGCACATAATAGAAACAGATATGGAGACAGTGGGTCTCCTTGGCGAATTCCATGTGAAGGATGTATCATGCCATAGGGTTTGCCATTTACCAAAATAGAAAAGGATGGAGTGGTAACACAACTCATCACCCTCTCTATCCACATTGCTGGAAAACCCATTTTCTCCATGATCCTTTGAAGAAACTGCCATTCCACATGATTATAGGCCTTGTTGATATCTAACTTCAATGTCAAAGTCCCTTTGTTGCCCTTCTTCCTAGCATGCATTGTATGTGGTGTCTCATAGGCCACCAACACATTGTCTGTAATCAATCTTCCCACAATAAAAGCACTTTGTGTAGGCGAGATAATATGTGGAAGTACCTGTTTCAACCTGTTGGCCAATACTTTGGAAATAATCTTGTAAATTACATTACATAAACTTATTGGCCTAAAATCAGACATATTTTCTGGAACTTTCACTTTAAGAATAAGAACAATATTTGTGTGATTGATTTCAGGTAACATATTACCATTATTTAAAAAATCTAACACAGCAAAAACCACATCATCACACACTATGTGCCAAAAATTTTGATAGAAAAGGGCATTCATACCATCGGGTCCAGGGGCCTTGGTAGGTCCCATTTGGAATAAGTCCACTTTGACTTCTTAAGCAGTGAATTCACTAGATAAGACCACCATCATATCTTTAGTCACCCTACTTGGAACAGCATCCAAGCACTCCTCCATTTGATCACGAGCTCCTACATGAAAAAGAGTGTGAAAATAATCTAAAGCTACCTCCACCACATCTTCTATTTCCTCTAACCACTGCCCTTGAGCATTTTTAATACCCCTAATGTGATTCTTCCTTCTTCTTTGAGTAGCTTTAGAGTGAAAGAATTTTGTATTTTTATCACCATGCTTCAACCATGAAACTCTAGACCGCTGGGCCCAATAAATTTCTTTTTTTTTTGAAGAAGCTCATCCATCTTTTTGCTCAACTCCAAATACTCAGCCTTACTGGTTTTAGATACTTCTTCTTCATTCAACCGGTCCAACCTTTTTTGAATCTCTTTAATTGCTTCAACATCCGAATCAGTCCTGGCCGATCCCCACCTCAATAATTCTGCTCCACACGTTTGAATTTTCTGCTTAATAAATTCAAGGCCGTGTGTAGCACTAAGATCTCTACCCCAAGCCTCCTTCAGCATGTCCTCACAATCATCCAGCAGCAACCAAGACTCCTCAAACTTGAAGCTTTTCTCCCTTCTTTGCCTTTGGTGATCAAAAGATTGTACCTACAACAACAATGGTAGATGATCTGATGCATGGGAAGATAAATGTACAATTCTGCTGAATGGAAACTTCCCTATCCAAGCTTCATTAGCCACACCTCTATCCAACCTAATTTTTGTATTTGCTTCCCTCGATCTCTTATTATTCCATGTAAATGGATAACCCTTAAATCCAAGATCTTGAAGATGGCAAGACTCCAAAGCTTCCTTAATAGCATCAACCTGTGAAGTTTGTGGCGGCCTTCTACTTTTCTTCCTTGAAGCATGAAAAAAAGCATTAAAATCCCCTATAACCATCCACGGTCCCTCCATAAAAGTCTTCAAATATTCTAATAATCTCTACAATTTCTCTTTTTGCTGAGCCTTCGGCCAACCATAAAAACAAGTCATGAACCACCTAAACCCATCTTCCTCTGTTACCACTGCTAAGACATGGTTTGCAGTATAATTAATAACCTCCAAATTAATAGTGTTCTTTCACAAAAAATCTAACCCTCCGCCAGCATTAGGATGCTTAACAATAAATTATTTTGAAATGGCAAATTACTATAAAGATTGTCAAAACCATCCTTGTCCAGTCTAGTCTCCATGAGAAAAAAGACTGTGGGAGCTTGTTCCCTCACAATCTTGTGAAGGCTTCTACCTGTCCAAGGGTTCCCAAGCCCATGACAGTTCCAACTTATCAACCTCGTTGCTTCCGACAAGGGTGGCTGCCCACCCCCACCGATATCTCAACATCACTACCTTCCACTCTTCCTTTCTTTGTCTGATGATCTTCATCTTGGTCACTACTAGTTGCACATGTGTCCCTCTTCCCAAGTGATGGTAACGTGAGTGCCCTTGCTAGACCACCAAGCCCAAAATCCATCTTATTGATACGTGTCCATGTAGTTTCGGGCTTACCATAACTTGTCATGGTAAGTAGTAAGAACTAGGAAATTAAAAATAAATCTAATGACACCAAAATTTTTATAAATGTTTTCATAATTACTTTCATGATTGTAAACACTCAATTTTGATCCCATGATTTAATCAAGGAGAATGACTTGAATGACCATCCATGTACCTCAAAAATCATGATTGCATTACATATATCAATTTGTTCTTCCATTACATGCATCAACTTGTCTTTGCATTACATGCATTAATTCATTCATTGCATATCGTAAAAATGATCTTGTCATTCTAATGGTCGCAACAGTGTTTCCGGTTTTCAAATCAGACCATCGGGTTGAAAGATATCGCATGATCAAATTTGCACGATCAACATGCATTGAGTCTAGGTAAGGTCAACCACACATGATCAGTTTAAATTAATTCTAATTGGTTAAGCCATTAAAATTAATTAAATAATTTTGTGACTGGTTGATAATTAGTGTTTAAAATGGGATTGCATGCATAGGAATAAAAGGAGTGACTGGATAACAAAAAAATTGTGGATAATCTAAACTTTATCAAGATTTATTTTAGGGTATTTATCCATAAGATAATTATTCTTAAAAAGCCTGAATTATCCAAAAAAGAGATTAAAAATCATAGACAGAGGATGAAAACACGTCTAGGTACAAGGACTGGCCAAAAAATCCTAGAAGAAGAGTCCAAACGGCATCCGAACACAAAAGAGTGTTCGGTGCCAAAAGGCCAATTCGGCACTTTTGGAGTGCTGAATTGCACTCTAAAAGGGCTGAATTTCCATGATTTGGGCTTTGGCCCAACGGCCATCAGGTGACAATAAAGCACAGCATTTTCGATCTTTTTGCAAAAAAATGCATCAGGATTCACACCCTAATCACCCGTGCCTATTTTTTAGAGTCCTCTGACCTCTATAAATAGAGACTAAACCTCATAATTCAGCACTTTTTTTTCTACGCTCTGAGAGGCTCACGTTTTGAGGCTCTTAAATTGTTGATACTTGCTAATCCTCTCTGAGATTTGCTGCTTAAATTAGGGTTTTTAGGTTTCAAAGATAACTGAATAAGTTTCTTTGAACCTTAAAACATCCTCCCAAGAACAAAGAGTGCTCATGCAAGAGGTTGTTTCCTTCACCCTATCTTTTCTTTATGCTTCTTTTTATGTTGATGAATGTTTTTATCCATAACACGAATGGTTCGTAATTGTTTTGTTTAAAGCATGATTGTTTTTATGCAATTGTTATAATCTCTTTCTTCAATGTCAATAATTTACATGTGAACAACTCTTTTTCTTAAAATAAAAATAGATTTACATCTTCATTAGATGTAGATCTGACTTTTTCTTAAAACAAAAGCAGATCTACTCTTCATTAGATGTAGACCTGACTTTTTATTAAAATAAAAATAGACCTGCATCTTCATTAGATGTAGATTTGACTTCTTCTTAAAATAAAAAGAGATCTACATCTTCATTGGATGTAGGTCTGACTTTTTCTTAAAATAAAAATGGATCTGAATCTTCATTAGATGCAGATATGAATTTTTCTCAATTAAAAATTGATTTGTATCTTTCTTAGATACAGATCTAATTTTTCTTTAACATATGCAGATTTTTGAAATAAAGAAAATGATTAAACATGATTGTGTTTGTGTTTGTTTTATTTAATTCATGATTGCATAAATTCATATTATGAGTGAAACTCTCTTCTTAAAAAATTCTTGTCCATATTTTTATGTTATCAAAAACCATTTTTTATATTATCATAAAACAAATCTGATCTTTTACAAATTTTAAAAAACCATTTTTTAGTTCTTAAAAAAATGCAGATCTGATATTTTTTAAATCAAAAGACTTTATTTCATGTGATACACACAGATCTGAATTTTTATCTTCAAAAACCACTTTTTTCTACATACTACAAAACAAATCTGGTATTTTGACAAATCAAAATCAATTTTTTTACCAACCAAAACATATCAAATTTTTTTCAAAAGAAGAGACCTCATTCACAAATAAATTTGTGTGATTTAATTTTACTGTCACATGTTCAACTTATCATTCATGACGTGCATAAAAAGGTACATTGGTCACAAGAGTCTAGAAGACTAAACTTTGTCTGGGCGGAATGGGTGCCTAACACCTTCCCATTCCGTAACCTAGCCTTCGGATTTAGGTCTTTGGCTAAGTAGATCTAGCCTTGTCTTTATTTATTTTGGGTAGAATGTAACTAGGACAAAAAGACATGTAATTATTTGGTAGTTTGTAACTAGGACCCAAAGCCATGTAATTTTTCAAATATGTAATTTTTTATTCAATTAATGAAGAGAACAATTCAGCCATGTATTTATTTTTTCTTTTTCTTTTTGTAAAAAAAATAAATAAATAAGAGACGACTCCATACCACTTACCCAAAAAGAGAGGTGCCTAAAAAAACCCAAAAATCTCTTTTTTGAGAGACACTTTTTTCAAGGTCTCTCACAGTGATATGGCGTGGTTGATGTATAATAGTAGTATTAGTGCTAGTTTAAAGTGAAAGTGATGTTATTCCAATCACAACTTACCATTTAATTAAGTTATAAACAAAAGTTAAAAAAAACTTTTGTCTATAAAATTACTCATAAATTAATTTTTTATTGGTAGATGGAATTTGGCCACAATAAATATAAAACTATAATAACATAATCAAGGAAATTGTAGTGAGTATTTTTTTCAGGAAGCTTAATGAGATTAGGAAAAGATGATTCATTTAACTAAGTAAGGAAATTTGAAAAAATTAGGAATTCAGAACTTTAACAAATAGGCCTCCATAATACTTAAGCAAAAAAAGGAAAAGAAGAAGAAGAAGAAGAGAGGAAGTACAACTAAAAATTAAATAAATGATACTATAGTTATCAAATCACTAATCCTAACTCGTTACAAAAGACACATAAGAGCATTCACATTAGGTCTTGCAAATGCCATATGTTGGTAATATTTAGCATCAGAGCTCCAAAACCCCTCATTATCCGGTCTCTTAATTGTATAAATTTTTACAATAGTGCTACAGTACTGTCTTACTTTTATGACGGTATTGTAGCATCTTGTATATAATCTTTATATATTAAGAGGATTCAAGAAGTTAGTTACAGCTTCAAAAAATGTCAAAAATACCCCTAATCTAATTAGATAATTCTTATTCCTAAAAAATAAAAAATAGAGTTAAAATTGTAATTCAGCAAAATTCAAAAACAAAAAAACTACCAGAGAAACTTTTTCCCTAAAAATTAGAACACACTCTCTATTTAAATATATCTTATGTACATTTAAAACTTCGCACTACCTTATGTACACAACCAAAACTACCCCATGTAAAAATAAAAAATAAAAAAAACCTCATTTCACGCGCAAAGTGCGTGTGACGAGGCTAGTATTATATTACTTTTTTCTATCTCTCACCCTCTCAATTGTACTTCTTCCTTACTTTTTTTTTTTTACTCTAACTTTCACTCAGTTCTTTTTCCTCAGTCCTACTTCTTCCTTTCTTTCTTTCTTTTTTTCTCTGATTCTCACTCAGTTCTACTTCATCCTCAATTCTACTTCTTTTTTCATTTCCTTTTTTTCTCTAATTCTCACTCAGTTCTACTTCTTCCTTTTCTTTTTCTTTTTTTTTCCTCTAATTCTCTCTCTTTCTTCCGTTCTCAGTTCTCACTCCCTCTCTCACATCTCTCTCTCTCTCTCTCTCTCTCTCTCTCTCTCTCTCTCTCTCTCTCTCTCTCTCTCTCTCTCTCGTGTTCAAAGCTTGCCATTGGAGTTGAGTTGGATTTGGAGTGGTCACGGCGTGGGCACGACGTGGCGAGATCTGATATGGACTTCCAACGTGGGTCTAATGTGGGTTTTCAGCATCGGTTCTGATGTGGGTTTCCAGCGTGAGTTCTGATGGGTTTGATTTCCGATGGATTTTGATGGGTTTTGATGTGGATTTTTCTTTGATTTTATTTTTGTGGGTTTCTGTCCATGGTGGTGGTGGGTATGTTGTTGCCATGGATTAGCTGCGGTGGTGGTGGATTTTTTTTTTGTTTTTTTTATGTGTTGTTGCCGTGGTGGTGATGGATTTTTCTTTTCTTTTATTTTTTTGTGTTGTTGCCGTGGTAGTGGTGGATTTTTTTTTATTTTTTGTGTTGTTGTGCTGGTTTTGTGGGTTTTGTGGGTGGAGGTGGTGGTGGTGGTAGATTTTATGGGTTTTGTTTCTGGTGGTAAGGGTGGGGTTTTTTAACAGTGGTGGTGGGTTTCTTGTGGCAAAGGTGGTGGTAAGGGGTGGTTAAAAAAGAGAGACAGTGAGGAAAAGACGAACAGATTGAGGGAGAGAAGGGAGTGAGAAAGATTGGATTATATTATTTTATTGGGTAGTATATATTATTTTAATGAGTTAAATAGGAAAATAAAAGTTGGAATGTTAGGGGTGTTGTAAAATGGTACGGTATAAATAATAAAGTAGGTTTTAAAATGGTAAGAAAGAATTTTTTTGTAGAAACCGGTGTGAATGCTCTAAGATGCATACAAAGCACAAGTAAAAATGTAAAAATGTGTAGAGAAAAATCTAATCTAAAATACAATTTCTAATTTAAAAGTACACTTTAAGATAGTATTGGTTTCCTATAATAATGAGTTTGAATTATGAGTCTTGACATTTATATATATATATATATATATATATATATACTTCATGATTAACATCAATTTCAAACAAATTGTCAAAAATGACATCTCAATCTCAATCAACCCCTCCCATCAAATTCATAATCAAAACTTCAGATGACAATCATACCCTATCATCAATATTAGTTAATTGTAGGCATCTTAAAGCATGATTTTCCATCAAGTTGAGTTGACAATCAAATCAAAATCACAAATGAAAAATATTCCTTTTATGCACCTTCAAGGAAGCTGTCCTTCTTCAAATTCCATATGACGTGGAAATATATTATCGTTTGAAAAAGGTTGCATGCATGAATCATATATTGTATAAAGTGCTAAATTATTGTAAGATATGGCTATGAATAAGAAGTTTATTATAAAATTACTTAGGCTAAAAAATTCACTCTCTTTTATGGAAAATGATAATTTCTATTTAAAATCAATCTGTTTCATAATTTAAATTAAATTTTACAAATTTAAAGTATACGAATTTCAGGTTATTTAAATTTTTAAATGAAGATAGTTTACACATTATTAAATTCAAAAAATAGAAATCTTAACGATGAAATTGATAAAATGAAGAAGATTCTATTACGAGACGCATTAGAATTCAATGGACTTAAATAAATTATTTCCTCTAGACAGACATGAATAAAAAATTAGCTCAGCATCCACAAAGTTAAAACTATGGTTTACCTTTTTTTTTTTAATCTAATTTTTTGACTTTCTTTATAAGGGTTTTAGGTTCAACTCCAAAACAACCTCATGAATAGAATCCTCTACATTTCGTTAAGTGGCTCATTAACTAATTATTGTAATACAATTTGATAATATTTATAAAATATTTTATCTATTTTGCTTAAAATTTTCAATTAATCCGAGGATATACTACTAGTAGTGTTTTAAAATAGTTTACTCAACTCAACTGCCAAGAGCCAGTATTTTCAACGAAAACCTTCAAATCTTTCTTCCCTTATAATAATTATTGAAATTGTATATATTTATAAAAAAAATAAAAAAAATAAAAAAACCACCAAATCCACCATCAAAATTTTAAAATGACACTTATACCACCAAAAATATAAATAAATAAATAGTAGCTCTATTTCCACTCTTTCAATTTCCGCTATTTCCAGAGCTCAAAGAGATCTGCTTGATCCGTTCATTTTCAATCGTACACTCATACAGAAATTACAGGTATTAATTATTTTATTCAATCTTTTCATTTTTTTAATTTTTTTTTAAATAAAAATTTTGGTAGAATTATTATTATTATTATTATTATTATTATTTTATGTTACATTTGGTTACTCAGAAAACCAAGGAAAATTAAATATTTGAAAAGGAAAAATAAAGTGTTTGATTTTAAATCTTGTGCCTTTAGTTTATTTTTTCGGTGTTTTTTGAAAGAATGAGAAACTAAGAGTTAATCATGGTTGTGTTAATGGTGTTGTATTGGCGATTAAACGGTGCGTTTTAGTTGAATTTTTTGTGTAGATCTTGGAAGTAGTGTGTTTGTACGTGCAAATTGGAGTTGCATTGAATTTAGAATGTGTTTGGTAGTTAAGAAAAGCAATGAAAAGTGAATCATATAAAGGAAAAGAATTGATTTGAGGAGTTTGATTGCTTTCTCTGTTTTCTGATTTGGTTTTGTGATTTCAATGGTGCTTGGCTTTTATTTTTGTGATTTTATTCAATTCTTGAGCTTATTTTCTGTGATATGGGTATTCGTTTCGTTGTTCAGGTTTTATTGGTTTCCTTACTCTCTGTTTGGTAACCTAGAAAATTGAGGAAAAAAGAAGGAAAGTGAAAGAATTGAATTGAGGAAAGAACCTTACTATTTGACTTGTTTGGTTTTGTGATGTATGTAGAATAAAAAGGATAGAAATGTGAATATAATCTTATTGGCTTCATTATTATCGGTTTGGCTACTGAGAAAGTTGAGGAAAGTAGAAGGAAAGTCAAAGAATTGGATTGAATCTTAGTTTGAGTTGTTTGGCTTTGTATGTATGTTAAATGAAAAGGAGAATAAGTTTATATATTGGTTAGCCAAATGACTAGAATAGGCTCACTAATCACTATTGTGAATTTTCATTTGGATTGCAATGGGGTTACTCATATTTATAAGTATTTTAGTTTATTTAAAATTCGAGCTCATGGGTCTTAAAAATTGGTTGATCCCCAAGTAGCTAAAAACATGGAGGAAAATATATAATATAGAAATTTGAATTTTTTAGAATCTTATTTTAGTTATTTTTGTTTCCCGAGGACTGAAAATAACTAAATACATAAATTAAGTGCTTAATGTCGAAGCACCATAATCTAACATGAAAATGGATGGTTCACTTGTTCAGCAATCGATTGAAACTTTTCTTAAATTTTGTTCTTACTTTTCAGTTGAAATTTTTTTTTTTTTTTTTTTTTTGGTTGAACAAAAGGCAGTTGAAGACATTATTACTGATTTTAGATGTAACCGTTTTAAAAAAAATAAATGAATAATAATAACTAAAGATTGAAATGTAAATAAAATTCAAAATTCTTGACTTTGCAAATGGATCGTGAGCTATATAAGGGTTTCAATGAGTTCACTAATTATATTTCTCAGTACATTACCTAGTGTTGTGAATTCTCCACCGCTGTTTATGTTCCTAGGCTGAAACCAAAAGCTCATGTTATGTAACATAGCAAAAATTCACTACTGCATGCTTGAAAAGACTAGATAGTTTTTCCTTAGATCCTTTTTAAATTAGAACTCCTTATGTAAGTTTCATCATTACATTAATGAGTGTTTGGATAACTTGGGAGGTTGGCCGAGTTGGTTGGGCTCTCGGTCTCAAGGTGCTTGTACTGGGCTTGACTGGGTATGCTCCCTAGTTCAAGTCCTGCTACCTACACTTTGAAAAGAATTTCTTGGGCCGGTGCTTTACCCCTTTGTGGGCCCACCCGGCATGAACAGTGATTAGTTTTTGGTTGAAAACTTTGAGGAAACACTATGGGAAACCAAAAAACAAAAAGAGTGTTTGGATTCATGTTTTTCACTCAGGTTTGCATTTTTTTTTTTCTTCAGCGAGTATGAACAATAACTACGCTGTTCATGCACATGAATTCAAGGTTTTGAAACCCGGACCGTTCATTGAACCGTAAAATGGAGAGGTTCAAGGTTTTTGAGGTCGAACCGAGGTTGAATCGGGGTCAAACCGTGATGACGTCATAATTAATTTAATAATTATTTAAAACATAAAAATTATATTAAACTAGTCGCGGACCCGCACGTTGCACGTGATAATTATTTTTATGGTGGTTTTATTAATTTTTTTTTTTTACAATTTAAACTAATCTAATAATGAGTAATGCATTTTGAAATTATATTTTTATTTATTATAGGAACAATCATATATGTAACATAGGAACAATCTAAAACACCAAAAAAATATAAACTAAAAAAAATTAATAAAACTTAACAATGATTAATTGAACCAATATTATGATAAAATTTTGTTTTTGATAATCTATTAAGGTTATTTTCTTTGTAGAAATTATAATTCCGGCCACCCAAAACATATTATCAAATAAATAGTTATTGTATATATACAAATTTTAACTTTTGCAATTTGTCACATATCCAATTATTTTCGTTTAGCTAACCTTTGCTTTTCATTAAATGAATGGCATTATAGAGTACTTTTAATACAACTATTAAAAGTACTTTGTCCACCACAAAGGATTAGAAAATAAACAAAAATTAGTAAAGTCTCATAGTTTGACATCCTAATTGAGCACTATAAAAAATCATGCTATGTAACAAAATAAATACCAAATTATCCAAATCATGCTATGTAATAGAATAATATTATATTTTTATACGCTATATTTAATTCTTTAAATCGCAATAGGATAACATTTAACAATCAAATAGAATAAAAAATAAAATAAAAAACAACAACAACAATTTAAAAAACAAAACCAAATCGCATTAACCCAAAATAGAGTTTTAAAGAATATAAAAAATTATCAACCTAAAGTAGAGATGCAATAAAAATAAAAAAATCCACCAAAAAATTTAGAGAGAGAGAGAGAGAGTACCTTTTTTTTGTGAGGAAAAACTATGCATAGAATAGAAGAGATAGTGACAAATTTATAGTAAGAGGGTGTGAATAAGAAGAGACAAAAATAAAAGGAAGATGAAGGGAAAAAGAAAGAATGATATTAATGTAGAAGGTAGTGGGGAGATGAAAAGGTAAGGGAGGGAGAAAGATTGAAGAAGTAGTGGGAAGATGAAATGGTAAGGGAGAGATAGAAAGGTTGGAGAAATGTAAATATTAAAAAAATAAATGTTAAAAACAATTATAGGAAAATTGAAAAAAAAAAAAAAAACTAAAGCTTGAAAGGCTTCAACGTTTTTTTTTTCTTTTAAGCTGAAAAAGTTCACACAAAATCCTAAAACTGAACTGAAAAGGTTTTGGGTTGGACTTGATAGTGAAACTAAATAAATAAGAGGTGGGCTAAATTAATTATATAGATTTATTATATGGTGATAGTGGAAGTAAATAAATAAGTAGTGGACTGTATTTATAAGGCTGAAAAATTGTAAAAATCATTTTAAAATTGTAGGACAAATTATATATATTTTTTAAAAATGACGTGGCAGCTGATGTAGCGCAACATGAGAGCAGCAGCATTAAACGCTACGCTTCAGCTTTTAGTAATATATAGATTTGTACAAATATTAAAAAAAATTAACTAAAATAGTGCAATTAAATATAGAGATCTATTATTACTTTATAGAAACAAAGAAATATATCTTTCATATGTATTTTCTATATCATAATTCATAACTTTAAGAAATATTAAATCTTAGTATTTTTTACATTGATTAATTAAATTTGTGATATTATCTAATAATATAATAATTAGAATAATAATATATATATATATATATATATAATGGTATTTGTGTAATTGTGTTGCATGTCCGCAACATGGCCTTATAAATGACTAATGCATTAATTTTTTTAAGAAAAATGATATGTTCACAACATTTTCACAATATTTTTACAATAAATTTTAGGTGGCAAGTTGTTACTAGTTATTATTATTGGAACAAAAAATTAATCTAGTGTTAGGTTCAAATTTGAACCAACAACAATTTACTACCTATGATTTATTATGAAAATATTATAAAAATATTGTGAATATAACACTTCTCTTTATTTAATGTGATGAATGGATGATATTTGTTTGCATTGCATGCAACGTGGCCTACTGGGATGATAAGAATCAACTATTTCCTTTAAAATAAAAACAAAACATAAAAAGTTAAAAATTTCAACCACTTAGAAAGCAAAACGTGGAACTCCAATAAATTATCCCACCTACCCCACCGACTCCTTGACCACATCTCTTTCTTTACTTTTGGCCGCTGAAGCAGTGAAGTCATGTTTCATTATTTTATCTTTCTCCTTTCTGTTCTTCTATGAGCTCTGTGTCTCAACTTTGGTCTTCGTCCTAGAGTAGCCTACATCTGCTTGCTGGGTTTCTTCTCCACAATCAACAATTTGATCTTTCATCAATGGTCTCTTTGTGTTTGTGTCTGTGTTTGTGTTTGTGTTATCAATCAAAAAGAGTTTCTTCTCTTGATTATCAAAAAAAAAAGAAAGAAGCTCTCTGTCTCTCTCTACAGCAAATTCGAAGATTGTGAATCAGTGAAGCTTAAGCACCTTCAAAAATAATCAGATCTCCTTCTGATCTTTGTTCTTCTTCGTGTTCTTTCATTTCTTTTTCATTTCTTCTAGATCTGATCATAACTTCATCCCGGTGTACCCAAAATTCATCGGAAAAGCTGAAGCAAAAAGAAACCGTTCGAACCTCAAAAACCGGTCACGATTCTCAGAATCACACGGTCCGACCACGGTTTGCACGGGTTCTTGCTTTTTTCACCTAGAGCGGTTCTTGAAGCTAAAAAAACCGCAAAACTGAGAGGTTCGCGGTTTTTCCGGTCGGACCATACAATCCGGTCCGGATTTCACAACCTTGCATGAATTCATTGTGCATGAGACAAAGTGCACTATTCACAGGATCCACAACTACTTTATTCAGAAAAAAAAAATATTTAAAATGGGTCTCACGGCACTATTTACACATTTAAAAATTATTTTTCTACTTTTTCGGTTTTCAATTTTCATCCAAACGGACCCTAACAAACAAGAGAAGCTATTCTAAACTTCATTTCTCTTCTTATCACTACCCTTCTAACAAGCTATTCTAAACTTCATTTCTCTTCTTATCATTACCCTTCTAACCCATTTGAGCAAAGTGTTTCTATTGGAAATTTATATAACGTGACTCAAAAGACACATCTTGTCTATGCACAACAAAAAATTTTTTTACAGGAGTTACTGCTAGAGCCATTAGATGGTAAAGTCAATTACATTTTTTTGCTTTAATAGGAGAAACGAAAAGGAATTACTTAAAGAAATAAATCTCTTATATAATGTCCTAAAATGTTAATGACTGCACGCAGACATAACCACCAGCGTTCTCCAACTTTCATGCACTTGTGGTCTTCAATCAGCACACCAATTTGCCAAGGAACATTAAAAGAGGTCCTCTGCTCTAGATCTTGTTGAAGTAGGTCTGCAAAAATCAAGCTGTATAGCCTCAGTTAATGCCTTTTGCACAGTCAGGCAACTAGCTGCATGCCATTTGGTTGCATAAGCAATAACTGCAACAGCCTGCCATCGCATGATTTGGACTTATAGCCAAAACCACCCCATCCACACCATCTCTACTAGTGTCTCTCAATTGTCAGCAACATCCACAAATAGAAACACTTGCCTTCGTACTTTCTATAATCACTCTGATCTGCCTGTTGTGCAATAGAAACTTATGCATACCTGCAAAAAAAAGAATAATCACTTCTTAAGCACTCTCTTTTGCACCCTTAAACATAAATCTATAAAATTTTGGATCCTCCATCCATTGAGCCAACCACTGCTTCAAGAAATTAACTCGGTTCCAACGCTCAAATGTAATCCGAACAAATAGCCTGAGCACTTCAGGGATAAAAGAACCTAGTTTTCCTCTTACCTCATTGCATAAGACACAATTACTATCACTCACTATGCTTCATTTCACTATTTTGATTTGATGAGTAAGTCCTCATGCCTTCCACACAAAAATTTTTAACTTTAATGGAAGCTTCAATCCCCACAAATGTCTCCATCTAAGAGCTATGACCCTCAGATGAGAATCCATTACTGAGTTCCTCCTACTTTCAATGGTAGCTTATTTTGACCTTATATCATGAGGCCATATCAGCTTATCAGTGGCTCCTCACCTTGAGATAGGGGTGACTAAAATTTGAGCAGGCACCTCAGGAGAGTATCACTCCCTAACCTGGTGCTGTCTTCAAGTCAAGGTGTCAAGATAACTTTAAATAAATATTAACAGATACAGATTGTTTTGATTTTTCTAAGGGTATCCCAAGATATAATACTAAAAAGTATAAGACTTTCAAAAAATGAATGACAATGATTATGAAAGTGTAGCATCTTTCCACTATGATTATGATACATTCTGCAAAATAATAAACCCAATGGGAAAAGAAAATTAGAAAACTTTAATTCTAGATGTAATACAACAATAATAGCAAGTAAAACAGGAGTACTTACAAATCTAGGCAGGCTACCTTCTACAACTTCCAACCTTGTCAACACAATTGCTTGCCTTCTTGAGTCTGATTACTGTAAAATCGAATATGCCTCAGATTGTATGGTTAATAATATATAATCAAGTTTGTTGTATGGTTAGGTTTTTCTACTGTCTATTGCTGTCCTTCAATTTAAATTCTAGTCAAGTCTCTCTGATTGGGTATAACCTAATTAAGGTATGATTTGGAGAGAGGTCTTTTGGTTTGTTTCAGCTTTGCCTGGTCATGATACAAAATGGGTATGGACAACCTTAAGCCAATAATTTGATTAAGAGTGAAAGTTTGAGAAAGGTGGAAAATCTTTCAAGTACATCAAGAGGCAAAAGCACAAAAGTCTTACAGTTAAAACTTACATAATTAGGACTTTTAAACTATAAATTTTACATAATTCATATCTTAGCACCCATGTTCTTTTAAACTCGATCAAGGTCTCATCAATGCTTCTACACATGCATTCCGTAGGTGATAGCGCAATGATGTGAATAATGATTTCCTTACATTGCAGAACAAAAGATGCACGTAGCTAAGGCCATTTAGTACTACTTACTATTTAATATTCTATTGTGGTAAATCACTAATTCATCATGGCATGTCTAACAATCAAGCAATATATAGTCAATCAAAACCTGTTGTGGCAACATATAAATCAGAATTAAATGCTTTTAGAATGAAAGATTGTCTCCAGTGAGAGATTTTTATTTAGTTGTCTATCACACGTCTGTTTACATATAGGTACAAGCTTAGCTTCCTAATTATGATAGCCTAAACAAATTACCAAAACCACGAATCAATTATGAAGAATGTAAATGATATTTGGATATATCAAGAACTCAGTTGAAATATTTGGTCAATGAGGAAATTTTGCATATCTGCAATAATTACTCATAAAGCAAGTAATTTGCTCAAGCTCCAAATGTTAGAAATTTTGAACATTCACCAACTGCAATTTTATTCTGAAGTTTGTTGCTTTATGAGAATCACATTAATAACGTCCTCAAGCATACTAATACAAATCATTTTAATAAATTTTATAATTGTTATCCTACTTTAAAATAATAAAATTTTTATAGCAGAGCAGGAAAAAAAAATGAATATAAAAATCAGCTGAACTCCTAAACAGAAAAAGAGCATTTTCTTTGGTTGAAAATTAGTAAACAACCGTATAAAACCTTCAAGGAAGCTGGATGCTACATCTAGCTAGACTAATCATTGTGATTGTGATCTATACATGAGTTCACATATATAATATGTAATCACTGTTAATTCAAATTTAGCACAAAAAAAAAAAAATCACTGTTAATTCCAAGGAAAGGGAAAAAAGATAATGCAACAACCAACAAAACTTCAAAATTAAGAAGAAAAAGTTGATTAAGAAAAAAAAAGACAAGAAGTTCAACAATCTTCAATGATGCCCTTGTTGGAATATATCAATTTGGAATTGAAAATTAAATCAAACAAAAGATAGTGCAGTAATCGGCAAAACTAAGATTAATAAAAAAAAATGAAAATGAATTACAGGTAATCAAGAGAAAAATAGGAATTAATTTGGATTCATTGACTTATAGAGTATTTGAACCCATTCTCCAATTCCATCTAGATTCCTGCTAATCACTGATCTCCTCACCATTCGAAATACTCTTCACAATCAAAGTTACCATGGGGCATATCATTAGAGCTTCCTTCTCCACTAGGTCCAACCCCATCGTAATTGTCACAAATTTGCTTTGCTTTTTTAACATCCAAGTCCTCATAAGGAATGATGCTGGTGTTGCAACTCTGAGCCATAGTTCAGTTGAGTTCTTCTATGTCTTTCTTGTATACCATTCAGAACCCGCATTTCTTCACCTCCATGTTTGAATTACGAGTTCCAATTTTAATGCCAATCTGACTCAATTCATTTGCTTCACATTCGTTCAGTAATTTTATGTCCTGCTCCTTGTAGTATTGAGGAAGCAAATAACATTGCCAAATATGATCTGATAAACCAACAATATTGTGACCAATGCTTGTTGTAGCAGACATTACTTTTCCATTTACTATCAACCGACAGGATAGTGAAAAATTGAGAAATGAAGAAAATACAACACAAATAGCGGTCCCCATCCACTCATCACACAAATGAGAAGAAGATTCTTTTATATTCACTTCAACCCCAATATTTTGATGGATAAACCACTTCGGAATTACACTTCCAAGAATAATCATGTCATATCTCCAAATGTAATCGCCAGTGTCATATCTACCATGATGAGAGAGTCCCTAAAACATACAAAGCAGGTTGTTTATAACCCACAGAGAGAGAGAGAGAGAGAGAGAGAGAGACCTAATGGTGCTTTCTTATCACTGCCAAAAAAATGTCAATGAAATCTTGATTGTCAGCCAATTTACAGCAATTTGAAAGACTAAGCTCTCCCTTACAAAAAGAATTAGGTTTTTGGAGATCTAGTAACGTTTCCAGAGAGGTACAACCATCTCCATAAATTTCTACGATATCTACTGGAAGATTTGGCAATGATTGAAGACTTGTGCAACTATTCAAATACAGCCTTTCCAACTTATATAGTTGACTGATGCTATTAGAAAGGCAAACAAAACTATTCTCACTTAGATCTATATCTTCTAAAGAGAATAAGCAACTAATATCATTAGGGATTTCCCTAAGATTGCAATCTCATAGTTTCAATTTAGTCAAAGAACACAAACCTAATAGAGAGGACAAACCCATGAGATCTGCAATTTTTGGCCTTGAAGAAAAGGGGAGGAGATCATACCAAGATGTAGAGTTAAATGATGATAACCCCTTACAACCATTGAAAGATAGCACTTTAAGATTTTTTAAGAGACCAATGGAAGAAGGCACCTCTCTTATAGTAGTTCCACTCACATCTAGCTCCTCTACACTTTTAGCGTACCCCACATTCTCAGGCAATCTCTCAAGTTTTGGCAGACACGTAAGACTTTTGCAATCTCTTACATTTAATAAAACAAGGCCAGTCAAATGCCCAATTGATGTGGGTAGTTTAGAAATAGCAGTCCAAGTAAAGATTCAATACACATTGCATGTTTTCTCCAAATTCTAGAATCTTTTTTAGTTTTGAAATAGTAGTTCCACCCAAGTAAAGATTCGAACTTGCTTGGAAGAGTTTTGACATTGATATTTAGATTGAGATGAGTAAGCCTATGATGAACCCAAGTTGAAGGGTGAATCTCATGCAAATCTAAACAATCTTCAAGAACCATTTTCTCAAGATTTGGGACTCTGATAAAATCAAGAGTTTGTATAAGGTTTAGAGACTTGTTCATTTGGATGATTTTCAACTTCTCAAAAGACTATTAAAAGCCCCACCCCCCCCCCCCCCCCCCCCCAAAAAAAAAAAAAAAAAAACAATTAGCTTCAACAAATCCCTACAATTTAATGGAACTTAAATATAAATAACTACAAGAATGCATAATAATTACCTTTACTCCTTTCCAAAGTTGTTCAATGCAACTACCACACATGTAAAGTTCAACAAGCTCGTTTGATTGGAAATTTAATGGCAAAGATTTTGAAGGGTACCCACTCCATTCAAGAAATCTTAAGCAAATAGGAAGATGTTTGGGTCCGTGGAGAAGTTGAACATTACTAATTAAGAGCAATTTAAGATGATGCATCTTTGAAAAAGAATCAAGATTCCAATATGCCTCTTTTGATTCAGGCATCTTTAGGACTATGCCTTGAATTGCTTCTATTCCCTAATAATCATGAACAAAAGGGATTAGTGAATGCAAAATGTATGATTACCAAAGCTACTCTAAGTTGAACTTTTAATAATATGATAGGGTATGTGCTCAAGTTTCCTGTATAACCTCTTACCGTATTATTTGTTAGTACACTGTTAATGTCTTCAAATGACCACAAAATGCTACGCTTTCCAATCTCTTCAGGGCATTCTTCATGAATTATTTTCCAAGCCATGTCTTTTAGTAAATCATGCATCCACACTTTAAAGTCTTTTATTTTTATGAGAGATTTATCAACTAGAACCTCTAATCCAACATCAGGGTAAAGGCCAAAGTAATTTAATTTCTCTACTACAATATTTTTTTCTTCACGATTAAAGAAAAATGCAATATATAGGAATAATTTTTTCTCTGTTTCGTGTAGTCCATCATAACTTATGTTAAGTGCTTGGAGAATTGCACGTTCAAGAAATTCTTTTATTCTAATTAATGTACTTATCCATTGATTAATGCTTCTACTAAACAAAAAGGTACCCAAAATCTCAATAGCTAAAAGAAGGCCTTTAGTATATTGTACGACATCATTGGATATCTCTAGATAATCTTTGGGAGGATGATCTTTATTAAAAGCTTTCAAACTCAAAAGATGAAGAGCTTCATCATCACTTAATCATTCAGCTTCGCATATTTCATCTACTTCAAGTAACGTAGTAAATGCTTATTCCTTGTTGTTATGATAACTCTACTACCAGAACCAAACCAATTATTCTTCCCAACTAACTTTTTCAATTGGTCTAATTGATTTACACCATCAAGAACAAGAAGAATTCTTTTATGACGTAATCTTTTCTTGATCACAAAAACTCCCCCGTCAACATCTTGTATATTCATACTTTCATTTAATATTTTTCTAATGAGTTGTTGTTGCAACAGAATTAAACCATCTTTTTCACAAACCTCCCTGACATTAGGGAGAAAGCAGCAACCTTCAAACTTGTTTGAAACCACATGGAAAACAACTCTAGCAAGAGTTGTTTTACCTATTCCCCCCATCCCCCAAACCCCTATAATGTGAACATCATTAGACCCTATAGCCAAACATGACTCCAATTCCTTCACTCGAGATTCTATTCCCACAAGGTCTTCAGGATCTTCAAAGAATGCATAATACAATTTAGGCCATAACTCTCCCACAATATCTTGGATAAGTTGTGCCTCGGACTTGCAATGAAGAGAAAATGATATCTAGTGAGTACCACCCATAAATTGGACCAAAATAGAAGTAGACATCCAATTTTTTATTTTGTTGGCTAAACCAAGAAAATGTAAATAACTTAGTGCAAGAAAAAAATTTAAGATACAAAAAAATGTAAATTAATTAGATCAAGTCAAAAATAAAAATGAAGTGTGAACATCAATGTCGCTTTACTTAAAGTTCAAAACACGGCTTAAGATAAGAAGAGTGTTTATTTGAAGTTTGAACATTTAAAAGCAAGTAATATGTCAAATTGGATTACCTATCCAATAGGTGCCACCCTTTGAGATTTGCCACTTCTTCTAAAGTAGCTCTCCATGTTTGCACTTTCTCTATATCGTTCTTAAAACGTTCTTCACGTTTAGAAAAGGTTTGGGCAAAGGTGCCCGTTTGTTTTCATACATCAGATAGGTCCACATCATAAAAAATTGACAAAACAGTTGTGGTCATCTCTTTCAGGCTTCCAATTATCTTTGTAAGTTCATCCAAGCATCATGTTGATGACGCAAAGTTTCTTGAGAGAATAACAATTGCAAATCTCGATTTTTTTATTGCTTTCAAGAGTTCCGGTGAAATAGATTTTCCTCTTTCAAGATTTTCCTCATCTCTAAAGGTAACTATGCCCCTTTGTTTCAAAGCAACATATAAATGGTCTGTAAAACTAGTATGGGTGTCATCATCTCTAAAACTAAGAAAGACATCATATTTTCATCGAGGTGTTGAAGATGAAAATGATGACGAAGAGGCCTTCTGAGAGCTAATGGAAGACATTGGAATAATGATGGCAGCAAGTATTGAACTACAATAAAGATAAATAATAATAAAAATTAAAAAAAAGGTATTTCTCAATTAAAATTGAAAGAAAAATTAAAAAGAAAAAAAAATTAGAGAAGAAAGGAATGATTTCCTATGAATTTTTCATTTTAATGATGGATTGAAAGGATAGAATAAAGGAGATGGACCTGTATAAAAAAGTGAAAACATACGAAATTGAGAAATGAAATTGCAATAGTGATTGTAAAGCTAAAAAATAACTTAGAAACAACACATAATTCAATTCCTATTATATAATTGCTCCAAATGACTGTGAAAGAGAAATGAGAGGCATTAATAAAACTAAGGTCACAACAAAATCCACAACAATCTCATAACTACACTTAATTTTCCAATTACCTTACACATGGGCCATTTTAAATTTTTTTTTTTATTAAAAAAAAATCGAGTGGGTAGTGATAGGCCCAAGTGAGGGGTGGTAGGGAAATTGTTAAATCATTACAAAAGCATCCTTTGTGTTTGTAATTTAACAGTAACTGTTGGTATAAGAGGAGAAATTCAAATACTATAAAACAAAAATCAAAACCCAGGAAAAAAAATCTGTTTGTTCCTCTCCTTTCCCTCTGCTTTCTCACCATCCAAAAGAGAATTTGAAACATACAAATAATTATATATATATATATATATATATATAAAAGAAATAAATAAAACAGAGAATTCACACAAAACATTGCATAAGAGAAGAGAGAGTACCTTGAGGATGCGAATTGTCTTCAACGATTGATGGTAGAAAAAAACACTTTCCGTGTGCCTAGTTTGAGAAAGAGAAAAAAATAGAGAGACAATAATTGAAGAGGAAAACTATTTTATGTTGGAGATTTAAGGAAAGTTGTAGGAAGTTTCATTATTGGAATTGCCTTTACTTGTGGGATCGGATAATTAATCTTTGTTTCATTTTCTCTTACCTACTCCACTCCTAAAAAAATCGAAGTTAGTCTTTAATGATGCCGAATAAAATCACCAGCGAGCTGCACGGTCCTCGCACACTCGAAACAATCCTACACAATCAAAAAAGAGAAAACCCTAGGAGAGTACTGGTGTGGTACCGGCCAAGCACCCTCCGAAGGTTAAGTCAGAAAACCTTTCTACAACTCTAAGTGCCAGAGATGGGGTGAGTTATGCATACCTTTTTCTTGGGGGTCTGTAGGTTTTTATAGTCGAGTAGAGCCAAACTTCTTTGCTTGTGCAACAAGTGTTTTCCTTATAGAGAAGATCCTTATTAATGCGCGTATATTCCGGAATTCTTTTCCTTCTCAAATTCTATTCATGTTGGGACTCCATAAACCAAGACTAATCGTGTGCCGCAAGTATTTTCCACTTAGGGTTTCTTGGAAACCACATAAGGACAAGTCGGATGAAAGGTGGCTATTTAATCCGTCCACCCTATGTCCGTCCATACATGATCCGTCACCTCAAATTCTTCCTCTTCAGTTGCCCCCTTCACCCTATGGGCCCGTGACCTCTGAATGGAAGGGCCAATGGGGTGACGGCTCAATCTGGATCACGAAAAGGCACACCCGTCTTTGACAGGCTGGTCTGAAATCATTTATGACCCTAGACACGTGTCGTTCAACAAGTGGCATTTCTCTTGGATCAATATGTCCCTTCATCTTCCGTGCAGTCCCTCTATATAAACCAAACTCTCTTCATCTCATTTCTTCACTTTTTGCTGAAATTTGTGATCAAAGCGCCTCCGTCATCTTTATCAGACGAACAAAGTCGTCCAGTCACTGTGCCTGTCGTCAACGCTCTTTTACTGTTCACCTTCCAATTCCGGTGAGTATTCTACTCCTACTTAGAAGAAAACATTCTTTTCCTATAATTCTTAGATTTTACACTTCTGTCGTAAACTGTAGACCCGTCAGCCTTAGGTTTCACCGTCGCATGTAGGTTATGTCTAGTGCGTCAAGTAATTAGTAATTTGTCCATGACGAGGCAGGCTACGAGGAAGTGTACCCGTCAAGTCACAAAGATCATGAGGGTCCAAGTGAGGAAAGAAGCCCGTCTACCTCCTTTCTGTCCTCAAGAGATGAGGGTCTGGAGATGGATGATTTAGAAGACTCCAATGACGGTCTGGACAATGCTAAGCCCCTAATTCAGTCCGTCGTGGGTCCCGATGGACTTAGGGAGTTCATCATGCTACCCCAGTGGACAGTGAATGAATTTACTTCCACAATCAAAGAGAAACATTTCAAGATGCTTAGGGCCAAATACCAAATACCAAATAACATTTCCATTCATCTACCATACATCTCAGAGAAGTGTTACTATGAAGGTTTGGAGGGCGTCGGTGTGTATGAGCAAATGCTAAAGTCTAGGCTCAGGTTTCCCTTGAGCTCCCTTCATCGTGAACTGCTCAAACACCTAGGTCTGGCCGTCAACCAGGTATCCCCAAACACCTGGAGGGTTTTCCTCGGCATGGAGGTCCTGTATGGGGTTATGACTCACAGTGCAAGGAGGCTAACGATATGAGAATTCCTCCATTGCTACTGTCCAGATGAAATTGATAAATCAAAGGGCATGTACAGTTTTATGCCTTGGACCCCGTTGTTGAGGCTCGTATACGAGACTCCGAACTCAAATAGGAACTGGAAGAACCGATATTTCTTCCTTAAGGGGGATGAATGGATGTGCCGTCAAGGGGACACAGAGCATATGCCGGTCGACACTACCTGGGGCATATTGTCTCCGTCTGGTATGCACCCGTCCTATAGCGCTCTAGTCTTGTAAATAACCGTTGCCTCTTTAATTCTTCAAAGTTTTTTTTTTTCCTTTTCTAACCATCATCTTTTTGCAATTAGGAAGCGTCCACAAGTTACGCTCGAGTAGTGGAGCTTTTTGGAAAAAATTTTTGCCAAAACAAAACCAGAGGAGAGGACTTGGGCCAAATTGGTCACTCTAGATACCATTTATTGGTATTGTGACGGACCGGAGCCTACCCTTGAAGCCCGTCATTACAATGAACAAGTGCGCCAACGTAAGACTGTCACCAACACTTGTGAATTTTATATTTCTTTATTTGGGAACTAAGCATGCTCGTCCTTTTTTGCAGAAATGGATGCTGTTAAGAGGAGAGCCATGATTAAGGCATAGGCGGCCAAGAACAAGGAAGAGGGAGGTTAGAAGCCTAAGGGGACGGATCCAAACTATCTGTCTACCAAAAGGAAAGTGCCCCCAAAGCAAGACCGTGCACCTAAAAGGCCAAAGGTTGTATTGGAGCCCGTCGTGGTATTGGAGCCCGTCGTGGGGTTGGAGGCTAAGGGTGCAAAGACGATTACCCCAGCAAAACATGGAGCAGGGAAAGGCTTTATGAAGGGTCCATCCTCTTCACAGAAGAAGCCACCCATCCTCCTTTGAAAGGACTCCAAACATGCCTTGGAAAGGCTTTCGTCCATCATAACACTTGAGGATTATGAGGACATTAGCAACCAGACAAGTCTGTTTAGCATTGCTCAAGTAATCTTGGTCTGTCCCCTTTTTATCCATCCGCACCTCTTAATTAGTTTACAACTAACCATATCCTTCCATTTTTCAGGCCATGGTTATGATGAAGGGTCTAATGGGGAGGTGTCTAAATCATGAGACGGCATTGGACCGTATACATGCGAAGGTGACATCGACGGAGGACGAGCTGAAGGCCTGGAAGGTTGTCCAGGAAAAGAAGCTCGTCATGGCAGAGAAAGCTAGGGATGAGTTTTCAAAGCTGATAGAGCAGCTGAAGCAGGTCTTGGAAGAAAACGTGAAGGAGATCCGCGAATACGAGAGTGCCGCGACTCCGACACCCTTTTGGTAGAGTTAGGAGTCTCCTACGGTGAAGGCTTTGACGATGCACTCCGTCAGGTGAAGACTTTATATCCTGACCTGGACATGTCCACCGTCAACATCAATGTCCAGGAGCAAACATCAGTCCAACCCGTCCATTCCGAGAATACAGATGAACTCTTTGCCAAGAATGAACCCATTACTAACACCCATGGCGACAGAGTTAATGTTGAAAGCTTATATAAAGCAGATGATCAGTCCCGTCACTCTAAGGATTTGTTGGTTGAAGGAAAGGATTAAACTAAAGTTGTGTAGTTTTTTTTTTTTTTGAATATGAATGTTTTTAAGAACCATTGATATTTTGACCGTTCCCTTTTGTATATGGATATTTCCCTTTCTGGGCTTTTAAGCATTATTTTGCTTAATTGTTGTTTAGTGATTGGCCCGTCCTTATGATGGGGTAAACCGTCAACTTTATGAACTTTAATATGCATGCGTTTGTTCTGTTGGATTTTGCAAAATATTCACCTTTCTGGGACGAACCGTTCACTTTGTGAACCTATATAATTTATGTACTTAATTTATATCCGTCCACTTCATTGGACAACAAATATTCACCCCCATAGATGAACCGTCCACTCTGCGGATTTATATCCTTCCTTTTTCTGGGATTACAAAATATTCATACTTCTGGGATGAGCTATCCACTTTGTGGATTTATATCCGTCCTTTTTCTTGGACTTAACAAATATTCAACCTTCAGGGATGAACCGTCCACTTTGAGGATCTATATCCGTCCTTTTTCTCGGACTTTACAAATATTCACCCTTCAGAGATGAACCGTCCACTTTGTGGATCTATATCCATCCTTTCTATTGGACTTTAACAATTATTCACCCTTCAGGGATGAATTGTCCACTTTATGGACGACTTTATACATTAGTTTGTTCAACAATAGGTCCGTCCACTTCCTGGATTATCAAATTTGTCAATTTCGTAATAGATCCATCCACTTTATGGAATGAGATTGTCTATTTAAGAATATATCCGTCCACTTTATGGACTGAAATTGTCTATTTAAGAGTAGATCCGTCCAATTTATGGACTGAATTTGTCTATTTAATAATAGATCCGCCCACTTTATGGACTGAAATTGTAGAAAACTATATATAACGGGGTGATTCTGAATAACTCCTCTTATTGTAATGGTAGTTCATGCGTAGAAATTGTCTTTGAAAGATAAAATAAAGACTTGCCCTTAGGCTTAAAAAAAATAAAAACTAGACTAGAAAGAAACAAATTGGAAATGAGAAATAAAACACTTGGCAGTTTAGAAAGAAATAAATTGGAAATGAGGAGTGCCATTGCTTGTCTTCTGCTATCGATTTACTGGTAGTACTTCCTTAAATGTTCTATGTTCCATGGGTGGTGCAACTTCCGTCCATCCAGCGTCTTCAGGTGGTAGGTCCCTTTCCGATGCCATGATGCCACTCTGTATGGTCCTTCCCAGTTAGGTCCGAGCTTTCCCTAGGAGGGGTCTTTTATAGAGCCCATTACCTTTCTGAGGACGAGATCTCCTACTTGGAAGTCCCTGTGTTTGACTCTAGTGTTGTAGTATTTGGCCATGAGATTCTGGTACCGTGCTAGCCTTTGCTTGGCTGCTGCTCTTACCTTGTCCACTAGGTTAAGCTGCAAACGCATGGTTTCATCATGTTTGCTTTCATCGTGGTTTTCTACCCTGTAGCTTGTAAGTCTTACTTCCGCCAGGATGACCGCCTCGCTCCCGTATGTTAGTCGAAACGGGGTTTCTCTTGTAGGTGTCCGCATCATTGTCCTATATACCCACAAAACACTTGGCAACTCCTTGGGCCATATACCTTTTGCCCCCTCGAGCCGAGTCTTGATTATCTTCAGCAAGGATTGGTTCGTCACCTCAACTTGTCCATTGGCCTGTGGGTGGGCGGGTGATGAGTAATGGTTCTTAATACCCAGTTCCGAGCAGAATTTTCTGAATGCGTCGTTGTTGAACTATTTCCCATTGTCTGAGACGAGTACCCTACGTATGCCATACCTGCATATGATGTTCCTCCATACGAAGCTTTGTATATTCTTCTCTATAATAGTGGCTAAGGCTTCTGCTTCCACCCATTTGGTGAAGTAGTCGATGCCGACCACTAGGAACTTTAGCTGCCTTACTGCTGTTGGGAATGGGCCCATGATATCTAGTCCCCATTGAGCAAACGGCCACAGGGCAATCATAGAGGTAAGTTCCTCTGTTGGTTGCTTGATGAGATTGCCAAATCTCTGACATTTGTCGCAAGCCTTTACATATGCATAGGCATCCTTCTGCATGGTTGGCCAATAGTACCCTGCCTTGATCAGCTTTTGTACCAACAAGCGCGATCCCAAGTGGTTCCCGCAAATTCCCTCGTGAACTTCTCTTATAACATAATCTACTTTTTTTAAGGCCAAGACACCTTAGGTAGGGTCAAGATAATCCTCTTTTGTAGAGAACGTCTTTGATCAGGATGAAGTGGGCAGCTTGAACCTTTAATTTTCTGGCAGCCTCTCTCTCTTCTGGCAGTACTCCTTCCTTTAGGTAGGACATTATTGGTGTTGTCCAACAATTCTCGGACCCAACCTCCTATACACTGACGCAGTCTATTAGTGATAAGGTTTGAACAAAGGACAATACCCATCTGGGGGTGACCATATGTTCTGCTAACGTAGCTGTAATGAGTCAATCCGTGTGTTTTTTATTCTCCCTTGGGATTTGAATGAACTTTGCTTGAAGGTTGTTGACTCAGTCCTTCACCTGTTCTAGATATTTCTTCATCCGTTCACTCCTGCAGTCTTATTCTCCGTTGACCTGACTGATCACCATGTGGGAATCGCAGTAGAGGACCAAATTTTCAGCTCCTGCGGCCATGGCGAGGTCCAATCCTGCTACTAAGGCTTCATACTCCACTTTATTGTTCATTGTAGGGAAGTCTAGACAGACCATGCATTCGATCTTATCCCCTTCCGGGCTATGGAGTATTATGCTGGCTACTCCTGCTTGCTTATTGGAGGATCCATTTGTGTGGATGTTCCATTGTAGGACTTCTTCTGCCCCCTATCCTTCTACGTTGGTGAATTCTGCAATGAAGTCGCCGACCGCCCATCCCTTGATGGCAGTACGGGGGCGATATTGTATGTCGAACTCGCTTAATTCGATTGCCCATAACGCCACCCGTCCTGCAGCTTCGGGATTATTCATCGCTTACCTTAGGGGTTTGTCCATCAGGACGACCACTGTGTGAGCTTGGACGTAGGGCTTGAGCTTGCAAGCTGCGGTAACTAAAGCGAAGGCAAGCTTCTCCATTAGTGGGTATCTCTCTTCTGCACCTTGAAGTGCACGACTTGTGTAGTATATGGGCTTCCGTATCTTGTCTTCTTCCCTGACCAATGCTGCACTGACGGCCGCCAAGGATACTGCTAGGTAGAGGAATAGCTTTTCCCCGGGCCGGGAAGGACTGAGCAATGGAGGGGATGAGAGATAGGCCTTTAGATCCTTGAATGCCTGCTGACACTCAGTCGTCCATTCAAAAGACTTCTTTAGCGTGCGGAAGAATGGTAGACACTTATCCGTCGCCCTTGATACGAATCTGTTCAATGCCGCTATCTTGCCGTTGAGGCTTTGGACTTCTTTAACATTCCTTGGAGGTGCCATTTGAGACACCATGAACCCTAGGAACTTTTCGGCCGTCACTCCAAAAGCACACTTGCCTGGATTGAGTTTCATGTTGTAGGAGCGAAGGGTATCAAATGTTTCCCTGAGGTCTATTAAGTGGTCTTCCTCTCTTCGGCTTTTTACTAGCATGTTGTCAACATAGACCTGGACATTTCTACCAATTTGTCGAGCAAAAAACTTGTTCATAAGCCTCTGATACGTCGCACCCGCATTCTTGAGGCCAAATGGCATCACTCTATAGCAAAAGAGGCCCTTGCTGGTGACGAACGAAATTTTCTCCTGATTGGCTTTGTCCATTCTAATCTGGTTGTAGCCTGAAAAAGCGTCCATGAAGCTCAACAACTGGTGTTGTGCCATGGAGTCAACCAGGATGTCAACCCGTGGGAGGTGGTAACTATCTTTTGGACATGCTTTGTTTAGGTTGGTGAAGTCTACGCACATCTTCCATTTACCGCTGGCTTTTTTTACCATTACCACATTTGCCAACTAGTCAGGGTAATAGATTTCCCTAATGAAGTTTGCCTCTTGCGGCTTGTGGACTTCTTCTGCTAAGGCTTGGTCCTGCTCGGGGGCGAATACTCTCTTCTTCTAACGGATGGGTGTGAGGGCAGACAACTCATTCAACTTGTGCACCAGAACAGCGGGATCTATCCTCGGCATGTCTTCATGACTCCATGCAAATATGTCCAAGTTATCCCTAAGGAACGCTTTCAGCGCTTGGCGAACTGTTGGGCTGGCGAGGGTATCGATTCTCATTGTTCGGTCATTTTTGGAGTCGTCAAGGGGTATCTCTTCACGCTCTTCTACGGGTTCTGTGGCCGTTCGATGTTCTTCTATGCTGGTGACTTGGGGGTGGTCATCCATCTCCATCATTGCTATGTAGCATTCACGCGCAGCCACTTAATTTCTACGTAGTTCCCCTACACCATAGTCCGTAGGGAATTTAATCATTAGGTGGTAGGTTGAAGTTACAGCGTTCCACGAGTTGAGGGTAGGCCGTCCAATGATGGCATTGTACGTGGATGAGCAGTCGATCACAAGGAATGTTACATCCTTAGTAATCTGTTGGGGGTAATCACCTATCGTCAAGGATAATGTGATTGCACCCAGTGGGAAGACTCGTGTTCCTCCGAATCCAACAAGCGGAGTGTCCGTCTGAACTAATCATTCTCTATCAATCCTCATTTATTGGAATGCTGGGTAGTATAGTATATTAGCTGAGCTGCCATTATTGACCAAAATTCGATGCATATTGTAATCTCCTGCCCCGTATGCTGACTACGAGTGCGTTGTCATGTGGGTGATGAAGACGTTGGGCATCTTCTTCTAAAAACCCAATGACTGGATTGTCCATTCGTGGCATTTTTGGTATGGAGCCTGTCAGCTAAACGTTTTGAACCATCTGTAGGTAAGTTTTCCTGGCCTTTTTGGATGACCTAGTGGCCATCGTGCCCCCTACTATCATTCTTTTGTCCCTATAGGATGCCTGGGACACTCATTCTCTCGTCGGGGGGCCTGCTCTTGTGGCTGGTCCGTCCTTTCCTTGCTGACAAATCTCTGTAACTTTCCTTGTCGTATAAAGGCTTCGATCTGTTGCTTCAGGTCATAATAGTTAGATGTGTCATGGCCGTGATCACGGTGGAACCAATAATACTTATCCCTAAGCCTCTTATTAGGATCTCCCTTTAGCTTACAGGGAAAGGTGAAGGCTCATTCGTCCTTGATCTCCATCAAGACTTGGTCAATCGAAGTAGTCAGCGGGGTGAAACTCGTGAATTTCCCCACGGGGGGTTTTAAGCACCTGTCCCCCCATTGTTCTCTGGTCCTTGCCCTTTTTGGTCCTCTGTCTTGCCATGTGTCTTCCTGTTCCCTTTTCTTGGGCCTCTCTTCTCGGGCCAGCAGCACATCTTCTGCATTCATGTACTTGATTGCCCTGTATAGCACATCCGACATGATTTTGGGGTCGTTCTTGTATAAGGAAAATAGGAACTTACCTTTTCGTAGTTCGTTTGTGAAGGCTGTCATGAGTATCTTATCATCCGCTTCGTCAATTGAAAGAGCCTTCTTGTTAAAGCGAGTTATGTAAGACCTCAGCGTCTCGTCTTCTCGTTGCTTGATGTTCATCAGGAATGCGAACTTTTTGTATCTGTGTCCACCGATGAAGTGTGAGGCGAACTGGGTGCTTAACTCCTTGAAGGTGCTGATTGAGTTAGGCGTCAGCCTGCTAAACCAGACCCTTGCGGAGCCCTTCAGTGTGGTGGGGAAGGCTCTGCGCATGATCTCGTCCGGTACCCCTTGAAGGTGCATCAAGGTCTTGAAAGATTCCAAGTGATCCAATGGATCCTTGTTTTCGTTGTAGTTTTCCACCTGCGGCATACAAAACTTTAGCGGAAGGGGGAAAGAAGTAACGGGTGCTATGAATGGCGAATCCATTTGGTGGACCAAGTTGTCAAGGTCACTCGATTATCATAAAATCCATCCATTCTCTCATCATCTACATCTCCGCCATAATGTGTGGTGGTGTCGTATCAGTGATTGATGGACGGCTCATGTCTTGCCTTTCTAGTCTGCTTGGGGCATTACTTCCTTCCGGCCCCTCTTGGTCCCTTCGTTCGGCACTGGTTGCTTCTTGGTCCTCCTCCTAAGTGCTAAGCCCTGCATTCTTTTGTCGCAGCTGTTCTTCCAAATCATGGTTCTGCTTTGTGAGGCATTCCACAGCAGCGACGACGGTCTGAACTTGTCTCTCAAGGGCAGTTGTGCGAGGTTCATCTCCCTAATGTTGTTGGTGGTCGCCATCGAGCGGGTAAGTACCATGCAACTCTTGGTCCGGGAAGCATCCGTATGGCTTTGCTAAGAATAGCGCGTTTGCTATAACCACAGACAGTGCCAACTGATGATGCCGAATAAAATCACCAGTGAGCTGCACAGTCCTCGCACACTCGAAACAATCCTGCACAATCAAAAAAGAGAAAACCCTAGGAGAGTACCGGTGTGGTACCGGCCAAGGACCCTCAGAAAGTTAAGTCAGAAAACCTTTCTACAACTCTAAAGTGCCAGAGTTGGAGTGAATTATGCGTACCTTTTTCTTGGGGGTCTGTAGGTTTTTATAGTCGAGTTGAGCCAGACTTCTTTGCTTGTGCAGCAAGTGTTTTCCTTATAGAGAAGATCCTTATTAATGCGCGTATATTCCAGAATTTTTTTCCTTCTCAAATTCTATTCATGTTGGGACTCCATAAATCAGGGCTAATCATGTGCCGCAAGTATTTTCCACTTAGGGTTTCTTGGAAACCACATAAGGACAAGTCGGATGACACGTGGCTATTTAATCCATCCACCGTACATCCGTCCGTAAATGATCCGTCACCTCAAATTCTTCCTCTTCAGTCTTTCTTTTAGTTTCTCTCTACGAGGTCCACCCCATTACCATTTACTATTAATTGTTTAAAGTTCATGTCTTTATCAATACTAGTATATACCCTTTTGCAATGTTAGGTAGTTCCTGGTTTTTCTAATTCCAAATAGATTATATTTTTTGTGTTTTTTTTCTTTTGATAGTTTGTGATTTTTTTTTAAGGATGATTTGGAAATGTGAGCTGTGTGCAAGAATCCACATTTAAAAAGTCGTATTTTTCATTCAGTTCTTTGGTCAGGTTTGAATGAGAAGATAGAGAATAGTACAACAGCAAGGAAGTATTTGGTTTAAACTCATGGGGCTCAAGCTGGCCAAGTCGGTCCATCAAACGCACTTAATCCCTAAAATATACATGTTTTGAGAAAGAATGCCAAGGATAATGAATTGTTTTTTGGCACATTGAAACAAAAGGAACAAAAACTACACAAGAAGAAAAGAGTACAAAATTAGTGGCAGAGAATCATGTCTCTCTCTTCATGGTTAATTGCCTTGTTCCTAGAAATCCGTAGACCATAAGATAGAGACAAAAGACAGGGAGAAGTACTTTATGTTCCCTAAATTTCCCCTGATACCCCTTCAGCTAGCTCTTGATCCATGCCTGAATCGATCAAGGTTGAAAGAAATTAATATTAAAGGACACATCAAACCAGATTGCTGTCGATGTTGAGGGGAAACAAAATGGCTTATGGTGTATCTTTGACACAAAGGACACAATTCCTGAGTCCTGATATGTATTCTCAAGCCTACAAAAATGGTTCGAAGTTCAGTGTCCTCACTTAAGCTTGTGTCAGTAAGATCAATAACAGACCTTCTCGCTTGGTTTTTACAATTACTAGAATGCAACAGCCAGTATACTTTTTCAACCAAATAAGCCAGAGAGTTAGAAAGATTCCTTAATGGTGCATTTGGATTGAGGGGAAAGAATGGAGAGTAGGATAGATTTGGCCCAAAATTAGTCTATTTTTAACAAACTCTACTCTATTTCTCTCCACTCCCCCTCCTTCCCCCCTCAATCCAAACGAACCTTAAAACTTAAAAGCATGTCAAAAGCACAAATGTCATACGGTAAAAACATGCATAATTAAATAAGAGCAATGCTATTAATATTACAGGCTGATGAGAAAATTCACGTGGAAGGCTGGAAACATCCATTTCCATTCAAACTTGTCGTTATATATATACTACTAAACTTGGAAAGGTCTAGAAAGAAGTTGACAGTGGAGGGAAAAAAAATAAAAATAAAAATAAAAATCTAACTAATAAATTGCAGAAGAAAATGATTTATCACTTTTAATGATTGCATGTTGACGTGCCAAGGGCATAAACTAGTCCATAAAGGTATATAGATAGCTCCTCCTCCTCTTTTTCTTGAGGGGTTTGGTTTTCTGATACAACTATGTCAGAAGAGTTGGCTAGAAGTAGAGATCAAAAATGTTTATAAGACTTTGAAGCAAGAGTAGCCAGGGCCCCCAACATCTTCAGCAACTCTCTTAAACACGACATATATAACCGCCAGCGTTCTCCAAATTTTATGCACTTAAGGTCTTCAATCAGCACAGCAACTTGCCAAGGAACCTTCTTTCTCAAAAGAGGTCCTCCACTCTAGAAATTATCGAAACAATTCTGCAAAAATCAAGCTGTACAGCTGGGCATCTGATCTAGCCGCATGACACTTTGTTGCAAATGGAAGAACAGCAACAGCCTGCCAGTGCACGATTTGGTTACATAGCCAAAACCACCCCTTCCACACTATCTCCGCTAGTGTCCCTCAATAGTCGGCCACACCTAGAATCCACCGCCTAAGATGAATTTGTAAAACTAATTTATTTATATATTTACTATTATTAAAACAATTAAAGGCAAAAAAATAAATAAGAAAAAATAATAATAATTTACCCAACGATGTGGCGAATAAAGTGGCTCATATAATAATAATAAATACTATATTTCAATTTTTTTTTTTTTTTTTACTGAAAATATAGAATTAGTATATTAATAATAAAACAAAAGTACAACAGTGAAAAAAGAGGTCATGCAGCCACTCAGGCCTAACCTCACTAGCTCAGGCCTAGTCACAGGACAAAGGACACACAAATACAATATTAAAAGCCCCATGCAACCTAACGTGTTTGTTGATTAGCAACGAGAGTTTGGTACTCATGTAGAAGAGTTGTAGCCCCACGAAGGATAAACTCTGGGTGAGCTTGGGTATCATCAAAACAAAATTGGTTACGTGCATGCCATATACCCCAAGCTATTGTTGCCCAGTGTTCCATCACCCTACGAGGAAGTCTCTTGAGCATACTCCGCTTCAAGAAGTCTCTCGAGCATACTACATTTCAACTTTTAGATATATATAAATATGGATTTGATGATAATAAAAATAGACTTAATGAGAGTTGGAATAATGGAAGAATTCAAGTTATGAAAAATGTTGCAAAAAATTTTGTCTCTTACATTACTCATAATTGAATTTTTTTTTCTTGGTAATTTGATCAGAATGAATAAAAACCTATCATAACATATTCATGGAAATTTTAGCAAGTATTTTATTCAAAAAGCTTAATGAGGTTAGAAAGGATCATTAATTTAAAGGAATAATAATACTCTCATTTCTTGAGGTTTGGAGGAATGACACTCCACCCTAAACTTATAGGAAAAAAACACTCTACACCCTTGAGATTTAAAGAAATTAACATTGGTTAGTAAAAATATAACTTATAAATTTAGAACAAAAATGCAAAAATAATCAAGCATCAAAACACTTGCAATGACAAATCTCTCAATAACCCTGTTAAAAAATTGAAAAAAAAAAGGAAAAAAAAAAAGAAGAAGCAAAAGTCATACTTTACATTTTAATTAAATATTTTAAATACATTTTAATTAAATATTTTAAATAACATATTTTAATTCTAAATTGGAGGATAATTTTGAAAACCTACCTTTAAGTAATGGACAAGATAGTACACAATATTTTTAATATTAATTTAATAAAATTTGTTCAAACAGATGTCAAGGCGTTAAAATGTTTTTTTCCTTTAAGTTTAGAATGGAGTGTCATTTTTCCAAATCTTAAAAAAAAGTCATTTCAATTATGAATTGAGTAGTTTCTCAAAAAAAAAAAAAATTATGAATTGAGTAGAACTAAAACAAATAGGCCTCCATTTTAGTATTTAAGCCATGAAATAAAGGGGAGAAGAAGTACAACTAAAATAAAATAAACAAGACTAACAGACTATTTAACAAATGAACTAATTCTAACACGTTACAAAAGGCACATGAAAAATATAAAATGTGTAGAGAAAAATTTAATCTAAAACACAATTTTTAATATCAAAATACAATTTTTGTTATTATTATTTCTCCGTAATGAAGGATATGACTTCTGAGTCTCCTAAATTATTTATTTATATTTTTAAAAGAAAAACCTCGTGATTAGCATTAATTTCAAACAAATTGTCAAAAAATGGCATCTCAATCTCAATCAAGTAAATCAACCTGCCCGTCAAATTTGCAGTCAAAACTGCAAATGACAAATATACCCCGTATAACATCAATATCAATTAATTGTAGGCATCTTAAAGCATGTTTTCCCATCAAGTTTGACTATCAGATCAAAATCACAAATAAAAAAGGGTTATGCTAACGAGTGCTATTAGAACATTAGTTAACAGTCCAGTTAAAGAAAGTTTTTATAGGGAAAAAAAAACAATTAATATTTTGACAGCTTTTTTTATTTCTCATAAAAATGAAGTCAAAATTTTCTTAAAATGGATTGTTAACCAATGCCCTAAGGGCACTCGTTAGCATTTCCCAATAAAAAATATTGGTGAAAATAAGCTGTTGGTCCCTAAAGTTTATCGAGTGAGTGATTTTGGTTCTTGAAGTTTCAAATGAGCACTATTAGTCCTTAAAGTTTAAAAAATAAGTGTTATAAGTCCCTCTGTTAACTTCTGTTAGTCCTGATTCTCAAAAAAAAAAAAAACTTCTATTAGTCCTTTTACCTATGTGTTTAACGGAATGATGACAAGTCATTTTTTTTATTCACATGACGACTATTTTATTAATAAAAAATTACACATCAGATTCGAAGCAGCCCATTTGTATTACCCACCCAGTTCAATCAAGTCTAATGGATCTCTTGCTCAAGTTCCTCGGAAGTCTAATGGATCTCTCTTTCCCAAATCAAAACCGGTTTGAAAACCTCCAAACGTGGTCTGGTCACCAGCCTTCTTTTCTGTCGTTGTGATCTCTCCAAGTTGCTTGTCAAGACTGCAACTCTAATGCAAAGGCGTTGGCCCTAGGAATTTTACGACAACCTCTTTATTCTTGGTTTGTACTTCATCTTTGATGATATTTTGTAGTTAACTTTAACTTTACACCATCATCTAGGTTGTAGAATAATCCCACCGAATCAAGATCTAAAGCCTTAACTGGAAAAGAGAGTGGATAGATTCAAAATTAACCTCAATTACAAGATTACAATTACTGGGTAGATCCCCATTGTGCAAAGTTGATCTCTTGATGAATAATTATAATTAAATCACTCTTTGAGGCTGAGCCTTCTTGATCTTGCAATGCAAATCAAAGAGGAAGAGTGATTCAACCTCTTTGGAGAAATCAAGTTGGGGAATTTTACGAACATTTTGCAACACTTTTCTTTTCATTAATTGATGGCTTAGGTTTCCTTAGAGCAGGTGGGCACGTGATCATTGGACTTTGGGGTTCCTTTCGCTTCGTAGTTTTCTTTTTTCTATTCTTTCTCTTCTGCTTGTTGATCATGAAGCTCAATAACGGGCAAAGGAGACCCGATAGAAACCAGTTTGAATTGGGTGGGTAATAGAAATAGGTTGCTCCAATGTGTAATTTTTTATAAATAAAAGGTTGCCACATTAGTTAAAACTTGCCATTATTGTTTTATTAGACACATAAGAAAAAAAACCTAACAGAAGTTAATAGAAGGACCAATAGCACCTATTTTTCAAACTTCAGGGATTGATAGTGCTCACTTGAAATTTCAGGAACCAAAAACGCTCAGTAAGTTTACTTTAGAGACTAATGGTGTAGTTTCGCCAAAAATATTCCATTTATGATAGCTTAAACAAATTACCAAAACCACTACTAATGCAGATACATATCCTTTTTCATTGACCCATGAATCAATTATTAAGAATGTAGATGTTATTTGGATATTTCAAGAACTCAGTAGAATTGTTTGGTCAAAGAGGAAATCTTGCATATCCACAATTACTAAGAGCATTCTCATTAAGGGTGTTATAAATGCTAAAATGCTATTTTTTGCAATTGAAACCACAAAAACCTATTCCACCAAAGATGCCATATGCTAAAAATTTTGACATCTTGCTATAGTGAGCTCTCAAAAATGAGAGCGCACTGTAGCAAGATGTTATAATTTTTTAATGTTTTTAATTCTCTCTCTCCTCAGACTTAGACTCAAACTCACTCTCATCACTCTCGTTCTCTTTCCCAAACTCTCCCTTTCGTTCTCTGTCCTCTTTCTCACTCTCCCTCTCTCTTGTGAATTGATTGGTTCCTGGGTTACGGTGCGGTAGTTTGTTGGTTCGAATTTGGGTGGTTGGGTAGTGGGTCGTGGGTTTGATGGGGTCGTGGGGGCGATGAATCTGACTATTGTTATTTGTGGTGGTTACATGTGGATCTGGCTATTGTGGGTCCAATGGTCTGATTTTTTTTTTTTTTTTTTTTCCTACAATTGTTTGTGGTTGTAGGTGGATCTAGCTAGTAGGGGCAATGGTGGAGTGTTTTTTTTTTTTTTTTTTTTCCTTCCTTTTGTTGTAGTTTGTGGTGGTGGTGGGTGGATATGGCTGGTGGTTGATGATGGAGGTTTTTTTTTTTTTTTTTTTCTTTTTTCTGTGGGAGAGAGAGAGAGAGGAAGAATAAAAAAATGATAAAGAAAGAATATTTAAATGAAATGGTAAAAAAAAAAAAGTTTTGATGTTAGAAGTATTGTAAAGTGATGTGTTAAATGTTGTAAAGTTAGGTTTTTAGATGCTAAATGCTAAAATTTTTAAAAATCTTTATGAAAATGCTCTAAGTAAGTTTTGCTCAAGCTCCAAATGTTTAAAATTTTGAACATTCACTAATTGCAATTTTATTCGAAGTTTGTTGTTTATGAGAATCACATTAACAATTTCCACAAAAATGCTAATACAAATCATTATAATAAATTTTATAATTGCTATTTTATTTTATAATTGTTATTTTACTTTAAAATAATACAAATTTCGAAGCAGAGAAGAAAAAAATATATATAAAAACCAGCTGATCTCTTAAACAGAAAAAAGAGCATTTTCTTTGGTTGAAGGTTAGTAAACAAAAGCATAAAACCTTCGAGGAAGCTAGATGCTACATCTAGCTAGACTAATCATTGTGATTGTGATCTATACATGAGTTCAATTTATTTAATATGTAGAGATAGTTAATTCAAAGGAAAGGGAAAAAAAGATAATGTACCAACCAACAAAGCTTTAGGCCCTGTTTGGTAGACTATTTAAATAACATATTTTCAGTTTTTAAACAACATTACATACATTTTAACACACTTTTTTATCCACACGTATTTTAAAAAACTATAAACAATATTACTCAAACTCCTCTACCAAACAGGCCCTTAGTTACGAAGAAAAACAATGACTTATGTGCAATCAAGAGAAAAAAGACTAGAAGTTCAACAATATCTTCAATGATGCCCTTGATGGAATAAGTGCAAATAACGAAGCTAACTGCAACTAGCAATATACTATTTAGAATTTATAAATAAATCAATCAAGAGTACAAGTATATGCAAAAATAAGATTAATAAAAAAGGCGAGAATTAATTTGAAAAAACAAAAGTACAAGTATACACCACTAAGAAGAATGTGTGTGAGAGGTATTAATAAAACTAAGCTCACTACAGAATTCACAATAATCTCACAACTACACTCAATTTGCCAATTCCCTCGCACATGTACCATTTAATTTTTTTTTTTTAAGAAAAAAAAAAAAAAAAAGAATAAGAAGAAAAGAAGCTAGTGGGTATAGTGATAGGCCCAAGTGAGGGGTTGTAGGGAAATTGGGTATTGTAGATTCGTGTGAATTTTGAGGAGATACTAGCATTGCTTGGCATTCACATCCTCTGTTTTCAATGAAGTCAATTTTTTTTTTATAAGAAAGGTTATGTACACAATATTATGATTATTATTTATGGGCAGACAAAAAAGTAATTTAAGTTGTAGATTTAAACAAAGTGGAAAACTCACATTATTATAATTATTATTTTTTATGCAGAAATTTTTTTAACTAAGGTTAAATCATTACAAAAACATCCTTTGTGTTTTTAGTGATCCTATCTATATACAGGAAAAACCCTTCCCCTTGTCAAAACTAAAATGATGAATCCATTTAGTTTTTTTTTTTTTTTTTTTTTTTTTTTTGAGAATCCGATGAATCCATTTAGTTTAAGAATACAAATTATGTCAGATTTACCACTATTCCCGAATATGCTTACAGTTAGCTTTTCACATAATATGATTATTAAGAGAAAAACGTTTGTAATTTAACATTCAAAGTTTGTATAAGATGAGAAATTCAGATACTATAAAACAAAAAGTCAAACACAAAAGTCAAAATCGAGGAAAAAATTCAAAGAGAAATTGAAACATATAAATAAATTTAAAAAGAAAGAAAGAAAGAAATAAAACAGAGAATTCACGCAAAACATTGCATAAGAGAAGAGAGAGGACCTTGAGGATTCGAGTAGGCTTGAACGATTGGTGGTTTAAAACAAACTGTGTGTTGGAGGAAAACTATTATAGTTTTATGTTGGAGAGTTGAGGAAAGTTGTAGGAAGTTTCGTTATTGGAATTGACTTTGCTCGTGGGACCGGATAATTAATGAACTCCTTAAAAAATCGAAGTTATTGACTTCTTTAGTTTCTCTCTACCAGCTCTGCTCCATTACAACTTACTATTAATTGTTTAAAGTTCATGTCTTTGTTAATACTATAGTATATACCCTTTTGCAGTGTTGGCCAGTTCCTAGTTGTTTTTATTTTGTGTTTTTTTGTTGTTGATAGTTTGTGAATTTCTTTTAAAGGATAATTTGGAAATGTAAGATCTGTGCAAGTATCCACATTTAAAGTCATATTTCGCTCAGTTCTTTGGTCAGGTTTGAATGAGAAGATAGAGAATAGTATAACGGCAAGGAAGTATCGATAGGGATAGAGTAGACTCTAGGAAATCATGGGGTTCACGTTGGCTAAGTCGGTCCATGAAATGCACTTTAATCCCTAAAATATACTTTTTTGTATCCTTGAAAAATACTGATGTTTTGAGAAAGAAATACAAGGATCGACACATACACATGAATCGTTTTTTGGCACATTGAAACAAAAAGGAACAAAAACTACAGAAGAAAAAAATAGTACAAAATTAGTGGCAGAGAATGGCTTTCTCTTCATGGTTAATTGCCTTGATCCTAGAGTCCATAGACCATAAAATAGAGACAAAAGACACCGAGAAGTACTTTATCCATGTCTGAATCGAGTAAGGTTGAATGAAATTAATATTAAGGGACGCATCAAACCAGATTGCTGTAGATGTTGAGCGAAAAAAAATGGCTTAAGGTTTATCTTTCACACAAAAGGACACAATTCCTGAGTCCTGATATATCTTCTCAATCCTACAAAAATGGTTCAGAGTTTAGCGTCCTCACTTAAGCTTGTGTCCGTAAGATAAATAACAGACCTGCTCGCTTGGTTTCTACAATTCCTAGCATGCAACAGCCATTATACTTTTTCAACCAAATAAGGCACAGAGTTAGAAAGATTCCTTAAAAGCATGTCAAAAGCACAAAAGTCATATGGTAAAAACATGCATAATCAAAGAGCAATGCTATTTGCGGGGGGCAAAAGCCCATATTTATCAAATGGGCCTGGGGTCCTGTTCTGTATGTTATCCTACGTCCGAAGAGCAATAGCGGGCTGGAACAGTGTTCTGCGGACATCAGGCCCAAAGATGGCCGAAAAGTATAATCCGAAAAGGTCACCTATTGTCCGAAGAGGTTTTACTCCTCGGATACGAGTAGTTTTGATTAAATACATGTACAGGAAGCCCGAGTGCCCTTCCTGGCAATCCGGGTGACAAAGATAAGTTCTGGGCACTCTTGGGGAGGATAAGGATGAAGAAATATATCAAGGAAAAGCTGTCACCGCCACATTTAATGCCCTGCAGCAACTTCTCTGGTCGCATTTATGTGGAGAGGACCCCTGAACAGTGCAACTTCACCTACCGCCACTCCCAAGAAGCTAAAGGAGGTGCTTGACGTGACCCTTACTCAAGTATGTTAGCAGATGGAAGACAAGTGGAGGGTTAGGATGATTAGGAAAGAGGCTATATAAAGAAGGAGAGCCCCTGATAGAGGGGGGTCGAGAAAAAAGAGGAAGAAGAACAGAAAATCACTTTACTGTAGCTCTGAAACTTGAAATCTAAGAACATTCAATAAAATACCTCTTCGGACCTTTAGTCCTTCATGGTTTTTACGTGATTGCATGTCAGATTATTCGCCCGTGCTACCACCAACTCTTGTTTAATTCATACACGGCCCAGCTCTTTCATTCACTCTCTACAAATTTATTGTGCTGGGTTCATTGGGCCTCTAACCCACCTCTTTAGGGCTTGGGCTGCAAAAGCGGACCCTACAATTGGCGCCGTCTATGGGAAGAGCTTGTGCAGGGGAGAAAACAACAGTAGGTGATGGCTGAACCAAATCAGCAAGAAGCAGAATCTAGGGCACCTCAACACGTGGACCCTTTTTTTAACTTGGAGAGAAGACAAGATCGAGAGGGTAGTGTACACACTGTTCCCTTTGACCAGAGTCAATCACACGGTGGGAGTCATATATCCCATGCAGAAAAGAATCGAGATTTGCAGCGAGAGGTTGAAAAACTAAAAAGGGAGTTGCGCCATGCAAAGAGGAAAAGGGCTTCCTCGTACTCCGATGAGGACCCTGATGATGAGCCAGACGTTACTTATCAACATAAGTCCAGGACACCAGCCAGCGAATCCTATTTTTATGAGCAAGAAGCCCATCGTAAGGAGCAACATAGAACTCCATCACAAGAGGACATGGGAAATGACGCCATAAGCAGGGCTCTAAATCAGATTTCTAGATCACCCTTCACGCGCAGGATTGAGGAGGCGAAACTTCCTCGGCGCTTTAACCAACCCACATTCACCGTTTATAATGGTAGGACGGACCCCGTGGAACACGTGAGCCATTTCAACCAGAAGATGGCTGTCTACTCCAGGGACGAGGCCCTGATGTGCAAGGTTTTCCCCTCTAGTCTTGGACCAGTGGCGATGAGATGGTTCGATGGACTAATCCCCAATTCCGTCAGCTCCTTCAAAGAGCTCACCCAAGCCTTTGGTTCACGCTTTGTTACCTGCCGAAGGGTGGCCCGACCTTTGTCGTCACTGCTGTCTTTAAGCATGCAGGAAGGAGAAACCTTGAAGGTGTATTCGGATAGATATTGGGAGATGTTTAACGACATGGAGGGCAATTTTGATGCAATGGCCCTAGAAACGTTTAAACTCGGTCTTCCTACTGATCATGGTTTAAGGACATCTTTGTCCGGCAAACCTGTTACTAGCATGCGTCAGCTAATGGATCGCATTGAGAAGTATAAGAGGGTCGAAGAAGATCAGCAACAAGGAAAAGGCAAGGACAAGGTTATCCCCCAGGAGAGGAGGGACTTCAGGTCAGACCGATACCATAATAACAAACCGAGGAGGGATTTCCCTGCGCAGTCAGGGTCAGCTAATCCCCAGGTAGTCAACACAGTATTCAGAGATCCAGTCCACCAAGTTTTGGAAAAGGTCAGGAATGAGCCATTCTTCAAGTGGCCGAATAAAATGGTGGGGAATCTTGATAGGCGCAATCGCAATCTCTACTGCCAGTACCACCAGGATCATGGACACACGACCGAAGACTGTAGGAGTTTGTGGGATCATTTGGATCAGCTGGTCGGTGAAGGGAAATTGAGACACCTCTTGCATCACTCCAGTGGTCGAGGGGGCCAGGTGAGCTCGGAGCCTAGGAGGGACGATCCTTTAAAACCCCCTCTGGGAACCATCAACGTTATCTTTGCAGCACCAGGAAGAACAGGATCCTGGCCATCTAAGGTCATGTCAGTAGATCGGCTGCCTGCGAGGCAATTTGGCCAGGGTCCGAAGAGATGCAAAGTCGATGGTCATCCAGTTTTAGGGTTCTCGGATGCTGACACGGTGGGGACTATCCAGCCGCATGATGATGCGCTGGTCATAACTCTCAGAATCGGTGGATACGATGTGAAGCGGGTGATGGTCGATCAAGGCAGTGCTGTAGAAATTATGTACCCTGACCTCTACAGGGGGCTGAACCTCAAACCCAGTGACCTAACGCCGTATGGTTCTCCATTGATCAGTTTTGAAGGGAGGGCCGTGACCCCTAAGGGCCAAATACGATTACCTGTGCAGACTGGCTCAGAAGTGGTGGAAGTGGATTTCATAGTGGTAGACGTATTTTCGCCCTATACGGCAATCGTAGCCAGGCCTTGGCTTCATGCTCTGGGGGTAGTCTCTTCTACCTTACATCAGAAAGTCAAATATCCATCCGAAGGCCAAGTTTGCGAAATCCGCAGGGACCAATTCATGGCTAGACAATGCTTGGTGGCTGCCATTCAACATGAGCCAGAAGCAAAGTCACCAGCAAAAACCGAAGAGAACTTGTAGCAACGAAAGTATAGGTTATCGCCCACTAAAGATCCGGATAAGGGCGCGGGGTGTGAGGACTTAACAAAAGTCGTCATTGGGGACGACCCTGAAAAATTCTTTCGAGTCGGATCCCACTTACCTTTACAGGAAAAGGAGAAGTTAGTGCAAATTCTTAAGGAAAACCTTGACGTATTCGCCTGGAACGCTTATGAAGCCCCTGGGGTGGATCCGGAATTCATATGCCACTATTTGAAAGTAAATCCCACGGTCACTCCTAAGAAGCAGCCTCCTCGTCGTCCATCCAAAGAACATGCCGAAGCAGTCAAAGAAGAAGTGGCAAAGCTCAAGCAGGCCGGAGCTATTAAAGAGATTTTCTACCCAGCATGGTTGGCAAATACTGTGGTGGTGAAGAAGAAGAGCGGGAAATGACGAGTATGTGTTGACTTCACTGATCTAAACAAGGCGTGCCCTAAAGATCCGTTTCCTATGCCAAAAATCGATCAGCTCGTGGATGCCACTGTCGGACACCCCCGGATGAGCTTCTTGGATGCCTTCCAAGGCTATCACCAGATACCTTTAGCCCTGGATGACCAGGAAAAGACCGCTTTCGTAACTCCCATTGGTAATTACCATTACAAGGTGATGCCATTCGGCTTGAAAAATGCGGGTTCCACTTACTAGAGGATGATGACGAGGATGTTTGAATCACAACTAGGCAAAAATATCGAGATCTATATAGACGACATGGTGGTAAAGAGCAAAGTGGTGGCCGAGCACGTAAAGGATCTAGAAAGTACTTTTAGAGTTCTCAGAAAATACAAGCTGCGCTTGAATGCTTCTAAGTGCTCATTTGGGGTGGGATCAGGCAAGTTCTTAGGATATATGGTGACTCACAGAGGAATTGAGGTCAAGCCAGACCAGATAAGGGCCATTAATGAGCTACAAGCTCCTCGGAATCCCAAGGAAGTTCAGAAACTGACGGGGATGACCGCAGCCCTAAATCGATTTATCTCACGGTCAGCAGACAGGTGTCGGCCTTTCTTTTCCTTGATCAACAAATGGAAAGGGTTCGAATGGACAGAAGAGTGTGCTACGGCCTTCCAGCAATTGAAGGATTACCTAGCTCGACCGCCAATTATGTCCAGCCCTGAGCCGGACGAGGTCTTATTTGCGTATATCGCTGTAGCTCCCCATGCGGTAAGCTTGGTGCTGGTCCGAGCAGATGGCGGTGTACAAAAACCAGTTTATTGTGTAAGCAAATCCCTGCATGAAGTCGAAATCCGTTATTTACCCCTAGAAAAGGCTATTCTAACTGTAGTTCTTGGTACGCGAAAGCTCCCACATTATTTCCAAGCCCATATGGTCATTGTTCTCACCCAACTTCCGCTCAGGGCAATACTCCGGAGTGCGGACTATACTGGAAGAATTGCTAAATGGGGGACGATCCTAGGGGCTTTTGATATCAAGTACATGCTACGCACCTCGATCAAGGGTCAAGTGATTGCTGATTTGGTAGCTGAGTTCACGGAGCCACAATTAGAAGAGGTAAAGTCGGCTTCAGACATGGATGAAAAATCAGTTGGCATGATCTCTCAACAAGGTCTTTCCCTTTGGGAGGTGTACGTGGATGGCGCCGCGAACCAAAAAGGTTCTGGAGTGGGGCTAGTATTGCTATCCCCCGAAGGAGTCATTATTGAAAAAGCACTAAGGCTAGGCTTCTCGGCAACAAACAATGAGGCGGAATACGAAGCCCTACTGATGGGGATGAGCATGGTCCAGAAGATGGGAGGAAGGGCAGTAAAGCTGTTCTCGGATTCAAGGTTGATCGTGGGACAAGTACAGGGGGAGTTTGTGGCAAAAGATGAGAGAATGCAGGGATACTTGAGCCGAGTTAAACATCTGCAAACCGGGTTCGAATCTTTCAGCCTGGAGCATGTGCCCAGAAGTGCTAACACACATGCTGACTCCTTGGCCACACTAGCCACCTCTTCGACACAGGATTTGCCGAGAGTTATCCTCGTCGAGGACTTGTATCAACCTACCGATGCAAGAATAGAAGTAATCCAAGTACATCAAGTCAGGGCCAGACTCAGCTGGATGGACCCTTTAATTAAATTTCTAAAGGAAGAGGTCTTACCTGAAGAAAAGGGGGAGGCCGACAAAATTCGGAGGAAAGCGACCAGGTTCTGGTTGTCCGAAGATCAGAAGTTATATAAACGTTCCTATTCGGGGCCTTATTCATTGTGCATGCCTCCTGAGGCGGCTGAGCTACTATTAGAAGAACTGCACAAAGGAGTCTGTGGAAGCCACACTGGGGGTAGGTCTTTGGCTCACCGAGCTCTTACTCAGGGCTATTGGTGGCCCAACATGCAAGAAGAAGCCCTGAATTATGTTAAAAAATGTGATCAGTGCCAACGATTTGCCCCACGTATTCATCAACCCGAAGGAACTCTTAACCCGCTAACTAGCCCATAGCCTTTTGCCCAATGGGGCTTGGACATCGTGGGGTCGTTTCCTAAGGCTGCAGGAAACAAGAGATATCTGCTGGTCGGCACTGATTACTTCACAAAGTGGGTTGAAGCAGAACCTCTGGCCAACATCCGAGACGTAGATGTGCAAAAGTTCGTGTGGAAGAATATAGTTACTCGATTTGGAGTTCCACACAGTCTTATCTCGGACAATGGCCTCCAGTTTGATAGCAAAGCGTTTAGGAACTACTGTAGCGAGCTAGGAATCGTGAACAGATATTCCACCCCAGCGTATCCCCAGGGTAATGGCCAAGCAGAAGCTGTGAATAAGGTCATTGTGAGTGGCCTGAAAAAGAGACTTGACGACGTGAAGGGCAAATGGGTTGAAGAATTGCCACATGTGCTTTGGGCTTACAGAACTACTCCGCGCAGGTCTACTGGAGAGACTCCTTTCTCGATGACCTATGGGGCTGAAGCTGTCATACCCCTGGAAACTGGATTCCCAACGTTGAAAACTAGCTCGTTCAACCTGAAGGGCAACAATGAGCAGCTAGAGAAGAGTTTAGACCTAATTGATGAAAGGAGGGAAAATGCGATGGTCCGATTGGCGCATTACCAACAAAAGCTCAGGCAGGGTTACGACGTCAACGTAAGGCTCAGACCTTTGGAACCTGGTGATCTGGTATTAAGAAAGGTGGTCGGCACTGCGAAGAACCCAGTGTGGGGAAAATTAGGACCTAATTGGGAAGGGCCATATCGAATTACTTCAGGGGCTGGCATTGGGGCGTATTTCCTTGAAGACTTGGATAGCCATGTGATACCACGCCCCTGGAATGTAAATAACCTCAAAATGTATTATTATTAATCGAATTTTCCTTTTAACCAATATAATGACATGTTGTATAAACAGTTCTTTTAAGTGTTTAAACTTAAATCCTATCATGCCTGTAGTCCTCGGACCAGATGATTTGGGTTAGTTAACACTCCGTTACTGTTCTTTTAAGTGTAAACTTAAATCCTATCATGCCTGTAGTTCTCGGACCAGATGATTTGGGTTAGTTAACACTCCGTTACTGTTCTTTTAAGTGTAAACTTAAATCCTATCATGCCTGTAGTCCTCGGACCAGATGATTTGGGTTAGTTAACACTTCGTTACTGTTCTTTTAAGTGTTTAAATTTAAATCCTATCATGCCTGTAGTCCTCGGACCAGATGATTTGGGTTAGTTAACACTCCGTTACTATTCTTTTAAGTGTTTAAACTTAAATCCTATCATGCCTGTAGTCCTCGGACCAGATGATTTGGGTTAGTTAACACTCCGTTACTGTCCTTTTAAGTGTTTAAACTTAAATCCTATCATGCCTGTAGTCCTCGGACCAGATGATTTGGGTTAGTTAACACTCCGTTACTGTTCTTTTAAGTGTTTAAACTTAAATCCTATCATGCCTGTAGTCCTCGGACCAGATGATTTGGGTTAGTTAACACTCCGTTACTGTCCTTTTAAGTGTTTAAACTTAAATCCTATCATGTCTGTAGTCCTCGGACCAGATGATTTGGGTTAGTTAACACCGTTGCAGTTCTTTTAAGTGTTTAAACTTAAATCCTATCATGCCTGTAGTCCTCGGACCAGATGATTTGGGTTAGTTAACACTCCGTTACTGTCCTTTTAAGTGTTTAAACTTAAATCCTATCATGCCTGTAGTCCTCGGACCAGATGATTTGGGTTAGTTAACACCGTTGCAGTTCTTTTAAGCCTTTAAACCTAAATCCTATCATGCCTGTTTAAATCTAAATTCAGTGTAACTGCTACGGCTGAAATATCATTCTCTGATGATCCATGATTGAAACTCCTAAGTATATCTAAATTATCAATGGCTCGTGTTGTCTTTTAGTGATAGTTCCTGCACATTCTGCTTACTTTTAGTAACAACCATAATCATGTACGCTGATAACATAATATTGGGGTACCATAACATTAAAGTACAAGACTTTATAACAGAAGTAAAGGAAAAATTACTTCATTGATTAAAAATAGCAACTTACAATCTCTTATAATAAGAATAAAAAAGTTAATAAAGAAAAATCCTATCAATCTATTCTTTCGCTGAAGGGATCACATTGTCAGCAGCCTGGCCCATCCGAGCAGCAGCTTCTGGGGCTTGACCCTTGGGCTCATCAGAAGTCTTCTTTCCCTCCAACCCTTTGCCTTTGTCTTTTTCTGGGTCAGCCGGTTTATCCTTATCACCTAGCTGACCACTTTCTTTGGGGACATTAAGGATGGAGGGGGGAGCTTGGTTGATCAAGTTTTGCTCTGAAACCCCTGGAAGCTGTAGAGTAGGAGGGTCAGGACCTGGGAGCTCTCGGATTTCGGGATCATAATATATGCTCCCAGGTAACCTCAGGGGGGAATCCGAGGGGACCCCAGCAGCATCCAGCGCCTTTTGCCAGATTATATCGCAATAATCGCGACCAACCGAGGCAAATTGCTCAGTAAGCTGCTGCCCGGTCTCATCTACCCCCAACTGATACGCCGCCTTCCTTTCAGCTTCAATTGACTCCTTGGCCAGTTGAGCCTTTTGTTCGGCTGCTAGGGCGCTCTTTTTGGCTTTTTGGAGTTCAGTTCTGAGGCCCTTCACTATCTCCCTTTCAGTCTCCAAGTTGATCTCCGTCATATGCAGCTTTTTGCGCTGCTCCTCGGCTTGGGTCTCGGCGTTATTTAGGCCGGCTCTGAGGCTGTTCCGTTGATTGGTCATGTCTTTCAATTGCTCAGACATGCGAGAATAGTCCTCCTTCAACTGACCCAGAGACTTTTCTACCTCAGATTGAGACTGCATTGCTGCTTGAGCCTCGAGATAGGACTTCTTATTCCACTCCTCGGCTACGTAAATTTGCTGAGTGATCTGCATGACAGAATTTGCAACATCGAGTAAAGAAGGGAGGCAAAGTCAATTACGAATAAAACCTAAATTAAGAACTGAGTATTTACCATGGCCACGTCCCTCTTGAGGGACAAGAAAAGCTCCTTCTGGTTGAAGCGTTTATACGAGTCCATGTCATGAGGAAGGAGAAGTGGCTGCTGCAGGGCCTCAGCAACGTACCCTGCCCTTCCCCCATCATAGTTGCGGAGGGAGGTGTCCCAAGGAAAGGGAGCGCCATCCAGTTCTAACCTTGGGGACCAAATGCGAGTTCCCCCTCCTCGGAGGACGTCGGCCCCAATCACGTCCTCTCGGCTCTCGGTGGAGGAGGCCCTCTTGCTTCGGTGGTCTCGTATCACCTTTTGCTGTTTATTAGTTTTAGTTGGCACAACTCCCTCCCTCTCTTCAGGCTCGTATGGCCTCTTCTTCTGCGGGTTTGGTATGGGCTTCGAACCTGGGTCAGAGACCTGGGTAGGCACGGGGGGCAGGGTCACCACCACTTTAGACGTCCCAGCATCCTTGTGCTCAGTCTTTTGGCCCCTCTTCTTCATTAAACTCCTTAGGTCCATGTCTTCGTCCGACGATTCTTCAGGACCGGCAGCAATCAGAACAGGATGTATACTTGAATGCCTGTCGATCTCTTCCTCGGCGTCCGAGACCTCTACCACTTGTTCTCCCCCTAGAGTCTCCCCCTCGAAATGGAACTGGTCTATCTGCTCCTCAAGTGATGAACTAGAGGATCCAACTCTTTCACCCTCAACCTCTTGTCCGAGGGGAACTTGTTGAAGGGGTTGAACGAGAGGAGGTATGTTCTGAGGGTTTGGATGTGGCACGGGTGGAAGTTCGTGCGGAGCTAAAAAGCCCTTCCAAGACACGTCAATATGGTTGAGGCGGCGATCTCCCTGAGTTATCGCGTTGCCCACCGGCTGGAAGTCTTTGGGTTTCGCTTTGTACCCTAAGATGAGGGGAGCCGATCGGAGTTGTCCGTCCTCGCTAACGAAGATCTCCGACCGCAATAAAAAGTTCAGCGCAGCGACGTTGGTGAGGCTGAGCCGAGGAGTAATGTGTGCTTTATCTGTTACAAATCACAGCAAAGTCTGATTAGAAAAGTAGAAGCAGCAAAACACACAATCAAAAACGGATCCTAAGCCTATGGTCAGAGTGCCTAAAACTAGTCCCACCTGGTTCTCCATGCTTGGTCGGACAGTGAGGGCCGTTATACCACGCACCCGAGACGATCACGTAGTCGTCCTTTAGCCCTTTGTTGGACTTGGGGAGGCAGGAAATTAGCCGAACAATGTCAGACCGGGATTTTAAATAATATCCCGCCCCTTGTTGGCTGTGGAACTCGTACATGTGCACCACGTCGAGCCAAGTGAGTCCCAATCCTAGGTGAAGATTAAGGTCTTCAATTGCTCCTAGGATCCTAAACATGTTAGGCGCGCACTGCCAAGGGGTAATCCTATGGTTTCGGAGGTAACTAGTGGTGAGGGGACCCATAGGGATCGTCATTCCTCCCTCCAGGAAAGCAATGAGGGGGATCACCACTTCCCCGGTTTTCCGGTCAGTTAGTATTTTCTCGGGAGGACAGTACCTCACCCCCCACGTTTGGAGGTATGCGGTCTGTGGCCCTAAACTTCTCCAATTGGGCAGGACTATCTACCATGTACTCGAGTTTGCCCATCTTTCTTAAACAGAAAAATGTAAATGCGACGTAGAATGCAGCCGAAGAGAAAACAGGTGGCGTGGGGCAATGAGAACTTACAAACACGAAGCTAGGGATCGATCTTTGACCTCGTAGAGAGGATCTTGAGGGCTCTGAGAAGGATCAGGGTCAGCGATTGAGAAAGCTCGGAGCGCTTGGATGCTTGTTCTTGTTGGATAGAATGAAAATTGCAAGGTAAAAGAGAGATACTAACCTCTGAGATTTTATATGAGGATGAGCGAAGGGGCAGAAGTTATTTTGCCCGGATCCCAAGAAAGAACCCTGTCCGTTGGATCAGCAGTCCACCGTTGGATGCAAAGGACCAGACGCCGCCTGAAGTAATTAATGTGGCGCTTCGGGAATACGGAAAACAACTGCAGCAATGATGGAACGCGCACATCCATATCTACACACGTGCCAGTTTGAATTTTTGTCTGTTCCCAAGCCAATTACCCCATGGCAAGTCAAAATCTCACTTTTTCTCTTCGGATGTGAGGGAAAAATTGAGATTTTGAGGGGCTATTGTGGGGGGCAAAAGCCCATATTTATCAAATGGGCCTAGGGTCTTGTTCTGTATGTTATCCTACGTCCGAAGAGCAATAGCGGGCTGGAACAGTGTTCTGCGGACATCAGGCCCAAAGAGGGCCGAAAAGTATAATCCGAAGAGGTCACCTATTGTCCGAAGAGGTTTTACTCCTCGGATACGAGTAGTTTTGATTAAATACATGTACAGGAAGCCCGAGTGCCCTTCCTGGCAATCCGGGTGACAAAGATAAGTTCTGGGCACTCTTGGGGAGGATAAGGATGAAGAAATATATCAAGGAAAAGCTGTCACCGCCACATTTAATGCCCTGCAGCAACTTCTCTGGTCGCATTTATGTGGAGAGGACCCCTGAACAGTGCAACTTCACCTACCGCCACTCCCAAGAAGCTAAAGGAGGTGCTTGACGTGACCCTTACTCAAGTATGTTAGCAGATGGAAGACAAGTGGAGGGTTAGGATGATTAGGAAAGAGGCTATATAAAGAAGGAGAGCCCCTGATAGAGGGGGGTCGAGAAAAAAGAGGAAGAAGAACAGAAAATCACTTTACTGTAGCTCTGAAACTTGAAATCTAAGAACATTCAATAAAATACCTCTTCGGAACTTTAGTCCTTCATGGTTTTTACGTGATTGCATGTCAGATTATTCGCCCGTGCTACCACCAACTCTTGTTTAATTCATACCCGGCCCAGCTCTTTCACCCACTCTCTACAAATTTATTGTGCTGGGTTCGTTGGGCCTCTAACCCACCTCTTTAGGGCTTGGGCTGCAAAAACGGACCCTACACTATTAATATTAGCAGCTGATTTTCTCTATATCCACTCCACTCCTAAGAAATATCAAAGTTATTGGCTTTTTTCTCTCCAGGTCTCTATTTTCTACCGGAGTATGTCTTCTGTCTGCTATCAAAACTTTAACCATAATTTGCCTACATGACGAGTCGTATGTGGTAGAAAAAAATATGGTGAGTCTATATGGTCCACAATTACATCACTTATAACTCAATACATACATATACAAGTCAAAACTCAAAATAGTTGTGATATCATATTTATTGAGAAATTATTAGGTGGTCTCGACTACAGGGTTAGCATTGTACTCCCAACCAATAAAAATGTGACAAGTAAGATAAAGTGTTGACATCGAATAATAGGAAACCAAGTCAAATCTCAGCCCCTAAGTTACTCCAACGGTGGAGACACATCCTAAACCCACCTCTTTGTTTCTCAATTATTTCAAAAAGGAAACTCTCACTCTCAACACCGCCGTTGCCGCTGCCACCATCACCTTTATGTGAAGCCGCGTCGTTGCACCAACCACTGCCGTGGCCTCTCTCCCCAACGATTCCTTGTGCTCTCTTTCAACCCAACTGCAACGTCGCCGACGCCACTGCCGAGTACGTTTTCTGTTTCTCTCTATCTCTGTCTTTTTTTTAATGGATTTTTTTATGATCTCTGTTTGTTTGCTGGGAAAGCGAAGGAAAGTAAGATCTGTTTTGTGGGGTTCATGGGTTGTGTTGATCTGGTTCTCTTTCAAAAGCTATGGGATTTATGGGTTTTTCATGTTGTTTGGTTCCGTGGTCTGCTTGGCTTTGATTCTTGAGTTGTACTCTGTAGCCTATGACAGTGCAGTCATGTATAATTTTGAATTGTAACATTGCTTTCTCTTGTAGTGATGTTTCAATTTTAAATGAAATGATTACTGTAATATTAATAAATATGTATATAAGAAAAGCATAATTTATTGGAAAATAAAAAAATCCATATGATTTGCATAAGTTAAGAAAAAAGACATGAAATACAACATATAATAAAAGCATGAGTGATTTTTTTTTAAGCACGATTAGCCTTGTATTATTAAGAACTATTAACTGGCAGATGTAAGTGCCTGCAAGTGCTTTAGGTTCTTTTAATGGAACTCCAATTAACCCAAAGGTGAACAAATGTTAAGCAGGAAGATTGTAGGCAGAGTCCAATTAGGTCCTTCGACCTTAGCTTTCAAATTTTTAAAAAGTTCAAATTTCAAACTTGAAAGTTTAATATAAAAGGCATTGAATCTTGTTACACAGATATAGAATTACTTGAGACAACAATGTGATATAAAATAAATGAACTTTGAGTGCATTGTCTCTTTTTAAAATGTCATAGTTGTACACACCATCTGAGAACTTACTGCATCGTCTACAGAAGACATAGATATTGCAAATAATTAGTTCTACTAGTGCCAAATAATAGTTGAAAGAAACAAAAGGTTTTTTCTTTCATCAATATCTCTCTTTTCAACAGGTAATCATTAGGTGTACTACTATTCTGTCACTATATTTCATCATCGAGTAATTTTTTTTGTTTTTCTGTTGAGGATTTTTTTTTTTGGGGTGTGGGGATGTGGTTTGGGTGGTCTTCTTCTGCAATGTGAATGTTGCACATTTTCAAATGGGGTCTTGATTTTGCCAAAGATGTGCTCATAGACAGCGTTGTTTCTTCTTTTATTCCCCTTCAATTACCTGATATTAAGAAGTTTGTGAAAATCCCACTTGTTGGCAAAGTCCATATTTTTTCTTCCAAATATTACAATTTCTCATGTTGATATTGCTTCTTCATATGTTAATACTGGATAGATAGGCATTGTCTTAGTTGCTTCGGTTGCCACTACAAATTTGAGCATGACTTTGCAGTATTCTTAAAGCATTTGGTTGGTTTGATTTGCAATTATGGATAATGGTGGGCATCCGATCAAGTATACAACTAGGCTTTTTATTTGACTTCTGCTCTAATTGCAGTAAATGATTGATAAATTCCTAAATTATGTTAGATTTAGTTTTTCTTCTATTGGGTTGCCTTTGTCACAATCTATATTTAACCAAGCTTGAAATAAGGGCTGTTATGATTCCAAAAGGTGTGGGCTGTGTGGGGTACTAGAAAAGTGCTTATAGCAACTATGATTCAAATTCCAATCGAATTGCTGGTCTATCTCACTTGAAACCAAATGAATCATTTAGGATTTTTGCTAGTAAATAGAGGATTGGTCTTCTAGAATGTTATTGTGCAGATTGGAATTTGTTTTCTAACCTTGCAAGATGATAGGCCCCAGCCAAGCTACATTGCCAGAAAAGGTTTTGAAGCATTCATGAGAGATTGAAGTCATTTATCTTTGAAGTTAGCGGGACTAATTTTCAGTTTTACTAAAGTTTTAGATTTGATACATGTTAACTTATTTTTAAGTAATGAGGCAAAAAGAATTGAGTATTATGTTTTATTGTCCAATTTTGACACTTGAGTGTCTTTGTTTATACATACAAATCCATTACAAGGATGTATAGTACAAACCAAGAGAATATAATAAAATGCAGTTATTCTTTTCAATATCTATAATGATGTTTGTGATTCTTTTGAAAGTTATCAAGCCAATTATGGTTGTTTTTATTTCATAAAGAAGATGGTAAGAGAGTTTATTGTCTTTGGACAATTTTTGTTCATCAAGATTAGTAGACAACACATAATTGAGTAACCAATTTATTGGTCATGTCATAGAGTATATAAGACACCTAGCAAATCAGTTAAAAGGCTGATCCTTTGAGCACACACGCAGAGATGTGAATTATGAAACTCATACGCTTCTTGCAAGACATGCGCAATTCTAGTAAGATGAGATCATATGGCTAGAAGAAATTTTCTGACTGTATTGCAAATATCATTCATGATAATATCTTGTAATGGGCTTTGAAGTTTTATAAAAAGTAGTCTCTTTCTCCCAAAAAAAAAAAAAAAAGGTGACAAATGCAATATTAAAACAAAACACACATAAAAAGAAAAATTGTTCCAAAACTGAACAAATTCAATTGAAATGATGAATTTGATTACAAGGCCAATTTTCCCACCATTAAAAATACATAATTCATGCAAAAAATAAAATAAAACAAAGGAAAAAAAAGTGGGCTTCAAGTTCATTTGCTTTGTTGATCTCAAGTGGAACAACTATAAGTACTTATCCAAAAAAAATAAAAAAACAGTGGCCCAACTATAAGAGCCATCAACTCTTGTCCAAAGGCTACCTATTACCATCTGAGAATATTAAGCACTTGTATTGCCTGCCTTATGTACATGTTTAAACTCAACACCGCAAAAAAAGGCCATCTCATCTTTGACATTATGTAATAGATGACCAAAGCTGTAAGTATTGAACTTGGTTTAGTAGAATTGAATACACCAATAGCCAAACACATTCAATGCTTAAATCCTGTAAGTCGAGTTCTTGACTAGAACGAGAGCACCTTCAAAGCCCTTGAATAGCTTCATTAATTGGTTCACTCCATTGCTGCACAACAAAGGTGTGGAAATAAGCAAAGCAAAGAGTAACAAACTTGAGCAATTGAATAGCTTCATTATTTGGCTCACTCCATTGCTGCACAACAAAGGTGTGGAAATAAGCAAAGCAAAGAGTAACAAACTTGAGCAAGCCTAATACACAAAAGAATCAGTCCTTCAAATTTGGTGTCAAGATTTTTGCAATCAAGCATCAATTTCAAAATGCCACTCCCGACCACACAAATTCATAGCTAAAGTCCAACAAACCAAGTAATGAGACAAAAATTTCTAACTTCCTCATGAATACCATATAATAGGTTTAAGATAAAATAGGAAATTATAGCAAAACTATAGAAATGAAGCCAAAAAAAAAAGATAATCAGTATATCTAAAAAGCGAACTTTTTTTAGAATAAATTGCCTATTGATTTAGAGGTCATTGCTTCATAACTCCTTTATGGACAATGACCAACTTCAAAATTCCCTTTTTAACGTCTTTCAAAATCTATTATTAGGTACAACTTTGTTCATAACATTTAAAATATAAAAATGAACTAAAATGCAGGATAGAATTACAAGACTAGCTTCTATGGCAATGACCCACTTCAAATTTTCCCATCAAAGAAAGACTCAAAAGGTGAAAATGAGATACACCCAACTAATGCACAAATACTTGCTTCTTTTTTTCTAATCATCGTGCAATAGCAGAAAGCCAGAAACATTGAGACTACACAGAACATTCTCATGCAAATGAAACTTGGGTGGGGTATCAAAAGATTCAAAACAAGCCATAAGTCCCATAGCTTTTGGAAATAATAGTTGTGGGGGCCTTTTTTGTTGTGGCATTGGGCTGGGCTGCCTGCCGCGGTAGTAGGCCCGAGTATTCTGAGTAAGGGAGTCGAGACCGGTCCAACTGGAACTCAACTTGGGCCGGCTTGTGCGCAAACGTTGAGTCCAAGTCCAAGGGAAGACGTTGCGAAATGGGCTTATCCTTTGTTCCTGCCGCAGGAACTTTTCTCCAGTTTCTGCCGCAGGATTGACTTTTCTGCTATGCAACAAGTCTGTCCACCGTGCTTTAAAACTTCTGATATGCAGTGAAGCTGCCTGCTGTGCTTTAAAACTTCCTGCCGTGCATTAAAGCTTCCTGCCTGCCGTGCTTTAAGGCTTCCTGCCGTAAAGCCTGGTACAATAGAGCTGTCTGCCATGCTTTAAAGCTGTCTGCTGCGCTTTAAAGCTGTCTGCCGTAAAGCTTCCTACCGTAAAGCCTTTTGCTGTGCAACAAAACTTCCTGCCGTGCATTAAAGCTTCCTGCCTGCCGTGCTTTAAAGTTTCTGCTATGCAGTGAAGCTGCCTGCCGTGCTTTAAAGCTGCCTGCCGTGCAGTAAAGCCTTCGGCAATGTGAATGACTACCATTTTTACTGCAGAAACACATTTCTACTTCCTGCGCATAAACAAATCTAAAAAACCCAAAGAAAATACCCATCAAACAAGTGTTAGTTTAAATGGGTTAACATATTCTCAAATATATACATACATATATAAGTATATATACTTATACGTATTCACATATACATATATAAAATATATTTTTCCAGAACATGAGAAACATGGTATATGTATATATATAATTACGGCATGATAATGGTTAGTTTGTGTCAAAAAAATACGTAATAACAAATAGAGAAGAAAGCTTTCGGCAGGAAATGATTAGCTTGTATAATAATTAACACGGTAAATATAATGAAAGTGTGCTACGGCAGGATAACTAATACAGCAAGTAAAACACCACATCAGGACAACTGTTGCGGCAGACGTGAAAACGTGCTACGGCAGGATGACTAAATACAGTGAATATAAGTTGAAAATCAAATATATTTGTAATCAAAATTAAGTATCAAATTTTCCCATAGAATAAGTAAACCAAGAAGGAACCCAAACTCCAACTTCAACAACCTTATCATGGGCTCTTGCCGTAAAAGTTGTTCATTTTGGAGAATAGGCCTAAATGGCTACTAGCTATTACTTTTGGAGATTTCAAAGAGTGGGTTTGCTAAGAGGGAGGGAAAAGATGGTCTATTGATGCATGCCCCTATTCTTGCCGCGTTTTCTCTCTTATTTTTTTTTTCTTTCTTTCTTTCTTTTTCTCCCCTCTGAGTGTTTTTCTTCTTCCCCTGTTTTTCACTCATTCCCCTGTTTTTTCCTCTACCTCCGTCCCCTCTTCCGTCCCTTTTTTCTGCCGTGGTTACCTCCCTTTTATAGTGAGCTAGTTCAATGGGATTTCTCCCTTTTACCCCTAGGGCTTCACCAACTGTTTTTGGTTTGTTGTGGGCATCCTTTCAAGATTACCCACTCACCCATTGGTTGCCCCAACCACTGCCATCTGCTCAGAACATATTTGCTGCATGACAAAATTCTTTTTTGTTTGTTCCTACCGTATACCTCTACCTCACTACCTAGCTCTATGACATGCATCAGTGGTCCCAACCATTTATTACTTCTTTTGGGTAAGATATCATCCCAGCAGGATATGTTCCCAAAAGACGTTATGGCAGGAAACCAAATATAGACCCCCTTTTCCCCCCACCACCAAACCACGCCCTCTGAATCTCTTTGACCGTGGGCCCACCTCCCTTGTATTGGCTGGGTACAGGTTGGTGGTGCCCCGGCCCTTCTGTTCTTGCTCCACTGTCTTTTGTTTTTTGTCTCCCACGCCATTCCTGCCGCAGCAGATTAGCTCTGTTTCGTCTGCTGCGTGTTTTTGTCTTGTTTCTTCATGCGTTTCCTGCTGCATTTGTCATTTCCTTTAGTTTGACTCTTCCTTCACGCAATTCCTGCTGCTCCTTGTTTCCGTAGATTGCTTTCACTTGCACTTCTTTCTTTGGACCCTTCTTGTTCTTTGGTCTTCTTTGTGGGCCTTTGGGCCTTGCTCTTCATTGGGCTTTCTTCCTCATAAGCCATGAGCATATGGATTGCGGCAAACTGGTACAGATTTGCAAAAATGAGCATCAACAATAGTCACATAACATGCTTCAGAAATATATAAAACTATATTATAAGATTCTTGTATTGTTGCAAAGTACCTAGTAAAAATTAAAGATTAAAAAATTTATAGACTATCATAAAAATTAAAGATAAATCCGATTTTATTTTTGGAAGAAAGCCAAAAAAAGAAGAAAGTCGCCAATATAAAAGATTAAAACTATCATAATCAGATGTGATCGATGGATTTCATTACTTAAACAACATGCCATTATTTTTCATAAAAACAACACAGGATGCAAGAAAAGAACAAATTACCAAACAAATCTAGTTACTCAATATTCAATTGTCAAAAAATGACGCTATCTATAGGAAACTCATCCGACTAGCTACTGATATAGAGGCAAAAGTTGTAAATTGAGGCAACGATTTAAACCCAATAAACCATTTTAGTTTACACTATAGAAACATCCATAGTTATCATTAAGTTCCATTTTCTCAAACTGCTCATACGCAAAATTATCAAACATATGAACACATGTGAAAAGGGAAAAAAGACTAATGCACTCACAAAGACCTCCTTCAAGGAAAAGCTCGGACTCACAGGTCAGTAATAGAAATAAAGATAAAAAAAAAACCTAACAGTTTAACCAGGCCAAAGACATAAAGAACAAGAACCAAAAGGAAATATTTGAAACAAAAAGAACATGAAATTGCAATTGAAATCCAACTTATTGATTCTCATATCTACAAGGTTTGGATTGCCCATCAATCATCCGTACCAAAAGACATGGGGTGAAAGAATGAGAGAGAAAAACATACTCTTCATCTATTCAGGACCAGGAAACACGGAAGAGTCTTGCGGCAATGAGCAGGGCAGTGCCCATATCTTTGTCAACAGTAGCATATCCTTTTGCAGTGTTGGGCAGTTCCTGGTTGTTTCTAAATAGATTTTATTTTTGGTGCTTATTTTTTTTGATAGATTTTGATTTTTGTAAAGGATAATTTGGGAATGTGAGCTCTATGCAAGTATCCTCATTTAAAAAGTCGCATTTCACTTGGTTATTTGGTCAGGTTTGAATTTTTTTTAGTAGCAGAGAAGATAGAGAATAGTACAAATTCTATAGAATAAAACAGCATGGTCAGTCTTAATTAGTTCTGAGGTTTGGTGGTGCGTCAGAGAGTTGCATCAACAGCAAGGAAGTATGCGGTTTAAATTCTAGGAAATCATGAGTTCAACCAGGCTAAGTCGTTCCATCAAACACACTTAATCCCTAAAATATACTTTTTGTATCCTTGAAAAATACTAATTTTTGAGAAAGAATGACAACGATCGACATACACATATAAATCGTTTTTTGGCACATTGAAACAAAGGAACAAAAACTACACAAGAAAAAAAGAGTACAAAATAAGTGGAAGAGAGAGGCTCTCTCTTCATAGTTGCCTTGTTCCGAGAAGTCCATAGACCAAAAAATAAAGACAAAAGACACCGAGAAGTACTATATGCTCTCTAAATTGCCCTTGACACCCTTCCATGCCTGAATCGAGTAAGGTTGAATGAAATTAATATTAAGGGACAGATCAAACCAGATTGCTGTAGATGTCAAGGGGGAAAAAAAATCCTCGGTCCTGATATGTCTTCTCAATTCTGCCCTCACAGGATGAGCATTCAATAAAATCCTCAAAATAAAGACGATCATTTAAGAAGGAAATTATAACAGACAAAAATGGTTCCAAAGTTCAGTGTCCTCACTTAAGCTTGTGTCAGTAAGATCAACAACAGACCTGCCCACTTAGTTTCTACAATTCCTAGCATACAACAGCCAGTATACTTTTTCCACTATGATAATGATACATCCTGCTAAATAATAAACCCAATGGGAAGAATATGAGAAAACTTTAATTCTAGATGTAATACAACAATGATAGCAAGTAAAACAGGATGGCTTACCAATCTTAGCAGGCTACCTTCTACAGCTTTCAACCTTGTCAACACCGTCGCTTGCCTTCTCAAGTCTGATTACTGCAAAGATGAATATGCCTCAGATGATACAGTTAGTAATATATAATCAAGTTTGTTGTATTGTCAGGTTAGTAATATAATTTAAATTCTAGTCAAGTCTCTTTGACTGGGTATAACCTAATTAAGGTACGATTTGGAGATAGGTCTTTTGGTTTGTTTCAGCTTTGCCTGGTCATGATCTAAAGTGAGTATGGACAACCTTAAGCCAATAATTTGATTTAAAGTGAAAGTTTTAGAAAGGTGGAAAAACTTTCAAGTACAACAAGAGGCAAAATCACAAAACTCCTACCGTAAAAACTTACATAACTAAGAATTTTAAACGGTGAATTTTATTAATTCATGTCGTAGCACCCATGTTCTTTTAAACTCAATCAATGTCTCATCAATGCTTCTACACAAGCATTACATAGATGATAGGACAATGATGTGAATGATGATTTTCTTACATTGCAGGACAAAAGCTGCACATAGCTAAGGCCATTTAGCACTACTTACTATTCAATATTTTATAATGGTAAATCATTGATTCATCATGGCATGTCTAACAATCAAGCAATATATAGTCATTCAAAACATGTTGTGCTGGCAGATTGTTAGGACATATGTGAATTATGTTAGGAACATATATCAATATAGAATTGGCTAATAATTTGACAAAATGCACTTTACTTGTAATTGGATAGATCTAGGATGTGTTTAATGCTTCAAGGAACAAGGTTTCAAGTTCAAGTGTTAAAACTATGCAAGTCTGTCAAAGAATCAAGTGAAAAAGTGCTGGATTTTAAATCTCGACAGCTAGTATCTATCAAGGTTTAAAAGGCTGTTTAAGCCTGATGCTCGATAGCTGCTTGATAGATAGGATATCTATCGAGATTTAAGAAAATTAATTTTTCAGATTCAATTTCACTCCAATCCGTGTATAGATGTTTGGGCTTTTTTTTCTCACAACCCTAAACATATATAAAGATTGTTTTAAGAGCCGTCACAGCTGATGCACCTCAATACAAAAGTTTTTCACAAGCATATTGTGAACTGGAGACATATGCCCTAATTCATCTTTCTCTACAAGAAGCTGCTGCATTTCTACACCGTAAGATTTTGTAACCAATGAGTTTCGTGATCTTCATCATGTTGATGAACTAAAGAATTTTGCAGCCAACATCCTTCTCAAGTTGGTGTGTAAGCCGTGTACTGGGATCCACACATCGAATTGGTTAGTCACGTACTAGGAGCCGTGTATTGAAAGGAGAGATTGTCACTACAGAACAAGTCCAATTGGGTAATGGAGTAAGGGTTCAACTGTAGGTTGGTATAATATACTGTGATTCTTTTACTTGTAACCGCTTGTTGTGATAATAGTGGATTATCGGGAGTGGTGACCTTAAAATTACCTAGTGGAGTTTTTGCCGTGTAGGTTTTCCCTATTCGTAAACAAATCACGTGTCAATTTATTTTACGTTGCACTCTAACTTAGTTGGTGATTTGTTTGTACTACCACACTTATTGCATGCTAATTGAATTAATTAATTAACTTGGCTAATTAATTGGTTAATTCATCACAAGGGGTCAATACATTCTTTCCCTATCAAGTGGTATCAAAGCAGGCACACTCTGATTAGGATTAATCTTTGTTGTGTGATCCATTGACCCCTGTTTGTCATGGATAGAGGACAGTCTCTTATTATACCTCCTTTATTTAATGGCACTAACTATGCATACTGGAAAGAATCCATGGGAGCTTTCTTGTAGTCATTAGATGAAAAAGTGTGGCAAGCTGTGGAGGTAGGTTGGACCAGGTCAAAAGAAGCGCCGACCGATTGGGATGATGCTAAGATAAAGGCGTCAAATTTTAATAGCGGGGCATTGAATGCATTATTCAGTGCGTTCACGAATGAGGAGTTCAAGAAGATATCCTCTACTGAAACTGCAAAGGAAGCATGGACCATTTTCCAGATAACTTATGAAGGAACTAAGGTTGTCAAGGATTTGAAGCTTCAAAGGCTTACTACAAGCTTCAAAGAGATTAAGATGGAGGAGGATGAGTCATTCGATGAGTTCTATGCCAAGCTCAAGGACATAGTGAACTAAACCTTTAATATTGGGGAAACCATTTCCGAACCCAAGATTGTTAGAAAGGTGCTCAGATCTCTACCCAAGAGATTTCATGCCAAGATCACCGCAATTAAGGAATCAAAGGATATTGATAAAATTCCTTTGACAGAGCTGGTTGGCAATCTGCAGACCTATAAGTTGGGTGTGATAAGGATAGGGAAATCTAGTAAGGGAAAGAGCATGGCATTGAAGGCCAAGAGCAGTGACACTGATGAGTCTTCAGACGATGAAGATTCCAAGATGAAATCCTATATCACTAGGCAATTCAAAAAGTTTATAAAGAATGCCAATGCTAAAGGATTTGACAAAGACCACAAACAATCCAGTTCATTTCAATTCAAGAGCCAAGACAAAAGAAAGAAGGATGCTAGGGATGGTGGTCAGTACACTATTCCCTCATGACCAAAGTGCTTTGGGTGTCAAGGCTTTGGTCACATGAAATAAGAATACCCTACGTATCTCAAGACCATTGGGAAGAGCAAGGCACTTGCTGCTACTTTGAGCGACACCGAGCCTAAAGATGATTCTGATAATGAGGATGATAGAATCCTAAATGCCTTCACTACCATTGTAAATCCTACTGAGAGGATTGTTGAAGATGTAGATGAAGAAGAGGACTTGGTGGAGTCTAAATTTAAGAAGATGGATGAACAAGATGACATCCACACAGCCTATGCAAAATTATACAAGGTCTCGGAAAAACATGAAAAGTTGTATAAGTTGGCCACCAAGAAGCTTAGTGAAGTGGAGCTTGAACGAAAAGAAATCTCCACAAAGTTTGATGAAGCCAATCATACCATTGGAGCACTAAGATTTGAGAATAATTTCTTAGTTGAGAAGACCAAGAAGCTTGAGGCAGAATTGTTTCAAGTTAGAGCACAGCTGGAGAGGACTTCAAGTGCAAAACTTGACGAGATGCTTAGTCTTCAAAAATCTGCTTTCGATCGAACTGGTTTAAGGTATGATTTCTCTTCTCCTAGTATTGCTTCTACTAGTACTACTGTTTTTGTTTCTCCTAGTAATAATGTGAATATGAGAACAATGATATGAAAAATGTGTTGGCTAGTGAGAACGTAAATAAGAGTAAATCTATCTTAGGAGCACCCCCTAAGCTGGATAAGAAAGAGACTAAAAACCTTAGGGCTAAGAAGGGAAACACTCAAAAGCCTAAACAGAAGAAGGAACATCTCTATCATCACTATGGACTAACTGGACATACTCAACCTAATTGTTACAAGTGGTTAGCCACTTAACAGAGCAACAGTATGATCTCATTGGAAAACCAGAATCAGTTTCCATCCTCCTTTGCTCCTCTTGGAGATCTACTCAAAGCCCTCATATTCCTTTCGAACTTGAACGGTTTCAATTCGTCCCCCTCACCGCTGGATCAAGGGTTTGCAAAACGGAAAGGTTCTTCCAAGGTGTGGAAGGAAAAAGACTCCAAATGATTTAATCACTTTTTCTCTCTCTTCCCTTTCTTGTTTTTTGAGTTTGCATTACTTGTGTGTTTTGCTTTCTTGTTTTGAGTCAGTCTAGTTTATGCTTTGCTTTGTTTAACATTTTTTTTGTATGTTCATTTTCAGTTTTGTTTTATTTTGTTTTTCATAAAAATAAAAAAATTAAAAAATCAGAAAAATACAAAAACAGTGCGTGTTTTGTGTATATTGGTATTTGTGTACCTTGGATGGCCATTGAAACAAAGTTTTCTAAACTTTGTATCTTTTGTAGCTTAGATGAGCATCTCTATGCACAACTAAGCAAGTGAGCTTTGTGGCTCGTGTTTGTGATGAGTAATATTAAGTAATCTTTTGTATTTAACACTCATATCACTCTTTTTGACCGGAAGGACTAGAAAATCCTAAGAGAAATGCATAAATAATCATCTCACCACTATTGCCCGCCAATCATGAAATGACATATGTATGCTTCGACATAGAAAAAGTGCAATGTCAAAAGCTTAACATCATTGGTTATTTCTTTTCTCTCTTTTATATGTTCATGCGTGATATGCTTAACAAAAGAAAATATGCAAAGAAAAATAAAAGAAAAAAGAATAAAAATGCTTTATATATGATTGCAAGCATATCTTCTAGGAGATGTGGGAGTTATAGGATGTATCTAAGGTGATAGTCTCCATCAAGCAATTATGAATGTGTGTGAGTTAAAGTAATTTTCTCATATCTCAAATCGTCATAACATGTAGACACCTATGCAATCTTGCAATGTTTTTCACACATAAATATTTTTTTTGCTACTCTTGATACATGTGCAGGTAAAATGTGATTTGGCCATCACAAGGAATACATGTGTTAATGTATGCTCACTAAACTATCTTGACTTGTTTTTGAAATATAAAATTGGTTAGACTTGTTTAGTGTGTTTGTGTGTGTGTTTTGGATTCAAATACTTGACATTTTTCTTGATGTGAGATGTTTTTAAGACCTTAAAATGTTGTTTGGATCGTTGGTTGAGTAGTGTGTTTGATTCATTCATGTTTGTATTTTTCTCTTCTTTAAAAAACTGTTTTTAAGCAATCTCGACAGCTGCTGGACACCTATCGACAACTAGACTATCTATCGAGCTCTTTAGCTTCCTTTCTCGATAGCTGTTATTGCAATCTTGATCCATCGAGATTCTTAAGATTCAATCTCGATTGCTACTCGACAACTACTCGATCCATCGATGAAGTTTTTGTATGCTCGATAGATGCTCAATAGCTTCTTGATCCATTAAGGTAACCTTGTTGTGGACACCTCTCGTTAGCTCCTCGACAGCTCATTCTGAAAATTTTTATTCTCGACAGCTCTCAACACCTCTTAATCCATCGAGAAACTGAGATTTCTATAAAAATGTTCAACATGATTCTTTTCTCATTTTCTCCAATTTCTCTTGATAGAAACTCTCTCCTCTCTCTCCCAAACACCTCAAACTAAACCTCTTCACTTACCCTACTTGATCTTCGGCCTAAATCAAGTTTTCTTCATCTAGTATGATCCTTTTTCTCTATTCTATCATGCATTTCATATTTTCTGACCTAAGTTATGGGTTTTTGAAATGTTTTTGGGGGGTTTTTCATGTTTAATGAGGTTTTTGTGAAATTTTTGGAACGGGTTTTTGTTTAAATGATTTTAAATCATCATGCATAGCATCACATATGCATTTTAACTATGATTCATGCATTTTAGATGTGTGATTATTATGTTGAAATGATGTGTGCTGGTAGGTTTGGATTGGACTGAGCCCATAATGTCTTTACTGTTGCATATCACATGCCCATAATGTATTTATATTCTTATATTGATCTGGTTGGTGCTTTTTTGTTTGTCCCCTTCTCTCTCTCTCTCTCTCTCTCTCTCTCTCTCTCTCTCTCTCTCTCTCTCTCTCGTTAGTTGCTATATGGCACCTAAACAAAAATCCACCCTATCCTGGAACTCTCTTCGTTCCGGGGCATCTTCTTCTTCTTCCCCCCTTGATTCTACTCCATCTCACGTCCGGTTTTGTGATGATAAAGCCCATAAGGACTTTTCGAAGAACTTATCAGGATGAGGCATTCATTCGGAACACCAAGTCATTCTATCGGACTTTTTCGATACTGACCTTCCCATTGTCATCTACAGTAGGGGTTAGGAGTCACTATGTGGCATCCTGGTCACTTGTCCCTCCATGATTATACAGGAGTTCTACTCCAATATGCATGGATTCGATTATTCAGTATCTTATTTTGTCACTTGCATTCGAGGTACACGCATCATAGTCACTCCAGATATTGTATTCAAGATGCTACATGTTCCTAGGGTAGCGCATCCTGACTACCCTAACTATGATCGTCTTAAGACTGTGTCTAAAGACGAACTCTTGTCTCTTTTCTGTGAGACACCTTCATCTTGGGGTGACCAGGTCCAAGATTCCTTAACATGGTGATAACATTTGTTCTCCATCTATTGTCTCAGTATAACTTTATCACAAAACCTCATGCTCGATTTTTGTTATCTCTCCTTGAGGGACTTACTATTGATTTTCCCTCACTTTATTCTATCCCTCATAGATGTCTATAGGGATACGATGATCCGTGATAAGCTCATTTTTCCTTTGGCTATCATGCAGATTCTTCGCCATTTTTCTGTCTCCTATCCTAAGTCTCCTCATTTTTCAGTTATGTGTGCCATAAACGCTGCTATCGTCGACAAAGCAAGGCCCAACTTCGACTGAAGCGACCACGGACAGAGACAACGACTCCTTTAGCTTCTTCCGCTCCTTCCACATTCGCTCCTTCTTCATCGACGAGTGGTGTGACCCTCGAGGCGGTCATGGCGCAGTTGCAGTGCATGGATGCTCGCCTTGACACACTAAGTGATGAGTTGTGTCAAGTGAACACCCGTATCGACTGTATTGCTTGACAGCAGGCTTGCCTTGGTGGCTTTATAGAGTCTCCCTCTCCTTCTCTAGAGACATATGAGGACGAAGACGATGATGGTGACTCTGACGACAATGATGATAATAAGGATGAGGATGCTAGCTCTTCTTGTGATGATAAGATGACTGCTTGATTTACTTACCCTTTGTCATTCGTGATAAAAAGGGGAAGTAGTTTTAGATATGAGAGTAGTCATGTACATAGGGGGAGAGTTAGTATAGGAGATTTTTGTGAGGGGGAGTGTTTATATTTTGAGGGATGTAATGAGGGCTTATGTATTTTCTTCTTTTATAGATACAGTGTTCTTACTTTGTAATAGCAAACCTTGTACTTATGATGTTATGTTATTACAATTCTTTCACCTATCTTTTCATGTGTTGTTTATTTTCTTTCTTTATGCACATGCTTCTTATTATTTGCATGTAATCTTTTATTTTTATTTCACACTAAGATGCCGTGATGAGTTTTGTTTAAAGTGTTTCAGAAATACAGGTTGTCAAAGTCTCTCTTGCCACGAACTCTTTTCTTGCAAAGTTTTTCAAGAGTTTGTGTTAGGATAGATTTTATTGTATTCAACAAGTGAGTAAGAGTTGAGTGATTTATGACTTCTCTCATATTTTCATTTGTTTGTTGTTGTTTTGTCACGAATTACCAAATGGGGAGATTGTTAGGACATATGTGAATCATGTTAGGAACATATATCAATATAGAATTGGCTAATCTTTTAACAAAACGCACTTTACTTGTAATTGGGTAGATCTAGGATGTGTTTAATGCTTCAAGGAACAAGGTTTTAAGTTCAAGTGTTAAAGCCATGCAATCTTTCCAAGAATCAAGTGAATAAGTGCTGGATTTTAAATTTCGACAGCTAGTATCTATCAAGGTTTAAAACGCTGTTTAAACCCGATGCTCGATAGTTGCTCGATAGATAGGGTATCTATCGAGATTTAAGAAAATTAGTTTTTCAGATTTGATTTCACTTCAATCCGTGTATAGATGTTTGGCCTTTCTTTTCTCACAACCCTAAACATATATAAGGATTGTTTTAAGGGCCGTCATAGCTGATGCACCTCAATGCAAAAGTTTTTCACAAGCATATTATGAACTGGAGACATATGTCCTAGTTCATCTTTTTCTTTAAGAAGCTGCTGCGTTTGTACACCATAAGGTTTTGTAACTTGAGAAGGTTTTGTAACCAAGGATGTTGAACTGAAGAACTTTGCAGCCAACATCCTTCTCAAGTTGGTGTGTAAGCCGCGTACTAGGATCCGTGCATTGAATTGGTTAGTCACATATTGGGAGCCGTGCATTGAAAGGAGAGATTGTCACTATAGAATAAGTCTAATTGGGTATTGGGGTGAGGGTTCAACTGTAGGTTGGTATAAAGTACTGGGATTCCTTTACTTGTAATCGCTTGTTATGATAATAGTGGATTCTTGGGAGTGATAATCTTAAAATTGCATGGTAGAGTTTTTGTTGTGTAGGTTTTACTCATTCATAAACAAATCACCATTTCAATTTATTTTTCGCTGCATATTAACTTAGTTGGTGATTTATTTGTGCTACCACGCTTATTGTATGCTAATTGAATTAATTAATTAGCTTGGCTAATTAATTGGTTAATTCATTACAAGGGGTCAATACATTCTTGGCCTATCACAGATAAATCAAAATTAAATGCTTCTAGCATAAAAGATTGTCTCCGGCGAGAGCTTTTTATTAAGTTGTTTATCACACATCTGTTTACATATTAAGTAAATTACCAAAACCTCATTGATGTAGATATAGATCCTTTTAGGTTGACCCACAAATCAATTATGAAGAATGTAGATGATATTTGGATATATCAAAAACTCAGTTGAATTATTTGGTCAATGAGGAAATTTTGCAAATCAGCAATAATTTCTCATAAAATTCAGTTTTGCTCAAGCACCAAATGTTTGAAATTTTGAACATTCACTAACTACAAGTTTATTCTGAAGTTTGTTCCTTTATGAGAATCACATTAACAATGTCCTCAAACATGCTAATACAAATCATTATAATAAATTTTATGATTGTTATCCTACTTTAAAATAATAAAAATTTCAGAGCAAAGCGGGAAAAAAAAAAAAAAGAATATAAAAAACAGCGGAATTCTTAGACAGAAAAAGAGTATTTTCTTTGGTTGAAGGTTAGTAAACAAAAGTATAAAGCCTTAGAGGAAGCTAGATGCTACATAATAGAACGTGCCAAAAGATAATGCAGCAATCAGCAAAACAAGTCAAGTAGTCGAAAAAAAATAGGAATTAATTTGGATTCATTAACTTACGAAGTATATGAACCCATTTTCCAATTCCATCTAGATTCCAGCTAATCACTGATCTCCTCGCCACATTCGAAGTACTCTTCACAATCAGAGTCACCTTGGGGCATAAATTCTGCAAGCCTTTCCATCCTTTTTGGGTGTGGCAAATCATTAGAGCTTCCTTCTCTACTAGGTCCAGCGCCATTGTAATCGTCACGAATTTGCTTTGCTTTTTTACCTTCCGCTACCACTGCCAAATTGTCAAAATTATGATGGAGAACATCCAAGTCCTTGTAAGGAATGATATTGGTGTTGCTACTCTGAGCCGTAGTTCGGTTGAGTTCTTCTATGTCTTTCTTGTATACCATACGGAATCCGCATTTCTTCACCTCCATGCCTGAGTCATGGGTTTCAATTTTAATACCAATCTGATCCAATTCATTTGCTTCACATTCGTTTAGTAATTTTATGTCCTCCTCCCTGCAATATTGAGGAAGCAAATAAAATAGCCAAATATGATATGATGAACGATCAAAGTTGCCAGCAAAGTACATTGTAGCAGACATTACTTTTCCATTTGCTATCAATCGACAAGATAGTGAAAAATAGAGAAGAGAAGAAAATACAATGCAAACAGCAGTCCCCATCCACTCATCACACAAATGAGAAGAACGATCATTTATATTCACTTCGGCCCCAATACTTTGATGGATAAACCACTTCGGTATTACCCTTCCAGGAATAATCATGTCATGTCTCCAATTGAAATTTCTCGAGTTATATCTACCGTGAAGAGAGAGTCCCTAAGACAAACAAAGCAAGTTGTTTATAGCACAGAGAGAGAGAGAGAGAGAGAGAGACCTGAAGGTGCTTTCTTATCACTGCAAAAAACATGTCAATGACATCTTGATTGTCAGCCAATTTACTGCAATTTGTAAGATAAAGCTCCACCTCACATAAAGAATTAGGTTTTAGTAGATCTGGAACTGTTTCCAGTGAGGCACAACCATTTCCCCAAATTTGTATGATACTTATTGGAAGCTTTGGCAATGATCGAAGACTCGTGCAATTCTTCAATTGCATCCTTCTCAACTTACATAGTTGACTGATGCTGTCAGGAAGGCAAATAAAACTATTTCCCCTTAGATTTATTTCTTCTAAAGAGAATAAGCAACCAATATCATCGGGGATTGCCCTGAGATTGCAGTTCTTTAGTTTTAATTTAGTCAAAGAACACAAACCCAATAGAGAGGACAATCCCACGGGATCTGCAATTTTTGGCCTTGAAGAAAAAGGGAGGAGATCATACCAAGATGTAGAGTTAATTGATGATAACCCCTTACATCCATTGAAAGATAGCACTTTAAGATGTTTTAAGAGACCAATGGAAGAAGGCACCTCTTTTATAGCAGTTCCACTCACGTCCAACTTCTCTACACTTTCAGCGTTCCCCACATTTTGAGGCAGTCTCTCAAGTTTTGAGCATCCAGAAATATTCACGTCTTTAAGCAACTTCAAATTGAAAATTTTGCTTGGCAAACACGTAAGACTTTTGCAATCTCTTACATTCAATAAAACAAGGTCATTCAAAAGCCCAATTGATGTGGGTAGTTTGGTAATAGCAGTTCCATCCAAATAAAGCTTCAATACACTTTGCATGTTTTCTCCAAATTCTGGAATCTTTTTTAGTTTTGAGCAACCAGAAAGAATAAGAACCTTAAGAGACTCCATTTCGAACTTGCTTGGAAGATTTTTGACATTTACACAACCATTAAGATTGAGATGAGTAAGCCTATTATGAACGAAAGTTGAAGGGTGAATCTCACGTAAATTTAAACAATCTTCAAGAACCATTTCCTCAAGATTTGGGACCCTGATCAAATCAGGGGTTTCTATTAGATTTGGAGACTTGTTCATTTTGATGATTTTCAACTTCTCAAAAGACTATTAAAAGCAACAAAAACAAAAAAATTAATTAGCTTCAAGAAATCCCCAAAATTTAATAGAACTCAAATATAAATTTGTACAAGGATAATTAAATTACCTTTGCTCCTTTCCAAAGATGTTCAATGCAGCTACCACACATGTAAAGTTCAACAAGCTCATTTGATTGGAAATTTATTGGCAAAGATTTTGAAGGGTACCCACTCCACTCAAGAAATCTTAAGCTAATAGGAAGATGTTTGGGTTCATGGAGAAGTTGAACATTACTAATTATGAGCAATTTAAGATGATGCATTTTCAAAAAAGATTCAGGATTCCAATATGCCTTTTTTGATTTAGGCAACTTTAGGACTATGCCTTGAATTGCTTCTATTCCCTAATAATCATAAGTAAAAGGGATTAGTGAATTGCAAAATGTATGATTACCAAAGCTACTCTAAGTTGAAATTTTTTGAGTAATATATATGATAAGGTATATGTTCAAGTTTTCTAAATAACCACTTACCGTATTTTTTGTTAGTACACAGTTAATGTTTTCAAATGACCATAGAATGCTACGCTTTCCAGGTTCTTCAGGGCACTCTTCATGAACTATTTTCCTACCCGTTTCTTGTAGTAAATCATGCATCCACACTCCAAGGTGATTCATTTTTATTAGAGATTTATCAACCAGAACCTCTAATCCAACATCAGGGTAAAGGTCAAGATAATCTAGTTTCTTTACTACACTATTTTTGTACCCATGATTAAGGAAACATGCAATATGTAGGAATATTTTTTTCTCTGTTTCGTGTAGTCCATCATAACTTATTTTAAGTGCTTGGAGAACTGCAGGTTCAGGATATTTTTTAAGCCTCATTAATGTACTTTTCCATTGATTGATGCTTCTATTAAACAAAAAGGAACCCAAAATCTCAATAGCTAAAGGAAGGTCTCTAGTATATTGTACAACATCTCTAGACAACTCTAGATAATCTTCAGGAGGATGGTCTTTATTAAAAGCTTTCAAACTCAAAAGATGAAGGGCTTCATCACCATTCAATCCTTCAGCTTCATATATTTCATTTACTTCAAGTAAATGTAGTAAATTTTTATCTCTTGTTGTTATGATAACTCTACTACCAGGACCAAACCAATTATGTTTCCCAACTAACTTTTTCAATTGGTCTAATTGATTTACATCATCAAGAACGAGAAGAATTCTTTTATGACGTAATCTATTCTTGATCACAAAAACTCCCTCATCGACATCTTGTATACTTTCATTTAATATTTTTGTAATAAGCTGTTGTTGCAATGGAAGTAAACCATCTTTTTCAAAAACCTCCCTAACACCAGAGAGAAAGCAACAACCTTCAAACATCTTTGAAACCATACTCCTATAATGCGAACATCATTAGACCCTATAGCCAAACATAACTCCAATTCCTTCACTCGTGGTTCTATTCCTACAAGGTCTTCAGTATCTTCAAAGAATGAATAATTCTATTTATGCCATAACTCTCCCACAATATCTTGGATAAGTTGTGCCTCGGACCTGCAATAAAGAGAGAATGATATCTAGTGAGTACCACCCATAAATAGGAATAAAAAAGAAAGTAGACATCCAATGTTCTATTTTGTTGGCTAAAGCAAGAAAATGTAAATAACTTGGTGCAAGAAAAAATTGAAAGAAATACAAAAATGTATATTAATTAGATCAAGTCAAAATAGAAAAGAAGTGTGAACATCTATGTCACTTTTCATATAGTTTAAAACAAGGTTCAAAGATAAGAAAAGTATTTATTTGAAGTTTGAACATTTAAAAGCAAGTAATATGTCAAATTGGATTAACTATCTAGTAGGTGCCACCCTTTGAGATTTGCCACTTCTCTTAAAGCAGCTCTCCATGTATGCACTTTCTCTATGTCATCCTTGAAACGTTCTTCATGTTCAAAAAAGGCTTGGGCAAAGGTGCCTGTTTGTTTTCATACATAAGATGGGTCCACATCATAAAAAATGGGCAAAACAGTCTTGGTCATCTCTTTCATGCATTCAATGATCTTTGTAAGTTCATTCAAGCACCATGTTGAAGACGCAAAGTTTCTTGAGAGAATGACAATTGCAATTCTCGATTCTTTTATTGCTTTCAAGAGCTCTGGTGAAATAAATTTTCCTCTCTCAAGATTTTCCTCATCTCGAGAGGTGACTATGCCCTTTTGTTTCAAAGCAACATATAGATGGTCCGTGAAATTGGTGCGGGTGTCCTCACCTCTAAAACTAAGAAAGACATCATATTTCCACTGTGGTGTTAAAGATGAAAATGATGACGACAAGGAGGCCTTCTGAGAGCTAATGGAAGACATTGGAAATATGTTGGCGGCAAGTATTGAACTACAATAAAGATTTAAAATAAAAAATAAAAAATAAAGGTAGTTTTCAATTAAATTTAAAAGAAAAATTAAAAGGAAAAAAAAATTGGAGAAAGAAGGAATGATTTGATATTGATTATTCATTTTAAGGAGGGAGTGAAAGGATAGAATTAAGAGATGGACCTGTATGAAAAGTGAAAAATTACAGATTTGAGAAATGAAATTGCAGCAGTGATTTTAAAGCTCAAAAATATCTTAGAAACAACACATGATTCAATTCCTATTATATAATTGCTTTTCTAATAAAGGAATGACCATTATTTTTCTTTTGTTTGTTAGTATGTGAAAGAGAGACGAAAGGCATTAATAAAACTAAGGTCCCAACAAAATTCACAACAATCTTACAACTACACCCAATTTGCTAATTACTTCACACCATTTAATTTTTTTTTTTTTTTTTAAATCTAACTAATGGCAGCGATCCTAGCCTTGCTGACATTCACATCCTCTGTTCCCAGGAAAGTCAACATTTTTTTTGTTTGTTTATTTTTAAAACAAATCACGTTATTATGATTATTATTTATGCAGAAATTTATTTAACTAACGTTAAATCATTACAAAAGCATCCTCTGTGTTTGTAATTTCACAATCACTGTTGGTATAAGACTGGAGAAATTCAGATACTATAAAACAAAAAGTCAAAACCCAGGAAAAAAAATCTGTCTGTTCCTCCCTTTTCCCTCTGCTTAGACTGCTTTCTCATAATCCAAAAGAAATCGAAACATATAAATAAATATAAAAAGAAAGAAATAAAACAGAGAATTCACACAAAACATTGCATAAGAGAAGAGATAGGATGTTATGATGATATGATGTTATAATTTCAAGTTTTCAACACCTGGTCCTATGGATGAATGAAATAGGACACACGATGTGAATGTGAGTCATCCACTATTATTATGCTCACTTTTCTTGACTTTTGTAAATCTTATTTCACCGTTCAAATATGCTTTTATATAGCTAGTGGCACTTGGAAATGTCTTAAAGATAATTGAAGATCTTGTCCCTATCTTATTTTACTGTTCAACTATACTTTTAAGGTGAAAATACACTTTTGGTTTTCTACATTTTGGATCGATTTTTGATTTGGTCCCTAAATTGATTTCACTCTTAGATTAGTCCCTGATTTCAAAAAATCGTTTTTATTTTAGTCCCTGCCATCACCCTGATAAGAAAAAATGCATACGTGACAAACGAAATACACTGTTTGCTGATGTGGCTAATAAAATAATAAATTATATTAAGCATTTTTTAAATGCCACATCAGCATTTAAATTAATAAAAAAAGCCAACTCAGAAAATTAAAAAAATAAAAGTCAATTAAATTTTTTTTTTTTAAAAAACCTTAAATCTAATTTAAACTAAAATCATTTCTTAAAAAATCAAAAATCATTATCTTTTTAATTCTTTTTTATTTTGTTTTTATTTTTCTTTAACCTCATTAGCTTTAAAAAAAATCCCTGCGCTGAAAGAATAATCTCAAATTCTCTCTTCACGCTCAATGGATAGAATCTCTCACTCTACATTGTCCATGGTCGGAGCTCACTCGCCCTTCATCTTGAGGTAGAAGACCTTGGAGTCGCTGGTGGTGGCGGAGGGGATGAGTCTGGTGTCAAGGAGCTTGAGGATTCTGTCACGGATGTTGGAGAGCTTTGACTCGATCTTGGATCTGTAGTCTCGGATCATGGACACGTGGTCTTCATTGTTGTGGCTCTCCTCCTTCTGCTTGATCGAGGAGATGATGCGCCACGAGGCTTGCCTCGCACCGATCACGTTCTTGTACGCCACGGAGAGAAGGTTTCACTCCTCGACGGGGAGCTCCTCGCTCTCCACCACCGCCAAGACCTTCTCCATGAACTCCACCATCTCCTCGTACCGCTAGGCTTGCTTGGCAAGCTTCGCCATGTACACGTTCTCTTCGCGAGCCGAGGGTGTCACCGCCATTGTTTTTGATTGGTGGTCCGATCTGTTCATGTGGGTTTCGGATTGCAGGATCGGTGGCTTGATGTGGCTTGATCGGTGGGTTTCTGATCTATTCACTTGTTGCTGTGTTTATTTTAAATTTCTGGGTTTGTCTTTTTTCATGTGGATTCGATGATTTTTTTGGGTTTATGGGTTTGATTTGTTGGAGGTTTCGGTGGAGGATAGGGATTTTGTATGCATTTTAAGCATCGGTTTATTAAATGTGAGTTATTTTAGTGTTTAGTTTGAAAGAAAATCTTGATTTTCTAGGGAAAATGTTGATGATTGTTTAAGGAAAATATATGAGGTTGGTTGGGTTTGTTGTTATTGTGAGCCGAATTGGCTAGGTTTGTGTGTGTTTGTTTCATTAGAAAATTTCTGGTTTTGGCTGGAAAGAAAATGTTGTGATGAAAATCTTAGGCATCAGCCTTTTAGATATGAATTTTTCAGTGTTCGGTGAAATTTTCTGGGAAAGATGTTGAATGCCCAGGAATTTTGTGTTATTAAGTTCTTGTGATCTGTGTTCATGTTCTTGAGTTCTTGTGTATTCACGTTCAAATCTAAATCTATGTATTTTTATGTATTTAATTTTTTTTCAAATTGATAAATTAAATTTTTTTTTTAAATCAGATGATGACATGGCATGGTGAGATGGTTTTTTATTTTATTTTATTAGCCACATCAGCATCTAATATACAAACAGTGCATTCCGTTTGCCACGTATGCATTTTTTGTTACTAGGTTGACGGCAGGGACCAAAATAAAAAACGATTTTCTGAAATCAAGGACTAACCTAAGAGTGAAATCAATTTAGGGACCAAATCGAGAATCGGTCCAAAATGTAGGGACCAAAAGTGTATTTTCACCTACTTTTAAATAGCTAGTGGCACTTAATTTAATTAACAACTGTTAAAATGTCATTTTTTTTAGACTCTAAGATCAATGTTGGCCTTACCATCACATTTCATGGTAAATACTAGTAAATTAAAAATAAATCTAATGACACTTAATTTTTTTCATAATTACTTATGTGACTTGTTATGGTTGATGTATAATAAAAGTGGTATTAATGTTAGGTTAAAGTGAACTCCCACAACTTACCATTTTATCAAGTTATGACCAAAGTCAAAAACTTTTATCTCTACTCTCTAACATTACTCATAAATTAATTATTTATTGGTATATGGAATTTGGCCACAATAACATAAAACATAATCATGGAAATTGCAGTGAGTATTTTATTCAAGAAGCATAATGAGGTTAGGAAAAGATGATTCATTCAAATAACTAATGAAATTTTGATTGGGAATTTAGAACTTTAGCAAATAGGCCTCCATAATAGTATTTAAGCCATGAAAAAAAAAAGGGAAAAAAGGAGAGAGGAGATACAACTAAAACTAAATAAACAATACTAACAAACTAGTTAACAAATAACAAATTCTAGCTTTTTACGAAAGACACAAATGAAAAAAAAAACAAAAGAAACAAATAAATATTGTGATTTGCCCTATATATAAATATTAAAAAAACATAAAAATAAAACAGAGAATTCACACAAAACATTGCATAGGAGATGAGAGAGGACCTTGAGGATGTGAATTGGCTTGAACGATTGGTGGTATAAAAAACACTATCCGTGTGCTCAGTTTGAGAAAGAGAAAAAAATAGAGAGACAATAATTGAAGAGGAAAAGTATTATAATTTTATGTTGGAGAGTTAAGGAAAGTTGTAGGAAGTTTCATTATTGGAATTGCCTTTACTTGTGGGAACAGATAATTAATCTTTTTTTCATTTTCTCTTACCTACTCCACTCCTGAAAACAATCGAAGTTATTGACTTTTTTTAGTTCATGTCTTTGTCAATACTAGTATATGCCCTTTTGCAATGTTGGGTAGTTCCTGGTTGTTTCTAAATAGATTATATTTTTTGTGTTTTTTTTCTTTTTTTCTTTTGATAGTTTTTATTTATTAATGATTTTATATGTAACCATTTTTAAAAATGAATAATAATAAATGCAGATTGAAAATGTAATCTTAAAAAATTTAGTGGGAACCCCATCTTCAAGATTCATGACTTTGCGAATGGATTTGCGTCATGAGGTATATGAGGGACTCGGTATGTTCACCAATGACTTCTAAATTCTCTAAGCACTAATGAGATTTCTCAATACATTACCAAGTGTTGTGAATTCTCTACAACTGTTTGTGTTCCTTGGCTGAATGATCATGTTATGCAGCATAGCAATAATTCACTACTACACGCTTGAAAAGACTAGATGGTTTTGCCCTAGATCCTTTTAAATTGGAACAAATTATGCAATTTTCATCATTCCATTAACAAACAAGAGAAGCTATTCTAAACTTTATTTATCTTCTTATTATTACCATTCTAACCCATCTGAGCGAAGTTTTTCTATTGGAAATTTATATAACGTGACTCAAAAGACGCATATCTTGTTGATGCACAACAAAAAATGTATACAATTGTCACCCAGCTAGAGCCATTAAATGGTCAAGTCTTTTTTTTTTTTGAGAAACCAGACAAGAAGCCTGGGCTTTTATTGAATAAGAACAAGAACTAAATGAACATCAAATAACAAGGAGGAGGCAATATCCTTAGGTGGATCGTTGAGCCACACCTGGGTACCCCGACTGCCTTTAGCTTTTTTGGATAAAGCATCAGCAACACAGTTACAAGAACGACTAGCATGATTGAAAACAGAGGACTGAAAAAACATAGCTTGACAGCGAATGTCTTCAATGACGACTCCATAGGTTGATAATCCAGCACTGCCTTGATTTAAAGCATTCATAACCATGGCCGAATCCCCTTTAAAAATTACTCTCAGCAAACCAATCTCAGCAGCAAATTCGACAGCTTTTCGACACGCTAAGGCTTCCATATCATCAACGGTATGAGACAGCGGCATAGAGATAGACAACTCGCCAACAAATTCACCTCTCCAGTCTCTAACAACTACTCCAATTCCAGCCGAATTTGTAGCTCTGAATATTGCAGCATCAAAGTTGACTTTGTGCTGGTTTAGCTCCGGAGGGCGCCATTGTTGCAGGATGGGGGAGCGAGCCACCACCGGGTCCAGTTCTTGAGTAGCCAAGAAATCTTGCAGCAAGTTACCCGCCAATGAGATGATATGAGCCGAAGGCTGCACCGGTCGGCCAAAATGGATAGCCTTTCTCCGATTCCACAAGAACCAAGCTGATATGGCAAACACCTCCCTTCTGTAATCTTCCTGAACCTGCAAAAATTGAGAGAGTAAGTCACAAAAATTCGGGGGTTGGGGGGCGCTCGATTGGTGGAAACATTGGACTGAGCTCCAAGTACTCTCAACATCCTTGCAAGACCAGATGGCATGCAACGGATCTTCTGGGCAGAGTTGGCAAAGTTCACACTTATCAGAGGACGTAATCTGCTGGCGAAAGAGGCTGCTCATAGTTGGCAGAGCATCATTACAAGCTTGCCAAATAAAATGTTTAATCTTGTTAGGAACCCGTAGCCTCCAAACTCCCTTCCAAAAATGTTTTTGAGTATCCACATTCGACCTTCCTGCTTGACTGACAGCATCACCGGAAACAAGAAGCTTATAGGCGCTGCTTGTGGTGAACAAACCCAATGGGGAGTAAGCCCAAGCAATTTTATCTGGAGGGCAGCAACGACTCAGCGGAATACCCAGGATGGAAGAAGCTTCATGAGGCAAGAAAAGCTGGTCTCAAGCAATTTTAAATGGTCAGGTCAATTGCTCTTATTTGCTTTAACAGGAATTTACATATGCCCAAGGCTTAAATAAGTCGAAAAAGGTATAAAGATAACATTTTTTCTGTTTTGGTTTTTAGATACAATAATGTCAGAATATTGGCTATTAGTAGATTCCAAAAATGTCTATAAGATTAGAAAGCAAGAGTAGCCAGGGCCCCAAGATCTGCAATGACTCTCTTATGCACAACATACATAACCACTAGCGTTCACCAACTTCCATGTACTTGTGGTCTTCAATCAGCACAAAAATTTGCCAAGGGACTTTCTTTCTCAAAAAAAGGTCCTCCACTCTAGATATTGTTGAAATAAGTCTGCAAAAATCAAGTTGTATAGCCTCAGTTAATGCTTTTTGCACAGCCAGGCATCTAGCTACATGCCATTTGGTTGCATATGGAAGAACTGCAACAGCTTGCCATCACATAATTTGGCTTCATAGCCAAAACCACCCCATCCACACCATCTCTGCTAGTGTCCCTCAATTGTCAACAACATCCACAACCCTCCAGAACTGGATACACTTGCCTTGGTACTTTCCTGCAGTCACTCTGATCTGCCTGATGTGCAATAGAGGCTTATGCATACGTGCAAAACAAAGTATTATCACTTCTTAAGCACACTCTTTTGCACCCTTAAACATCAATCTATACAAATTTGGATCCTCCATCCATTGAGCCAACCACTGCTTTAAAGAGCACGGAGAAATTAACTCAGTTCCAGGCTCAAATCTAATCCAAACAAGATAGCATGAGCACTTAAGGGATAAAAGATCCAAGTTTTCCTCTTCCTCATTGCATAAAACACACTGTCACTCACTATGTTTCGTTTCACTATTTTGATTTGATGAGTAAGTCCTCATGCATTCCACACAAAAATTATTAACTTCAAAGGAAGCTTCAATCCCCACAAAAATGTCTCCTATAACCTAAGTTCCCCTACTGTCAATGGTAGCTTATTTTGACCTTATATCATTGAGGCCATATCAGCTTATCAATAGCTCCTTACCTTGAGATAGGGGTGACTAAAATTTGACCAGACACCTCAGGAGAGTATCACTCCCTAACCTGGTGCTGTTTCCAAGTCGAAGTGTCAAGATAACTTTAAATTCCTATTAACAGATGCAGATTGTTTTGAATGACAAAAATATAAGATTTTCAAAAAATGAATGACAATGATTATGAAAGCTTAACATCTTTCCACTATGATTATGATACATCCTTCTAAATAATAAACCCAAAGGGAATAATATGAGAAAACTTTAATTGTCTATGTAATACAGCAATGATAGCAAGTAAAACAGGAGGGCTTACCAATCTAAGCACTAAGCAGGCTACTTTCTACAACTTTCAACCTTGTCAACACAATTGTTTGCCTTCTCGAGTCTGATTACTGTAAAGATGAATATGTCTCAGATGATATGCTTAGTAATATATAATCAAGTTTGTTGTATGGTCAGGTTCTGTCCTTTTAATTTAAATTCTAGTCAAGTCTCATTGCTGGGTACAATCTAATTAAGATATGATTTGGAGATAGGACTTTTGGTTTGTTTCAGCTCTGCCTGGTCTGGTAATGATCTGAAATGGGTATGGACAACCTTAAGCCAATAATTTGATTCAGAGTGAAAGTTTTAGAAAGGTGGAAAAACTTTCAAGTACATTAAGAGGCAAAAGCACAAAAATCTTATGGTAAAAATTTACATAATTAAGACTTTTAAACTGTGAATTTTACATAATTCATGTCGTAGCAACCGTGTTCTTTTAAACTCAATCAAGGTCTCATCAATGCTTCTACACAAGCAATACATAGGTGATAGGACAATGATGTGAATGATGATTTCCTTACATTCCAGAACAAAAGCTGCACATAGCTGAGGCCATTTAGTACTACCTACTATTCCATATTCTATTATCATAAATCACTGATTCATCATGGCATGTCTAACAATTGAGCAATATATAGTCATTCAAAACATGTTGTGGTGACAGATAAATCAAAATTAAATGCTTTTAGCATAAAAGATTGTCTCCGGTGAGAGTTTTTTATTTAGTTGTTTATCACACACCTGTTTACATATGGGTACAAGCTTAGCTTCCTAATTATGCTAGCTTAAGAATCTTACCAAAACTGCTATTGATGTAGATATAGATTCTTTTCAGTTGAGCCACAGATCAATTATGAAGAATGTAGATGATATAGATCCTTTTCATCCTACTTAAAAAAAAATAAATAATAAGAATTTCAGAGCAGAGCAGAAAATATATATATATATATATATATATATATATGTATGTATGTATACAAATCAGTTGAACTCATTTAAACAGAAAAAGAGCATTTTCTTTGGTTGACAGTCAGTAAACAACCGCATAAAACCTTTGAGAAAGAAAGATGCTATGTCTAGCTAGACTAATCATTGTGATTGTGATCTATACATGATCTATACATGAATTTACGATGGTGAATTCAACAAAACTTTAATTAAGAAGAAAAACAGTGACTTACGGGCAATCAAGAGAAAAAAGTTGATTAAGAAAAAAGACAAGGAGTTCAACAATCTTCAATGAAGCCCCTTTCCAGAATAAGTACGAATAACGAAGCTAAGCAATATACCATTTAGAATTTAAAATCAAATCAAACAAAAGTACAAATATATACCAAAAGATAAAACAAATAGGTAATTTGCATTCACTGACTTACAGAGTATTTGAACCCAATTTCCGATTCCATCTAGATTCCTGCTAATCATTGATCTCCTCACCACATTCAAAGTACTCCTCACAATCAGCGTCACCATGGAGCCTTTCAATCCTGTTTGGGTGTGGCACATCATTACAGCTTCCTTCTCCACTAGGTCCAGCCCCATCAAAATTGTCACGAATTTGCTTTTCTTTGTTATCTTCTGCAACCACTACCGAATTGTGGAAATTATGATGGAGAACACCCAAGTCCTCATAAGGAGTGATGCTGGTGTTGCTACTCTGAGCCGTAGTTCGGTCGAGTTCTTCTATGTCTTTCTTGTATACCATTCGGAACCCGCATTTCTTCACCTTCGTGCCTGAATTATGGGTTCCAATTTTAATGCCAATTTGACTCAATTCATTTGCTTCACATTCGTTCAGTAATTTTATGTCCTCCTCCTCATAGTATTGAGGAAGCAAATAAAATAGCCAACTATGATCTGATAATCCAGCCCTTGTAAGAGGAATGCGTACTGTAGAAGTCATTACTTTTCCATTTGCTATGAATTGACAAGATAATGGAATTTTGAGAGCAGAAGGAAATACAACCCAAACAGCAGTCCCTATCCAATCATCACGCAAATGAGAAGAAGGTTCTTTTATATTCACTTCAGCCCCACTACTTTGATGGATAAACCACTTTGGTATTACACTTCCAGGAATAACCATGTCATATCTCCAATTGTAATTTGGACGGTCATATCCACCGTGACGAGAGAATCCCTAAAACAAACAAAGCAGGTTGTTTATAACATACACAGAGAGAACAAAGCAGGTTGTTTATAACATACACAGAGAGAGAGAGACCTGATGGTGCTTTCTTATCACTGCCAAAAAAATGTCAATGAAATCTTGATTGTCAGCCAGTTTACAGCAATTTGAAAGATAAAGCTCTCCCTTACAAAAAGAATTAACTGTTTCCAGTGAGGTACAACCATGTCCAAAAATTTGTACGATATCTACTGGAAGCTTTGGCAATGATCGAACACTCGTGCAATTCTCCAAATACATCCTTTCCAACTTACACAGTTGGCTGATGCTATCAGGAAGGCAAACAAAACTATTCTCACTTAGATCTATTGCTTCTAAAGAAAATAAGCAACCAATATCATTAGGGATTTCCCTGAGATTGCAGTTTCGTAGATTCAATTGAGTCAAAGAACATAAACCCGATAGAGAGGACAACCCCACAGGATCTGCAATTTTTGGCCTTGAAGAAAATGAGAGGAGATTATACCAAGATGTAGAGTTAAATGATGATAACCCCTTACATCCACTAAAAGATAGCACTTTAAGATTTTTTAGGAGACCAATGGAAGAAGGCACCTCTCTTATAGCAGTTCCACTCACATCCAGTTCCTCTACACCTTCAGCGTTCCCCACATTCTCTGGCAGTCTCTCAAGTTTTGAGCATCCCGAAATATTCACGTCTTTAAGCAACTTCAAATTAAAAATGATGCTTGGCAGACACGTAAGACTTTTGCAATCTTTTACATTCAATAAAACAAGGCCGGTCAAATGCCCAATTGATGTGGGTAATTTAGTAATAGCAGTTCCACCAAAATAAAGCTTTAATACGCGTTGCATGTTTTCTCCAAATTCTGGAATCTTTTTTAGTTTTGAGCAACCAGAAAGAATAAGAACCTCAAGAGACTCCATTACAAACTTGCTTGGAAGAATTTTGACATTTACACAGCCTTTTAGATTGAGAAGAGTAAGCCTATTATGAACCAAAGTTGAAGGGTGAATCTCTCGTAAATTTAAACAATCTTCAAGAACCATTTCCTTAAGATTTGGGACTCTGATCAAATCCGGGGTTTCTTTAAGGTTTGTAGACCCATTCATTTGGATGATTTTCAACTTCTCAAAAGACTATTAAAAGCAACCAAAAAAAAAGAACAATTAGCTTCAACAAATCCCTACAATTTAATGGAACTTAAATATAAATAAGTACAAGGATGCTTAAATTACCTTTGCTCCTTTCCAAAGTTGTTCAATGCAGCTACCACACATGTAAAGTTCAACAAGCTCATTTGATTGGAAATTCAATGGCAAAGATTTTGAAGGGTACCCACTCCAGTCAAGAAATCTTAAGCTAAAAGGAAGATGTTTGGGTTCGTGGAGAAGTTGAACATTACTAATTCTAAGCAATTTAAGATGATACATCTTTGAAAATGAATCAGGATTCCAATATGCCTCTTTTGATTCCGGCAACTTTAGGACTATGCCTTGAATTGCTTCTGTTCCCTTATAATCATGAACAAAAGGGATTAGAGAATTGCAAAATGTATGACTACCAAAGCTACTCTAAGTTGAACATTAATAATATAATAGGGTCTGTGCTCAAGTTTTCTATATAACCTCTTACCGTATTATTTGTTAGTACACTGTTAACGTCTTCAAATGACCATAGAATGCTACGCTTTCCAGGCTCTTCAGGAAACTCTTCATGAACTATTTTCTTGCCCATATCTTGTAGCAAATCATGCATCCACACTCGAAGGTCATTCATTTTTATGAGAGATTTCTCAACTAGAACCTCTAATCCAACAGCAGGGTAGAGGCCAAGATAATCTAGTTTTTTTACTACACTATTTTTGTCCTCATAATTAAAGAAACATGCAATATAGAGCAATATTTTTTTCTCCGTTTCATGTAGTCCATCATAACTAATTTTAAGTGCTTCGTGAATTGCACGTTCAGGAAATTCTTTAATCCTAATTAATGTACTTTTCCATTGAATGATGCTTCTACTAAACAAAAAGGAACCCATAATCTCAATAGCTAAAGGAAGGCCTTTAGTATATTGTACGACATCTTTGGATAGCTCTAGATAATCTTCAGGAGGATGGTCTTTTTTAAAAGCTTTCAAACTCAAAAGATGTAGAGCTTCATCATCACTTAATGCTTCAACTACGCATATTTCATCTACTTCAAGTATACGTAGTAAATGCTTATCCCTTGTTGTTATGATAACTCTACTACCAGAACCAAACCAATTATGCTTCCCAACTAAATTTTTCAACTGGTCTAATTGATTTACATCATCAAGAACAAGAAGAATTCTTTTATGACATAATCTATTCTTGATAACGTAAACTCCCTCATCAACATCTTGTAAACTCATACTTTCATTTAATATTTTTTTAATAAGTTGTAGTTGCAATGGAATTAAACCATCTTTTTCAAAAACCTCCCTGACATTAGAAAGAAAGCAACAACCTTCAAACTTATTAGAAACCATATGAAAAACAACTCTAGCAAGAGTTGTTTTACCTATTCCCCCCATTCCCAAAACCCCAATAATGCGAACATCATTAGAGCCTATAGCCAAACATGACTCTAATTCCTTCACTCGAGATTCTATTCCTACAAGGTCTTCAGTATCTTCAAAGAATGCATAATTCAATTTATGCCATAACTCTCCCACAACATCTTGGATAAGTTGTGCCTCAGATCTACAATGAAGGGAGAATGATATCTAGTGAGTACCACCCATAAATAGTACCAAAAAAGAACGTACACATCCAATATTCTATTTTGTTGGCTAAACTAAGAAAATGTAAATAACTTGGTGCGAGAAAAAATTTAAAGAAATACAAAATTAATTAAATCAAGTCAAAATAGAAAAGAAGCGTGAACATTTAAAAGCAAGACTCAGATAAAGTTCAAAACAAGACTCAAAGATAAGAAGAGTATTTATTTGAAGTTTGAACATTTAAAAGTAAGTAGTATGTCAAATTGGTTTACCTATCTCGCAAGTGCCACCCTTTGAGATTTGCCACTTCTCTTAAAGCAGCTCTCCATGTTTGCACTGTCGCTATGTCATCCTTAAAACGTTCTTCGTGTTCAAAAAAGGCTTGGGCAAATGTGCCTATTTGTTTTCGTACATCAGATGGATCCACATCATAAAAAATTGGCAAAATAGTCATGGTCATCTCTTTCATGCATTCAATGATCTTTGTAATTTCATCCAAGCACCATGTTGAGGATGCAAACTTTCTTGAGAGAATGACAATTGCAAATCTTGATTCTTTTATTGCTTTCAAGAGCTCCGGTGAAATAGATTTTCCTATCTCAAGATTTTCCTCGTCTCTAAAGATAACTATGCCCCTTTGTTTCAAAGCAACATATAGATGGTCTGCAAAACTAGTGCGAGTGTCCTCACCTCTAAAACTAAGAAAGACATCATATTTCCACCGAGGTGTTGATGATGAAAATGATGATGAAGAGGAGGCCTTCTGAGAGCTAATGGAAGACATTGGAAATATGTTGGCGGCAAGTATTGAACTACAATAAAGATAATAAAAAAAAATGTAGTTTTCAATTAAATTTAAAAGAAAAATTAAAAGGAAAAAAAATTAGAGAAAAAAGGAATGATTTGATATGGATTATTCATTTTAAGGAGGGAGTGAAAGGATAGAATTAAAGAGATGGACCTGTATGAAAAGTGAAAAATTACAGATTTGAGAAATGAAATTGCAGCAGTGATTTTAAAGCTCAAAAACATCTTAGAAACAACACATGATTCAATTCCTATTATATAATTGCTTTTCTAATAAAGGAATGACCATTATTTTTTCTTTTGTTTGTTAGTATGTGAAAGAGAGACGTGTCAAAGATTGAAGCAGCAGCAGCAGCAGCAGAGTATGCAGCAGCAGCATCAGTTGGAGCAGAAGTCAGACTTAGAACAAGAAGGCAACGACATGTAGCTTTGTATAATTCATTGTATAAACTGAAGGTAGTTTAGCTCTATTGTATATAGTGTTTAGTATTACACGTGAGAGAGCACGTGAGTTTTAGTTTAGTGTTAAGTGAGTTAGTTAGGAGTTTGTTAATCTGTTAAGTTAGTAACCGATCCTCTGTTTTGTATATAAAGGGCAGAGCTGATGTAAACAATCATTAAGTGAATAAGAATTCTCATTATCAACAAAATCTTATAAAAGGCATTAATAAAACTAAGGTCCCAACAAAATTCACAACAATCTTACAACTACACCCAATTTGCTAATTACTTCACACCATTTAATTTAATTTTTTTAAATAAAATAAAAAATAAAAAATAAAAAATAAAAAAAACTAACTAACTAACTAACTAATGGCAGCGATCCTAGCCTTGCTGACATTCACATCCTCTGTTTCCAGTAAAGTCAACATTTTTTTGTTTGTTTATTTTTAAAACAAATCACGTTATTATGATTATTATTTATGCAGAAATTTATTTAACTAACGTTAAATCATTACAAAAGCATCCTCTGTGTTTGTAATTTCACAATCACTGTTGGTATAAGACTGGAGAAATTCAGATACTATAAAACAAAAAGTCAAAACCCAGGAAAAAAAATTCGTCTGTTCCTCCCCTTTCCCTCTGCTTAGACTGCTTTCTCATAATCCAAAAGAAATCGAAACATATAAATAAATATAAAAAGAAAGAAATAAAACAGAGAATTCACTCAAAACATAGCATAAGAGAAGAGATAGGACCTTGAGGATGCGAGTAGGCTTGAACGATTTGGTGGTAGAAAAAACTTTGTACGTGCTCAGTTTGAGAGAGAAAAAAAAAATAGAGACAATAATTGAAGAGAAACACTATTATAGTTTTATGTCGCAGAGTTAAGGAAAGCTGTAGGAAGTTTTGTTATTGGAATTGCCTTTTACCCACTCCACTCCTACAGAGAATCAAATACCTCCTAAAAAGAATCAAAGTTATTGGCTTTTTTTTTATTAGTTGGATAAGATTCCTCTGCAACACGTTCTATATTTTACAAAGCAAACGAAAAGAGGAGGAAAAAAGAAAGAGTACTTTGCCCAGTGTAAAATGATGATTTGATGTTATAATTTCAACACCTGGTCCTATGGATGAATGCAAAAGGACACACCATGAGAATGTGAGTCGTCCACTAGTATTATGCTCACTTTTCTTGACTCTTGTAAATCTTATCTCACCGTTGAACTATGCTTTTAAACAGCTAGTGGCACTGGAAATGCTTTAAAGATAATTGAAGATCTTGTCCCTATCTTATTTTACTGTTCAACTATACTTTTAAATAGCTAGCGGCACTTAATTTAATTAACACCTGTTAAAATGTCAATTTTTTTTAGACTTTAAGATCAATTTTGGCCTTACCATCACATTTCATGGTAAATACTAGTAAATTAAAAATAAATCTAATGATACTTAATTTTTTTCATAATTACTTATGTGACTTGTCATGGTTGATGTGTAATAAAAGTGATATTAATGTTAGGTTAAAGTGAACTCCAATCACAACTTACCATTTTATCAAGTTATGACCAAAGTCAAAAACTTTTATCTCTACTCTCTAACATTACTCATAAATTAATTATTTTTGAGTAATGACAAATTTCAAAAACTTTTGTCTCTAACATTACTCATAAATTAATTATTTATTGGTAGATGGAATTTGGCCACAATAACATAAAACTATTATAACATTGTGGGGACATTTTTTGCCACAAGACCAAGTGTTGCACTTGTAATCATTTTTGGCTTAGAGTCCCACATTGGAAAGATCTCTTCCCTCTTTCCACCTTATAAGGAATGACCAATGGCTTAAGAGAATGACAATTACAAATCTTGATTCTTTTATTGCTTTCAAAAGCTCTGTTGAAATAGATTTTCCTATCTCAAGATTTTTCTTGTCTCTAAAGGTAACCGGGATGTTGAAGATGAAAATGATGACGAAGAGGAGGCCTTCTGAGAGCTAACGGAAGACATTGGAAATATGTTGCCAGCAAGTATTGAACTACAATAAAGATTTTTTTTTTAAAAAGGTAGTTTTCAATTAAAATTGAAAGAAAAATTAAAAGAAAAAAAAAACTAGAGAAAAGAAGGAATGATTTGATATGGATCTTTTATTTTAAGGAGGGAGTGAAAGGATTGAATAAAAGAGATGGAAGTGTATGAAAATGAAAACTTACGGATTTGAGAAATGAATTTGCAGTAGTGATTGTAAAGCTCAAAAATATCTTAGAAAGAACACATGATTCCATTCCTATTATATAATTGCTTTTTTAATAAAGAAATGACCATTATTTTTTCTTTTGTTTGTGAGTATGTGAGAGAGAGACGAAAGGCATTAATAAAACTAAGGTCACAACAATCTTTCAACTACACCCACTTTGCTAATTACCTCGCACCATATAATTTTGTTAAAAAAATAATAATAATAAGAAAAAAACAAACAAACTAGTGTCAGTGATCCTAGCCTTGTTGGGCATTCACATCCTCTATCCTCTGTTTTCAGTGAAGTCAAAAAAAAAAAAATTGTTTGTTTATTTTTTAAACAAATTGGATAACTTACCTTATTATGATTATTATTTATGCAGAAATTTATTTAACTAACATTAAATCATTACAAAAGCAAAACCCAGGGAAAAAAAGTCAAAACCCAGGAAAAAAAGTATCTATTTAACTAACATTAAATCATTGCAGAAATTTATTTGTAATTTAACAATCACTGTTGGTATAAGAGGAGAAATTCATATACAATAAAACAAAATGTCAAAACCCAGGAAAAAAAATCTGTATGTTCCTCCCATTTCCCTCTGCATTCTCATCATCCAAAGAGAAATTGAAACATATAAATAAATATAAAAAGAAGGAAAGAAAGAAATAAAACAGAGAATTCACACAAAATATTGCATAAGAGAAGAGATAGGACCTTGAGGATGCGAATAGGCTTGAACGATTTGGTGGTAGAAAAAACTTTCTGTGTGCTCAGTCTGAGAAAGAATAAAAATAGAGAGAGACAATAATTGAAGAGAAACACTATTATAGTTGAAGTTGGAGAGTTAAGGAAAGTTGTATGAACTATGAAGTTTCGTCATTGGAATTGCTTTTACTCGTGGGACCGTATAATTCATCTTTGTTTGATTTTAGTTTATTGGCTTTTTCCTTTTAGTTGGAAGATTCCTCTCCATTATGTTCAATAGTCTACAGAGCAAACGAAAAGAGGAGGAAAAAAAGAGAGAGTACTTTGCCCAGTGTAATGATGAAATAGGACACACCATGTGAGTCATCCACCATTATTAAGCTCACTTTTCTTGACTTCTGTACATCTTATTTTTACCGTTCAACTATGCTTTTAAAAAGCTGGTGGCCAAATTTATTTTATTTTATTTACTTGATAGCCACATTTTTCCTTTTAGGTTCGGCGCGTTATAGGCTTGGCATTTCCATGGGATCTTTGAGAAAATATCCAGCGACTGTAGTTCCTAACCATCCACAAAATCATTCATCAGATATTCAGACCCATAAATTGCCTTACTCGCTCGGCTTGTCTAGGCCCAAATGCGACTATCCCAAACACAGTTGAGACCCAATTGTACAAGAAGTTTGCCCCCAATGACCTTGTAAGTGAACATTATAAATTGAAAAAGGACACGTAAGGCCCTTCTAACATTTAATTAAAGTTGAGCCCATGGGACTACAACATACATCTATTTTTTTCTCCCATAAGAAGATATACTATGCATTCAATGCATGTATTGTCTCTTTCACATTGAGGTGGGATGATATATACACCCGATACATGGTCTAATACCACCTCCTCTTCAACCCCTAACTACATGGTAGAAAACAAAAATAAGAACTTTGTTTAACCACTAAACTATATAATTACAATATAATTATCCTAAATCCATAGGTATTTCATAGGAAAAAAAATGCTAAAATCATAATTGTAGGGTCACAATTTGCAACCCAAGCCCAAAAAACATGAGAGTTAGGCTTAAGGAGCCCGATACAATAAATTTGTAGAGAATTGGTGAAAGAACTAGGATTTTAGTGAATTTAACAACGACTACTAAGGATTTAAAAGATGAACACGTAAGAAGAACACGCAAAAAATGAATGAATTGTTATTCGAGGAGATAGATTATAAAGTAAACCACTGGAAATCAGTACCAATGTAGACCGGAATATTACAATTTTTTCTCTTTTTAGTTTTTTCCAATCCCTTTCCTCATAGGAGGTCGTTTACATTATATATTCCCTTCTAGATCATCCTGATCATACACCTGTTAATCATCTAAACCTTCACTTGAGTATGTCACATCAGACATCTTCTTTGGCTCTCTGTGAAGAGTGGTAGTTGAGACTGCATTGTTCAGGGGCCTTCTCCACATAAATACGGCCAGAAAAGTTGCTACAAGGCATTTAATGCGGTAGTAACAACTTTTCTTTTAGATATTTCTGTGTTCTTATCACTTTTGTGCGTACATGAGGCTCATCCTGATCGTTGGAACTCCCTGGAAGATCACCTAAATTGCCCAAATGCATGCTTGACCGATATTTATCATATCCGAGTAGGAGATACTCCTTGGATTATATACCTCCATTCTTTCCTTACGTGATTCTCAACTTTGAGGCCTCTCCCAATCATTTATTCACCATCGGACACATCCATGTCCTCGGACAAGGCCCAAGGCCCAAGGCCCAATATACAAATTTGGGTTCTTATCCTCACAATAACAAATTACACTAGTTTTGCTACAACTCACCACATATCATTACAATATAATTATCCTAAATCCATAGGTATTCCATAGGAAAAAATGCTATGAACACAACTTTTTGCACTGGGCGAGTTGTGCTGGAAGTTGTATAATCTATTGTGTTAAGTGGTGTGTTGTGTTAAAAGTTATATAATCTATTGTGGTCTTGGCATTGTTGTTCCATAGGCGTTTGTGTGTGCCTTTTGAGTTCCAAAAAGTGAATCTAAGGTAGAGGTTATATATATATATATAACAAATGGAAGAGTCCTTGAATCTTGTTTCTCCACATAAAGGAAATCAATCATATTATTGAACTACGAGACTCTTGATAGTTATATGCTAAATTTTTTTTTTAATATATTGATAATTGGAATGGGGGATTTGAATTTTAAATATCTATATTAGAAATATCAAGAGGTAGCATTTGAGCTACAAGACTCTTGATAGTTCTGCTTAAATTGTTTTTTAATATATTGATAATTAGGTTGGGAGATTTGGATTCTAAATATCTATATTAGAAATAGCAAGAGGTAGCATTTGAGATATAGGACTCTCAGCAATTGTCCACTTAATTTAATTAACACCCATTAAAATGTCATTTTTTCATAATGTAAGATCACTTTTGGCCTTACCATCAAATTTTGTGGTAAATACTAGTAAATTAAAAAATTTAAAAAAAAAAAAAAAAACTCTAACGACATTTAACTTTTTTTGTAATTACTTTTTTTTGATACATTTTTCATAATTACTTACGTGACTTGTTATAATTGATGTATAATAGAAGTGGTATTAGTGTGAAGTTAAAGTAAAAGCAATCTTACTCTGATCACAACTTACCATTTTATCATTCTATAAGAAAAAATTAATTAAAAATAAAAAATTACCATTTTATCAAGTTATGACAAAAGTCAAATACTTCTGTCTCTAACATTACTTATAAATTAATTATTAATTTACTAGCCTCATCACACGCGCTTTGCGCGTGCAATGAGGCTTTTTTTTTTTTTTTTTGGTTAGTGGTCCTATTTTATAGAAAACAAACTGTGTTATATATATATATATATATATATATATATATATATATATATAATTTTTATTTTGAAAATCTAATTTATAAATGAAAAAACCAATTTGAAAATTAATAGGAGAGTGTTCCTATTTTTTAGACAATGTTTTAGTGGGAGTTAGAGTTGCATTTTTACTGGATTGTTCTTTAGTTTTGTCTCTACTTAAATATAGGAGTGTAAGGGCATTTTTGAACTAAAAAATGAGGAATCCAAATAGGGGAAGCCCCTTAAATAATAGTATAGATAAGTAATGTTAATAACAAAAGTCAAAAACTTACTCATAATTTAATTATTTATTGGTAGATGGAATTTGGCCACAATAAATATAAAACTATCATAACATTAATAAAGAGGCCTCCATAATATTTTTTTTTTTTTTTTTAAAAAGAAAAAAAGAAGAAGAAGAAGTGAGGAAGTACAACAATTAAATAAACAATACTAACAAACTAGTTAACAAATAACTAATTCTAATACGTTACGAAAGACACATGAAAAAACATACAAAAACGTGGGAAATTGTTGTGTAGTCCCAACCAATAAGAAGAAGACAGATCATTAAAAACTGATGATGTAAGCTAACCTGCCATGTCACCCATTATGTCTAATGTCCCTTTAACCCCGTCAGTTCTTCTGAGAGTGTTTTCAAATTTTGTTTTTAGACCAAATTCAAATTTGAGATGTAAATGGCGGGATCTGAAAACTTTTCTTCAAAATTTGTTTTATGGAATATCACATATTTCCCAACGCCAAACAAAATATATTTCTGGTGAAATCGCCTCCAACGTTCCACTCACCAGCAACGGCAACCTCAGCACTGCCTTGCTTATCACTGCATGCCTCCTCTATGTTTTCTCTATCATAATCCCTCGCCTCCTCATCCTAGATATACAAAATGCTTTGATGGGTAATCCAAATTTTTAGATTTGAGAGGTATGTTGTTCTTTTAACAAAGGATGATAATGCTTCAAGATTCAAGCAATGAATGGGGTGAGTTCTATTTTCCCTTTCTTTTTGTAGGATGAAATTCCCGGATTTCTTAGCCCATAACATTTTATTCCATAGGTGTTCTTGGTGATTTTTTTTTCTTTAGTTTCCATTGATATCCATGTTGATCTCTTTGATGATTTTTCTTTTGGGTATTTAGGTATTTATGGCCAATTAATTTCGCAATTTATGTTCATTTCTCCTGTCACTGACTCATTGTAATCAACGTGTTTGATAAAATGCCACAATGAAAAGACCATGTCATTTTTAAAGAATTTGGGTATAGGCTTTTCATTCAACTTGTTTATTTCCATGAGAAAAGCTTAGTTCAATCATCAAGACTCATTCTTGGACCTGTTATCACGTGAACTCTTGAGTGTTGTTTAACTTTAATTTGCAAGTAATTTCAGTTGCTAGATCTGAGGTGCAATGCTCTATATACTATATCAAGATTAATGTTATAACCATGCTATAAGTTTTATTCTTTGTTTATGAGTGTTGTGATAATTATAGGCATACAAGCATGAGCAGTGGTGTCTAGTCATATTTTCGATTGGCGACCATTCGCATAGAATGAATGTCAATGACAAAGCAAGAGAGAATTGAATCCCTGAAATAAAGTTTAGTGTGCATTGTGGTTTCCTAACTTCAGCAGATATGGTGAAAATTTGGATAGGCAAAAACTTTTGAACTTTTAATATTTCGCTAGTTAGATATTGGCTTTTATGCCTTATATGAAGTTCAAGTTATCCTTACCATGAAAAAAAATCTTATTTTCACAACCAAAGGTAATGATTGATAGTATAAAGGCTTGCCAATCTAATTGACAGTAATAATAAGTGACATTTGTGCTAGCAAACTTGTGTGCATTTTAATGTACTTTTGAATATAGTTAATAATGCAATGGTGGATATTGGATAGTTGAAACCATGTAGTTAGACAATAGATTTTTATTGATGAACAATAATTTAGTGATTCTGTGTTATGATTCAAAAAAACCTAGAAGGCATTTGCATTTTGGAAGATGCTTGGAGTAGAGGGAATCTCGGCTTGCCAAAGATGAGGACGAGCAATAGGCCAAAGATGAGGATCAACAAGTTGAACATGAAGGAGCTGTCATTATTGGCTTTGGATGAGATGGATTCATTAGTTAGAGATAAAAATTATAAATAGCTTATTTCCTAGACTTTTTGAAGTGTAGAGGAGGATTGGGTTGTTTGCTAGTTTTTTATCAAGCTTCTGTTATGAGTTGGGTGTTTATCATAAATTGTATTGTACACATGTCATGTATTGTATGCTATTTAAAGAGAAACAAATTAATAAAGATGAAAGCAGAAAATTAGAACTCAAATTCTTTTTCCCTCACAATTTTAAGAGGCTAGTTCATAACATTCTATAGTGTATATTAATATAATGGTTGTTATAATGACAGTGAGCATTTGAAGTTATTTTAGGTTGAAATGTCTGGCTATGAACATTGGATAGCTATTACCAGGCAACTATTGCTTCTCACAAAGAATGATGATCCATATTTATAAGCTTGCATTTCAAATTTGAGCATTGCAGCAACTATCTTTGGAATTGAGGCTTCTTACTCCCAAGTTGCTTTTTGAAAGTATTTTCAGTACTAGTCATTCCTAGAGCAGCTATAACAACCCATCCAAAGCTTACTGCATGTCTTGAGCAACAAGATTTAAAATAAGTTCAATATTTTTTTGCATCTCTTTTCTATTATAGTCATTTACAACCAATCTCTTTTCCCTCTATTATTACATAAACAAGAAAGAGATCAAAAAAGATTCTTACAACTAAAGAAAAGAAATTTCCCTCTACTATGCAGATATAAACAAAGAGTGGAAAAAAAAAAAACACCTCTTCTAATTAAAGACTACAAGAGAGTTCAACTTAGGGGGAGGGGAAAAATCTCCCTATCCTTCCCATCTACATTGACCTGATTATCTTAGATGAATAAATCTAAATATTCCAATTTGGACTTTAATCCTAGCAACTTTACTTTTTCTCCCACTATTGCTTCAGCTTAGTCTCTAGCCCTCAACCTTCATTCATTGGGCAACTACAACTGCTCTAATTTGGGCATCAATGCTAATTGCCTCTGCAAGTAAAAATTCATGAATATTAATTAAAAAAGAAGTTGCACATGGTTGCTAAAAGTAATATGCATGTGACATCAACTCTAATGGAACTAAACAAGAGATGCTTATGCATTGTTGCATTTGCTTCTTATTCAAATCGATTCTACATCAGTAAAACCCAACAAACCATTTTAATTTACACCATACAAACATCCATAGTTATTGTGGGGCCAAGAAATAGTCAGGCAACCCCGGCCCACTTCGAACTAGGCCCAAGGCCCAAGCCGAGGAGACCTTCTTGGTTCGAGGATGGAAGCAGTAAGCCCAGGGGTCCAATAAGGCACGCCGAGGATGTCTCCATCCTCGAAAATCCGACGCCATAATATAAACCGGCCACACGTCACCAAGGGAGCCCTCCTGATCATTCGAAGGGCAGGGAGCAGGTACCGCATATCAGCAATAGAAGCATGGTGGAGGAGCAAGTTCGGGACGAACTGTCACCTCCACATTAAATGCCCTCAACTAACGTCCTGGCCGCATTAATGAAGAGGGGACGCCTCAACAGTGTCACCTTGGTTGCCGCATCCCACAGAGAAAATGGGAAGGTGGCTGATGGGACAGGCACTCAAGTAATGGCCTCACTCCCCAATAAATATAGGGCTAGGATCAACTGAGAAAGAGATATATAATGCAAGAAGTCCCTCTTGAAAGGGGACCGAAAAAACGAGGGAAGGGAAATACTGTAGCAGTTTATATCCCCTGAAACCTTGTAATCTTTCTAAGAAAGAAATAAGAAGAACCTCAAGCTCTGTGAATTCTGTCTAAGGAACCTCATTGTGTACCCTAACCCACGTTTAAGCTACCAGCGCTCACACACAACCATGCATGGCCGTTGCATTCCTCATTAGGGCCTAGTTCTTGAGCCCATTCTCTATAAATTCATTGCGGGGAAACTGGGCTTGGGTCCACTCCTTCAAACCTGGTCCCTACAATTGGCGCAGTCTGTGGGGAGAACTAGTGCGTTAGTAAGGACAACAGCCAAGCATGGTAGGATCGGGCCCTCACCAAAGAACTCCCAATCGACCTGAACCGGCGAAGCCACGGTATCAGGGCGACTATGGCAACCCCGGGGGTGATCAGAATGATAATGGGCGATTTCGAGAAGGAAGCGCGCATACTTCAACAGCGAGCGAAAACCAAGCCCATAAGCGCGACGATGGCCAGGCCACACAATCGGAAGAGGCCCATAGCTGCGTTCCCCAGGGAAAGGATGATAAGGTGGCCATGCAGCGCGAGATAGATGATCTGAAGAAGAAGCTGCGCCGTGCGCAACGGAGACAGTCTGAACCCAGCCCCGACTTGCCCTCTAACGACGAGAGTGACGACGAATACAGGCAAAGGCCAAGAACGCCCCCCAGTGAGACTTTCTCCCATGAGGAGGAACGCTACCAGAGGCGTAGGCGCGCCGACCGAACCTCCAGGGGCGTAGGAAGTGACGCCATGAGCAAAGCGCTGGATCAGCTCTCCAGGTTGCCCTTCACGCTCGTATAGAGGAAGCAGAGCTTCCTCGGCGGTTCCAGCAGCCAACCTTCATTGCTTACAACGGCAAAACGGATCCCGTGGAGCATGTGAGCCAGTTCAACCAGAGGATGGCTGTCCACTCCAAAAACGAGGCGCTGATGTGCAAGGTCTTCCCATCCAGCTTGGGACCTGTGGCGATGAGGTGGTTCAACGGTCTGAGGACGAATTCCATAGACTCGTACAGACAGCTGACCCAGGCCTTTGGTTCCCGCTTTGTCACGAATAGCAGGCCTTCTCGGCCCATGAGTGCACTCCTGTCCCTATCTATGCGTGACGGAGAGACCCTCAAGGCCTACTCGGACAAGTACTGGGAGATCTACAATGAGCTGGACGGCAAGTATGACGCCGTCGCCATCAGTACATTCCAGAATGGGCTACCAATGGGGCACGGCCTGAGGAAGTCCTTGACCGGAAAGCCCGCCACCAGCGTGCGGCAACTGATGGATCGGATTGACAAATACAAACGGGTGGAGGAAGATATGCTGCAAGGCAAGGGGAAGGATAAGGTCATCCCTCAAGAGAGGAGGGATTTCAGGTCGGACCGGTATAACAACGCCCGCCCGAGGAGGGATTTCGAAGGAGAATCTGGAGCGACCAATGCTCAAACCGTCAACGCCGTATTCCGAGAACCCATGCATAGGGTGCTGGAAAGGATAAAGGACGAGTCGTATTTCAGGTGGCCGAATAAGATGGCTGGGGAGCCTGAGAGGCGCAATCGGAACCGTTACTGCCAATACCACCAGGACCACGGGCATACCACGGAAGACTGCAGGAACCTCCGGAACTACCTGGACCAGCTAGTCCGGGAAGGAAAGCTGAAGCACCTGCTGCTCAACCCCGACAATCGTTAGGGCCAAATGTATCAAGAGCCCCGGAGGGACACCGCTATGGGGCAACCCGCTGGCACAATCAACGTAATCCTGGCAGCACCGGGGAGAACGGGCGTGCGCCCTTCGCGAGTGTTGTCTGTGGCCCAACCGCAAGCCGAGGAGTCCCAGGCAGGGCCGAAAAGGGCTAGAAGGAGTTCCTGCCCTCCTTTGAGCTTCTCAGAGGAGGACAAAATCAGGACCACCCAGCCCCACGACGATGCTCTGGTGGTCACCCTTAGAATTGGGGGCTACGACGTGAAGAGAGTGATGGTAGACGGTGGCAGCGCAGCAGAGGTCATGTACTCGGACCTCTACAAGGGGCTAGGGTTAAAACCGGAGGACTTGACACCATATGCCTCTCCCTTACTGAGTTTCGACGGGAAGCTCGTCACCCCGAGGGGCATGATCAGGCTGCCCATACATACCGGCCCAGAAGTGGTAGAGGTGAACTTCATAGTGGTGGACACATACTCCCCCTACACGGCCATCGTAGGAAGACCCTGGCTCCACACTTTAGGGGGCGTAGCCTCCTCCTTGCACCAGAAGGTGAAATTCCCATCGGGGGACCAGGTCTTAGAAATCTGTGGTTGCCAGCCCACAGCGAGGCAATGCATGGTGGCTGCCATATCATGCCGACTTGACGCACAGCCCTCAGCCACTACCGAAGAGGATTTATAGCAGTCAAAGACCATGGTAGCGTACCCTAACGTAGCTGCCGAAGGGGCCAAGTGTGAAGACTTGGAGAAAGTGGTAATCGGTGACGATCCCGAGAAGTTCTTCCGGGTCGGGGCTCGGCTCCCTCCCGCCGAACAAGAGGAGTTGGTCGAGTTCCTTTGAAGCAATATCGATGTATTTGCATGGGACCCCTGCGACGCACCAGGGATTGACCTGTCCTTCATCTGTCACCATCTCAACGTTAGTCTATCCATAGTGCCCAAGAAGCAGCCGCCCCGACGCCCATCGAGGGAGCACGCTGACGCCATAAGGGAAGAGGTGAATAAGCTCAAGCGCGCTGGGGCTATCAAAGAGGTTTTCTATCCCGAATGGCTAGCCAATACTGTGGTGGTCAGGAAGAAGAGCAGAAAATGGAGGGTCTGTGTGGATTTCACCGACCTAAATAGGGCATGCCCAAAAGACCCGTTCCCCATGCCTCGGATCGACCAGCTGGTAGATGCGACCACAGGCCATCCTCGAATGAGCTTCCTAGACGCCTTTCAAGGCTATCATCAGATACCACTGGCCCTGGAAGACCAGGAGAAGACCGCCTTTGTGACACCCATCGGGAATTACCACTACAAAGTAATGCCTTTCGGTCTGAAGAATGCGGGATCCACCTATCAAAGGATGATGACGAGGATGTTCGAGCCGATGCTGGGCAAGAGCATTGAGGTCTATGTTGACGATATGGTGGTGACGAGTAAAGTGGTATCCGAACATCTGAGGGACCTCGGCCGCACGTTTGACGTCTTGAGGAAGCACCAGCTGCGCCTAAATGCCTCAAAGTGCTCGTTTGGGGTGGGCTCAGGCAAGTTCCTTGGGTACATGATCACCCATAGGGGAATCGAAGTTGACCCTGACCAAATCAAGGCTATTCATGATCTGAAGCCTCCGCAGAACCCCAAGGAGGTCCAGAAGCTTACGGGGATGATCGCGGCTTTGAACAGATTCATTTCCCGATCGGCTGACAGGTGCAGGCCCTTCTACCTCCTGATCAACAAGTGGAAAGGATTTGAGTGGTCCGAAGACTGTGTTGTAGCTTTCCAACAACTCAAGGAGTACCTATCCCGGCCGCCTATCATGTCCAATCCTAACGCCGATGAGGTCTTGTATGCATACCTCGCTGTGGCGCCCCACGCGGTGAGCCTAGTACTGATACGGGATGACAGTGGCGTTCAGAAGCCAGTTTATTATGTCAGCAAATCGCTACATGAAGCGGAGGTCAAGTACTTGCCCCTGGAGAAGGCCATACTGGCTGTGGTCCACGCCACGAGAAAGCTACCTCACTACTTCCAAGCTCACACGATGGTCGTCCTAACTAAACTGCCCCTGAAGTCTGTACTTCGGACCGCCGATTACACCGGGAGAATCGCAAAGTGGAACACAATCCTTGGGGCCTTTGATATCAAGTATATGCCCCGGACTTCCATAAAAGGACAGGTCTTGGCGGATTTGACGGCCGAATTCGCCGAACCCACTGTGGAAGCAGCCCCCGGGGAGGAGAGCTCGGATAAGAAGTTAGTTGGGGCAGTCTCCATCCCAGGGTCACCATACTGGAAAGTATATGTTGATGACGCGGCGAACCAGAGGGGGTCTGGAGTGGGGCTAGTATTAGTATCCCCCAAGGATCACGTCATCGAGAAGTCCTTGAGGCTCGGATTCTCAGCCACAAACAACGAGGCCGAGTATGAGGCGTTGCTTCAAGGGATGGTCATGGTACGGAAGATGGGAGGAAGATCGATAGAGGCGTTCTCAGACTCGAGATTGGTGGTAGGACAGGTAAACGGAGAAATGGAAGCCAGAGATCCGAGAATGCAAGAATACCTGAGCCAGGTCCAGCGCTCGCAGTCGGAGTTCGACCTCTTTAGCCTGTCTCATATTCCCTAGAGTGGGAACAGCCATGCCGACTCACTAGCCACACTCGCAACGTCCTCGGCAGAGGGCCTGCCCAGGATCATACTTGTGGAGCACCTAGAAAGAGCGAACGAAATGGCAAGGGGGCCGGTCACCGTCAATCAGATTGAAGTGGGTCCCAGCTGGATGGATCCCATAGTGAAATTCCTCAAAGATGATATCCTGCTCGAAGATAAGACAGAAGCTGAGAAAGTACGGAGGAAAGCTCCTCGGTTCTGGCTATCCAAGGATCTCTGACTATACAGACGCTCCTACTCTGGGCCATACCTACTGTGCGTCCACCCCGAGGCAGCAGAGTTACTGCTCGAAGAGCTGCACGAAGGAATCTGTGGGAGTCATACAGGAGGGAGATCCCTGTCACACCGAGCTGTCACGCAAGGATATTGGTGGCCGGGAATGCAACAGGAGGCCCTGGAATATGTCAAGAGGTGTGACCAATGCCAGAGATTCGCCTCGAACATTCACCAGCCAGGAGGGGTCCTCAATCCCTTGTCCAGTCCCTGGCCATTCGCCCAATGGGGCTTGGACATTGTAGGTCCCTTCCCGAAAGCGCCAGGGAATAAGAGGTATCTGCTGGTGGCCACGGACTACTTCACGAAATGGGTCGAGGCCAAGCCCCTGGCCAACATTAGGGACGCGGACGCCAAGAAATTCCTTTGGAGAAACATAGTTACGCGATTTGGGGTCCCTCACACCCTCATCTCGGATAATGGGCTCCAATTCGACAGCAAGGCCTTCAGGAGGTACTGCTGCGAACTTGGGATCACTAACAGATATTTGACGCCCGCCTACCCTCAGGGAAACGGACAGGCAGAAGCCGTCAACAAGGTTATCGTCAATGGGCTTAAGAAGAGGCTGGACGACGCCAAGGGAAGATGGGTTGAGGAGCTGCCCCACGTCCTATGGACGTACCGGACTACCCCTCGGCGGTCAACAGGGGAAACACCTTTTGCCATGACCTATGGCGCCGAGGCGGTGATCCCCCTGGAAACGAATTTTCGAACGCTGCAAACGAGCTCTTTCACTCCCGGCAGCAATGATGAACTGCTGGGAAGAAGCCTGGACTTGGTGGACGAACGAAGGGAACGAGCAATGATCCAGCTGGCCTATTACCAGCAAAAGCTCAAGCAAGGGTATGACACCAACGTGAAACTCAGGCCGCTGGCACTGGGGGACCTGGTGCTGAGAAAAGTCGTCGGGGCTGCCAAGAACCCGTCCTGGGGAAAGCTGGGACCCAACTGAGAAGGCCCCTACCGGATTACCTCAGTAGCAGGAATAGGTGTATACTATTTAGAAGATCTAGACGAAAAACCTGTACCCCGCCCCTGGAATGTAAATAACCTGAAAAGGTATTATTATTAATGAAGTAGTTTCTTTTTGAATTCCGATTCTTAACCTGTTTCAACTTGGGATCACGCGTCCGGACGGCCAACCTAAGTGTTAGACAGAACCAAGGCACTGCATGGTCCTCGGACTCAGGCCTATGGGGAAACTAACGACTTCAAAATACCAAGTGTTAGACAGAACCAAGGCACTGCATGGTCCTCGGACCCAGGCCTATGGGGAAACTAACTACTTCAAAATACCAAGTGTTAGACAGAACCAGGGCACTGCATGGTCCTCGGACTCAGGCCTATGGGGAAACTAACGACTTCAAAATACCAAGTGTTAGACAGAACCAAGGCACTGCATGGTCCTCGGACTCAGGCCTATGGGGAAACTAACTACTTCAAAATACTAAGTGTTAGACAGAACCAAGGCACTGCATGGTCCTCGGACTCAGGCTTATGGGGAAACTAACTACTTTAAAATACCAAGTGTTAGACAGAACCAAGGCACTGCATGGTCCTCGGACTCAGGCTTATGGGGAAACTAACTACTTTAAAATACCAAGTGTTAGACAGAACCAAGGCACTGCATGGTCCTCAGACTCAGGTTTATGGGGAAACTAACGACTTCAAAATACCAAGTGTTAGACAGAACCAAGGCACTGCATGGTCCTCGGACTCAGGCTTATGGGGAAACTAACTACTTCAAAATACCAAGTGTTAGACAGAACCAAGGCACTGCATGGTCCTCGGACTCGGGCTTATGGGGAAACTAACTACTTCAAAATACTGAGTGTTAGACAGAACCAAGGCACTGCATGGTCCTCGGACTCAGGCTTATGGGGAAACTAACTACTTCAAAATACTGAGTGTTAGACAGAACCAAGGCACTGCATGGTCCTCGGACTCAGGCCTATGGGGAAACTAACTACTTCAAAATACTGAGTGTTAGACAGAACCAAGGCACTGCATGGTCCTCGGACTCAGGCTTATGGGGAAACTAACTACTTCAAAATACTGAGTGTTAGACAGAACCAAGGCACTGCATGGTCCTCGGACTCCGGCCTATGGGGAAACTAACTACTTCAAAAGCCTAAGTGTTAGACAGAACCATGGCACTGCATGGTCCTCAAACTCAGGCCTATGGGGAAACTAACTACTTCAAAAGCCTAAGTGTTGGGTAGAACCAAGGCTCTGCATGGTCCTCGGACTCAGGCCTATGGGGAAACAAACTACTTCAAAGGGATCCTAAGTATCTACCCAAAAGTTTTTCTACCTGGCCCTTAGGAAACGAAGGGTCCACTCAAGCGCACATGCCCTCGTTATAATAACTGATGCCGCGATTGGCCGAGACGCAATGAAAGTTAAAATCGTACAAGTAAAGAAAAAGCGGATAGCGTGCAAGTAAGCAAACAACCACAACGAGTAGAAAAAGAAACAAAGCTCGCATTTCATTAAGTCCAAAAAGAATTACACGATACGAATTACATTACAAAAAAAAAAAAGGGGCTGTGCATAAAAAGTAAAGTGAAGCAGGCAGAGGCGCCAAGGAGCCTACTCCTTCTACTTAATTGCTGGCTCCTGTGGGTGGCTGGACCAAGGCAGAAATAGCGACCCCCTCAGCAGAAGAAACCTGGACATCAGGGGATGGCCCTGCAACCTGCTGAGGTGCGTCCTCGTTAGAGCCATCGCTCACTTCAACCACCAGGGGAGGGTTACTCCCTTGGACTGGCTCACCAGTGGCCCCAGCATCCGAGGCCCCCCCGCCTGGAGTAGCAGCAGTTTCCACAGCAGCCTCCTCGGCCTCAGGGCCATCGGGGTCGTCCGGGGCAACCTCACGGATGGCAGAAGGGTAGAACACGCTCTCATCCTTCCACAGGACAGAAGAGGCCTCCACACCAGCTTGCCTAAGGGCTTCCATCCAAGTTTCAAAACAGTAGCGCCTACATACCCCTGGGACTTGGGATTTGTAGGCAGCTGCTGTCTCAGTTGCCCCAGCAGCATAGGCAGCCTCCTCAGCTTCTTCTTTGGTGGTCCAGGCCTCCTCCCTACCCTGCTCTGCCTCGAGCTTGGCCCTCACAGCTTCGTCCCTAGCAAACTCAGCCACTTTTCTGGCCTCCTCGACAGCAGCCTCCTTCCTGGTCAGATCTGTAATTAACTCCTTTACGATCTTCAGCTGCTCCTCTGCCTCACTCAGACGCTTCGTCTGGGTCTTGGCCTGCCTCTGTGCACCCTCAAGGCCCGCCACTGCGCTGTCCCGAGCCTGGGTTACAGCCTTCAACTCCAGCCTGACCTTGGCAAGGTCCTCCTCGGAGTTCTTGAGAGTCCGAGTGGCCTCCAAGCGCTTCTCGCGCTCTTCTTCCATGGCCTTTCCGTGGTCGTGAGCTGCCTCCTCCAGCCTGAAGGTGGCCTGGACGGCCTGCCAAACAAAACAGGTACACAATCATAAGCCGAGCTAAAAAAAAGGGGGAGAAAGTAAGGCAGAAAAAAGCTAAAACGAGAAAAGACACAAGTATTGTGAGCCTTACCATCCCCAAGTAGCGCTTGAGGCTGAGGAAGACCTCCCTGCTCTTCATGGTCCCCAGCTGCTCCATGTCCGCGGGAAGTAGCAGACATCTCTCCACTGCGTCGGCCACGTATGCACCTTCGCCCTCTCTAAAATCCCTAAGAGAGGAGTCATCCCTCAGAGGTGCCCCACGAAGCATTGGGGCAGGCAGCCATGCCTGGACCTCGGGCGGGGCATCCACCTGCTTATCCTGAGATCTGGAGCCTATCCTCAGTTGCTTTGAGGGCCGCCGAGAGTCGTCCCCCTCCCGAGTGGGTCCTGATCTGTCCTCGATGGGCCTCTTGCCTTTGTCCTTCTTCTGCTTAGGATCGGCAGGCTCGTGCCTGGAAGGCGAATCCGCCCGAGGCGGAGGAGGAGGAAGCTTAGATTGAGTCGAGGCCGACCTAGTCTAGGGAGGACGATTCTTTGGAGAAGGGGGTGGGAGCTTCGGCTTAGACTTCCCCGGTTGCTCTTCGATCAGCTCGAGTAGACTGGGCTGGTTCTTCTTCTTGTAGCCCATCGCAAGCCGAGAAGGTGTCTCTGACACTGAGAGGTCTGCTTCGGCCAGACGAGGATCCCCCAAGTCTCCAGAAGGGTCCTCGGACTGATGAATCTGCTCAAAAACGTCAAAATCGTCCCCTCTAGGACCGAGATTTGCAGCTTCCCCTTCCTTCTCTATGTTCTCTTCCGCGGCCTCTGAGAATGTACGGGAGGAAGAGGGGACTGCTACCGTGACGCCTTCTGAAGTAGAGAGACCCTTGGGAAACTCGAACCCGTCCTCGGTCACTGCTATTTTCTGCAGCCGAGGATCCTTTGCTTTGATCACGTGCTTTGGGGCCGCAAATGACTTTTGGAGCGGCATGTACCCCAAGATCTTGTGAGCGGCTCTGACTTGGTGATCTGCTTCGTTTTCAAAATCCGCCGACCTGAGCACTTTCTGCAAGTCTTCCCTGTTGATCAAATTGTAGCGGGGCGCGAAGGCGTGCGGATCTGCAAAAAGAAAACGCATTCGTGATTAGCAACCAAAACAATACGAAAAGAAATGACGCATGAAACAAGTTAGAGTCTTTGAACCCCCTTCTACTCCTACTACCCCACCTGGTGTCCCCTCTATCGTCGGGCAATGGATGCCATCGTGCCACGCTCCGGACACGATGAGAAAGTCCTCATTCATCCCCTTGTTGGACTCAGGAAGGCACTGGATAAGCCGGACCCTGTCGTCCCTCGTCCTCATATAATAGGACTTGTTCTTCAGGTGTTGAAGATTGTAGCAGTAGTTCACGTCATGATGGGTCAACCTTAGCCCTATCTTCTCGTTCAGAGCATCCACGCTACCCAGGATTCTAAACATGTTGGAGGCGCACTTGGTGGGGGTTAACCGGAAATATGACAGGTAACCCCTCGTCACCGGCCCCATAGGGATCCTCATCCCTCCTTCAAGGAAGGCGATGATGGGAATCACCACCTCGCCTTCCTGCCTCCGGAATTCCCACTCCCCCTCCTCACAATACCTCAAGCCCACGTTGGCCGGTATCTTATAACCGGCGATGAATTTCTCCATCGCCTCCTCAGTGAAGACATACTTCTTAAGTCTACCCATCCCAAATGACGCCTAAGAGAGCTAAAGAAAGAGCAGATAAAAGAGAAGGAAGAGCAGAGAGATGAAAAGCTCGGAGAGAGATAGAGCGACTTACAGAAATGAGGAAAAGCTCCTCGGACAGGCTTTTTATGCTGGAGGTGGTGGAAATTTGGCTGAACTCTGAATGAAGACGCAAGAGCTCTTGATTGTGAATGGAAAAAGGTGAAAACGGTTCGAACGGGTATTTATACCCTGGATGGAAGAGCCGCGCGAGTTTTCTCGCCCATAAATGTTAGGCGCATCACGACCGTTTGATTGCCATCTGCCCGTTGAACGTGGGGAGCACAAAGCCGCCCGAATTTAATGCAGGACCCGTTGCGCACACCGAAGCGCCAGTAACGCACCTTGGGCAGACGAAAAGGCTCCAGCACTGACAAAGGACAAGACTCGATTGGACGTGGAGCAGGTCCGAAGATATCAAAATCCTCTTTTCCGCCCGAGGATGCGAACAACAAGATTTTGAGGGGCTATTGTGGGGCCAAGAAATAGTCAGGCAACCCCGGCCCACTTCGAACCAGGCCCAAGGCCCAAGCCGAGAAGACCTTCTTGGTCCGAGGATGGAAGCAGTAAGCCCAGGGGCCCAATAAGGCACGTCAAGGATGTCTCCATCCTCGGAAATCCGACGCCATAATATAAACCGGCCACACGTCACCAAGGGAGCCCTCCTGATCATTCGAAGGGCAGGGAGCAGGTACCGCATATCAGCAATAGAAGCATGGTGGAGGAGCAAGTTCGGGACAAACTGTCACCTCCACATTAAATGCCCTTAACTAACGTCCTGGCCGCATTAATGAGGAGGGGACGCCTCGACAGTGTCACCTTGGTTGCCGCATCCCACAGAGAGAATGGGAAGGTGGCTGATGGGACAGGCACTCAAGTAATGGCCTCACTCCCCAACAAATGTAGGGCTAGGATCAACTGAGAAAGAGATATATAATGCAAGAAGTCCCTCTTGAAAGGGGACAGAAAAAACGAGGGAAGGGAAATACTGTAGCAGTTTATATCCTCTGAAGCCTTGTAATCTTTCTAAGAAAGAAATAAGAAGAACCTCAAGCTCTGTGAATTCTGTCTAAGGAACCTCATTGTGTACCCTAACCCACGTTTAAGCTACCAGCGCTCACACACAACCATGCATGGCCGTTGCATTCCTCACTAGGGCCTAGTTCTTGAGCCCATTCTCTATAAATTCATTGCGGGGAAACTGAACTTGGGTCCACTCCCTCAAACCTGGTCCCTACAGTTATCATTAAGTTGCATTTTTCTTAAACACCTCATATGCAAAATTATAAAACACATGAACACATGAAAATAGGAAAAAGAAACTGTGCTCTTACAAGTGCCTCATTCAGGCCAAAGCATATATTTCCCCCTTCTAAATCCACTTCCCACCCCAACACAGCTAAAACATGCCCACCACAAATGACACCGTCATATACCCACCCACCAGAAATGAGAGCATAAGCCAACAAAGAAATGCCAAGAAAAACAAGCATTTCCACAAACACCTTAAAGGCAATCTCTCAAGAGGTCGATCATATGAAATTTCAATTTGAAAGTCCATTTACAAATTTACGAATATTCAATAAACTATCAACTTCAAATACATGAAATACTTAACTACAATATGCTTGGACTCACATATCAGCAATAAAGGTAAATACTCAAGAAAGTGAACCTTTCAATCAAGCCAAAGAAATGAATTTTTAGAACAAAAACAAGAACCAAAAGGAATTACTCAATTGAAATCTAAAAGGTTTGGATTGCCCATCAAAGCATCGGTACCCAAGAAACAAAGGTGAAAAATCCTTGTTTATCAAATCCAACGAAAAATCCTAAATCCAAACTAAATCAATCTCTTCAACTCAGAAACCACAAAATGAACTCCAGATGAACCTAGTCCTACAAAAAAAAAAAAAAAGTAATAATAAAAAAAAAAACCTTGAGAGAGAGAAATGAATTTTAAGTTGCTCACCAGTCACCACATAACCAAAAAAATAAAAAATAAATAAAAAAATAAGAGAGAAGAGAAAAAGGAAATAGTACAATCAATAGTAAGAACCAAAACCCTAAACAGAAGGAAATCAAAGAGGAGGGAGATCCGAGCTTGGGCCTGTAGAGAGCGATCTGAGAGCTGAAGGAGGAGAGGTGGATACTGCTATGGCAGGGAGACTGTGAGAGAGCAGTTTCTTGGAATTTTGATGCAGATGTCATATCTAAAAAATGAAATTTGAAATTTGAAAGTTTGACTGAGACTGCAATTCTAGTGAAGCCCGCTCAATTCACTTCTAAATTTTGAATTCTACTCAAACGGGGTTAATAGACGTTAAGATGGGTAGGGGTTAATGAGCTGATGTGGCATAAAAGCCTATGTAAGCATTTTTTAAGGAGGTGTCTTGTATTTATTCGTTGGGAGTACACAAAAATTTTCTTATTTATAATACTATTTAAGGGGTTTTTCCTATTTGGATCGACATTTTGTTGGAAAACTGTTTCTCAAAAGAAAAGGAAAAAAAAAAAGGTAGAGAAAAAACTAAACAATAGTCAAGTAAAAATATATGTCTAACTTGTACTAAAGCATTGCCTACAAAATAAGAATGCTTTCTGTTCAGATATTTGAAATGCTCCAACTACCTAAACTCATGTTTTCAAAAAAAAAAAAAAATTGCTTTTTTTTTTATTATTATTATTTTTTTATATCTTTAATAAGTCTTAACCATTTCACATCAACAACAAATTTTAATCTTAAAAAAAAATAGAAGAGCCTTTAAGCACGCGCATCTTTAATAAGTCTTAACCATTTCACATCAACAAAAAATTTTAACCTTTAAAAAAAATAGAAAAGCCTCTAAGCATGCGCGTGCTTAGAGGCTAGTTGTTGTTGTTATTATTATTATTATTATTATTATTTTGTGAATATGTGAAAGAGGGGCGCCGAGAGGTCACAATAAAATTCTCAACAATCTCACTTCTCACAATTACATTCAAGTTACCAACTACCTTGCACATGGGTCATTTTAAAAAATAAATATATGAGAAAAAAAAAAAGTTAGTGGGTAGTGTAAGGCTTAAGCGTGAAAAAAGTATTTTGTATCAAATGTTACCACGTTATTCATATCAAATCCAATAAATGAAAGATATGTATGCAAAAATAATTATCCATTAACATGTCTTTTATGCCACACCAAAAAAAAAAAAAAAAAAGTTAGTGGGGTCGTTATTTTTTGCAACATATCTCTTATTTATTGATATTGTAAACTCTCGTAAATTCTGTGGTGATCCTAGTATTGCGGGGCATTCAGATTCTTAGTTTGAAAAAGAAAGAAAGAAAACAGAGAATTCACACAAAACATTGCATAAGAGAAGAGAGAGGACCTTGAGGATTCGAGTAGGCTTGAACGATTGGTGGTAAAAAATTAAAAATTTCCGTGTGCTCTGCTCAGTTTGTAAAAAGAGAAAAATAGAGAGACAATAATTGAAGAGGAAAACTATTATAGCATGTTGGAGAGTTAAGAAAAGCTGTGGGAACTAGAAGTTTCATTTTATCATTGGAATTGCCTTTACTCGTGGGACCCTATGATTGATCTTTGTTCCATTTTCACTGTATCTCCGCCCCTAAAAATAGGATCAAAGTTATTGGCTTTTTTTTAGTTGGAAAAGGTTTATTTTCAACTTTTATATTGCGTGTTCAGAATGTTTAGGAAAAAAAAAAAATTTATGTTATCAATTAAATATTTAAATATTTAAAATTTAAATTTATACGTTAAAAAAAAAGCTTATTAACCAGATAATAAATAACATCATATTTGAACAAAATTTAATATAACATAAAAAGTTAGGCATCTTTAATTTTAGCTAGTTAAATTTGAGGTGTTTAATAAAAAATATTATGGAACAAGTCATTGACATGATTGCCATGAATTGAATTTAGATTATACTTTTTAATTTTTAATTTTTTTTATAAGTATGCTTTTTAATTTAAGAACCAAAACCTTGGCTTTGTTTGGTCATGTGATAGATGAGAGTCAAAGTTTAGGCGCTACTCTTCAGTATTGCAATTTCTAGCATGTTCGAAAGGAAGGAAATAGATTAGCTCACGCTTTAGCTAGAAGAGCAGTTTTATCTGTAGACACAGATGTATAAATAGAATCTCTATCTAATGATTTGGATATTGTTTTCCAATCGGATTTAGTTCAATAAAATTTATTTACTTTTTTCTCAAAAAAAAAAAAAAAAAAAGTGTGTGACTATATATAATTATAGTCCGATTTGGTTTTAAAAGACCCATAAAACTATAGATATTAAATCCATACATTCTCTCCTCCCTAGAGTACATATGCTGAAGAAGTGGTTGATGAGTTGATCTTTCACTTAGAATTTCCAATAGTCTACTTAGAGAGAGAGAGAGAGAGAGAGAGATCTTAATATGATTTAAGTTAAGAAAATTTTAAAACAAAAAAAGTCATGATAAGATTAGCATGTTTACATGTGATACAGCTCTAATAGCCATCCTTAGCCATTTACCAACATAGGTTTTTGGCTTTTTATAGTCTACAAAGCAAAAGAAAAGGAGGAGTTAAGTTAAAAAAAAAAAAGAGTACTTTGCTCAGTGTAAAGATGATATCATGTTATAATTCTAACACCTGGTCCCTATGGCTGACTGAAATAGGAGACACAATGTGACTCATCCGCCATTATTATGCTCACTTTTCTTCACTTTTGTACATCTTATTTTACTGTTTAATTTCGCTTTCAATTAGTTAGTGGCAGGGTCGGACCAGTAGGGGGCCCAAAGGGCCCAGGCCTCTGACCCTAAGGAAAATTTTTTTAACCCTTCTCCTACACTGACAACAATAAACCCAAAAATTTAACAAAACAAAAACTTAAAAAAAAAAAAATTAAAAAATCTATTAGCCCAATAGTTACAAAGCAAACCCACTGCCTTAAAACACTGGATCATCGCATAGAGGGGAAAAAAAAAAAAAAAGAACGAGATGAAGCGGAGCCGGGTTGAGAGAGAAAATACAAATAAAATGAAGAGAAAAGAGACTGCAGAGTCTCTAGTCTCTAGAGCCACAGACGTTGGAAATGAGAATAAGAAGAAAAAGGGAATGTTTGGTACATTTTAAATAACATTATATGTATCTTTACACACTTTTTTATCTACGTATTTTTAAAAAATTTAAAAACTATTATTTAAACACACATACCAAACGACCCAAAATGATCAATATTTTAGATGAGATGAGAAATAAATTGAGTAGGTCACGTGAGTTGGTTTGGGGAAATGGGAAAAGTGGGTGGATGGAAACTTTTTGGAACGTTCTTCCATATAATAACTCAACTTGTTTGTTTTATTTACAAAAACACCAATGAAAATATTTTTGTAGTAACAATCAAAATCTATTCACTTTATTTTTTTTTTAAATATATTGCCAATTGAGCTACAAAACTTTCTAAACAATTATTCACTTAATTCAACACCTATTAAAATGTCATTTTTTTTTAGACGTTAGGAACATGGTTGGCCTTACCATAACATGTCGTGGTAAGTAGTAAGTATTAGTAAATTAAAAATAAATCTAATAACACCAAAAATTTTATACCCTTTGTACCATCAATATTAGCTAATTGTAGGCATCTTAAAGCATGCTTCTCCATCAAGTTGAGTTGACAATCAAATCAAAATCACAAATGAAAAATATTCCTTTTATGCACCTTCAAGGAAGCTCTCCTTCTTCAAATTTCATATGATGTGGAAATATATTATTGTTTGAAAAAGGTAGCATGAATCATATATTGTATAAAGTGCTAAATTATTGTAAGATAGGACTATGAATAAGAAGTTTATTATAAAATTACTTAGGCTAAAAACCTCACTCTCTTTTTTGGAAAATGATAATCTCTATTTAAAATCAATCTATTTCATAATTTAAATTAAATTTTACAAATTTCAAGTATATGAATTTCAAGTTATTTAAATTTTTAAATGAAGATATTTTATCATTATTAAATTCAAAAAATAGAAATGTTAACCATACAATTGATAAAATGAAGAGAATTATATTACGAGACACATTAGTATTCAATGGACTTAAATAAATTTTCTCCTCTAGCCAAACAAAAATAAAAAATTAGCTTAGCATCCACTAAGTTAAAACTATGATTTACTCTCTTTTTTTTTTCATCTAATCTTTTGACTTTCTTTGTAAGGGTTTTAGGTTCAAATTCCGAAACAACCTCATGAATAGAATCCTCTACATTTCAGTAAGTGGCTCATTAACTAACTATTAATACAATTTGATAATATTTATAAAATATTTTATCTATTTTGCTTAAAATTTTCAATTAATTCGAGGATATACTACTAGTAGTGTTTTAAAATAGTTTACTCAACTAAACTGCCAAGAGCCAGTATTTTCAACAGAAACTTTCAAATCTTTCTTCCCTCGTTATAACTATTGAAATTATATATATTTAAAAAAAAAAAAAAAAAAAACAATGTTTACTCAAATGGACACTTATAAAAACACCACTAATCTATTTCTTCTCACCAAAAAAAAACCACTAATCTACTATTAATTGTCACATAAACCACAAAATCCACCGCCAAATATTCAAAATGACACGTATACCCATTCTGTTAGTCTAAAATTACCACCCAAAAAAAAAACAAAATAGTAGCTCTATTTCCACTCTTTTCATTTTCCGCTATTTCCAAAGCTCAAAGAGATCAGCTTGACCGTTAATTTTCAATCATATACTCATACACAAATTACAGGTATTAATTATTTTATTCAATCTTTTCGTTTTTGTATATTTTTTAAATAAAAACTTTGGTAGAATTTATTTATTTATTAATTTTTATTTAGTGTTACATTTGGTTATTTAGAAAACCAAGGAAAATTAAATAATTGAAAAGGAAAAATAAAGTGTTTGATTTTAAATCTTGTGCCTTTAGTTTATTTTTTCGTTGTTTTTTGAAAGAATGAGAAACTAAGAGTTAATCATGATCGTGTTAATAGGTGTTGACGTGTTGTATTGGCGATTAAACGGTGCATTTTAGTTGAATTTGTTGTGTAGATCTTGAAAGTAGTGTGTTTGTACGTGCAAATTGGAGTTGCATTAGGATGTGTTTGGTAGCTGAGAAATGCAATGAAAAGTGAATAATATAAAGGAAAAGAATTGATTTGAGGACTTTGATTGTTTTGTCTGTTTGCTGATTTGGTTTTGTGATTTCAATGGTGCTTGGCTTTTGTATTTGTCATTTGATTCAATTCTTGAGCTTATTTTCTGTGATATGGATATTCGTTTTATTGTTCTGCTTTTTTGGTTTCCTTACTCTCTGTTTGGTAGCCAAGAGAATTAAGGAAAAGAGAAGGAAAGTAAAGGAATTGAATTGAGGAAATAACCTTACTATTTGAGTTGTTTGGTTTTGTGATGTATGTAGAATGAAAAGGATAGAAATGTGAATATTATATTATTGGCTTGATTATTATCGGTTTGGTTGCCGAGAAAGTTGAGGAAAAGTGAAGGAAAGTCAAAGAATTGAATTGAATTGAATCTTAGTTTGAGTTGTTTGGTTTTGTAAGGATGTGAAATGAAAAGGAGAATAATAAGTTTACATATTGGTTAGCTAAATGGTTAGAATAGACTCACTATATTCAATTTTCATTTGGATTGCTCATATTTATAAGTATTTTTAGTTTATTTAAAATTCATGCTCGTTGGTCTTGAAAATTGGTTGATTCCCAAGTACAAAACTTGGATTGAAAATCCTTTAGCATCAGTTTTGTAGCTAAAAATATGGAGGAATATATATAATATAGAAATGTGATTCTTAGAATCTTATTTTAGCTGTTTTTGTTTTTGTTTCCTGAGGACTGAAAAATAACTAAATACATAAATTAAGTGCTTAATGTGGCAGCACCATAACCTAACATGAAAATGGATGGTTCACTTGTTCAGTAATTGATTGAAACTTTTCTTAAATTTTGTTCTTACTTTTCTGTCGAAGACTTTTTTTTTTTTAGATGAACAGAAGGCAGTTGAAGACATTATTACTGATTTTAGATGTAACTGTTTTTAAAATAAGAATAATAATAACTGAAGATTGAAAAGTAATATAAAATTCAATGGGAACCCCATCTTGAAAATTCATGACTTTGCAAATGGATTTGCATGATGAACTATATGAGGTTTTCAATAAGTTCACTAACGACTTTTTCCCCTTTCTAAGCACTAATGAGATTTCTTAATACATTATTTAGTGTTGTGAATTCTCTACTACTGTTTATGTTCCTTGGCTGAAGCCAAAAGCTCATGTTATGCAGCATAGCAAAAATTCACTACTACATGCTTGGAAAGACTAAATGGTTTTGCCCTAGATCCTTTTAAATTGGAACTCATGCAATTTTCATCCTTCCATTAACAAACAAGAGGAGCAATTCTAAACTTCATTTCTCCTTTTATCATCACCCTTCTAACCCATTTGAGCAAAGTTTTTTCTATTGGAAATTAATATAACGTGACTCAAAAGACACGTAGCTTGTCAATGCACAACCAAAAAAAAAAATGTATACAAGAGTTAATCGGCTAGAGCCATTAGATGGTTAAGTCAATAACATTTTTTTTTTCTGGTTTGGTTTTTGGATACAATAATGTCAGAATGGTTGACTAATAATAGAGTCCAAAAATGTCTGTAAGACTTGAAAGCAAGAGTAGCCAAGGCCCCCCAACATACATAATCACTAGTGTTCTCCAACTTCCATGCACTTGTGGTATTCAATCAGTCCGACAATTTGCCAAGGAATTTTCTTTCTCAAAGCGTATCTTTAGCCAAATCCTTTTTTCACCATACTCATACCAGTGAGAAGGCTTTTTAGTGCTTTGGGAAGCAGTTAGGAAGGGACCAACTGACATTGGTTGATGTTATGGGCTATAGCGGAATTCGGTAAGCTAAAGAAAACAAAGGTTCGGGGTAACCTCATTGGAGCAAGAAGCTTGGAGGGCTTAGGTACACTGGGTAGATTAGACTTGGAGGGTCTTCTGTTGTTCATGTATACCAACTTCATTCTTTAGTGGATTATTGACCGCTTGGAGGGCAGCGGAGAGGTTTTATGCCGAGGACTTCGGTTTCCTCTTTGATAACACACCGTTGTGTTGTCCTTGTGTTTGCTTCTCTCCTCCTTTAATCTTTGCCATTTAATTTCTGCTGTGGATGTGATTTTATTTGGTTTAGATTATTTATCAATTCTGTTATAAGCTTATGTTCATTTTCCGTACGTACATTGTTTGATATTAAGCTTGATTAGTAATTTGTAAATTGGGGGGTCTAAATGTTCAAGGGTGTTTTACACACTGTTTGTTTTTAGACCCCTTAAAACACAATTGGATTCACCTAGTTAACAAGCTAAGTTATTACTTAGTCCAAATTAAACAAATCTAGGTTATCACAATCAAAGATATGATGACCCAAGAAAACTAAACTGGTAAAAAACCTAGGGATGATTTAACCTAGCTATCCTCAAGGTAAACTTGAATCCACAATAGAAAGAATTGAAGTTTGTACAATAGAACTTAGACCACTAACATTCTATTGCTACCCACCAATAGAAAACATACTGACACGATCACGTGCAAGCTCCGAGACTACGAACTCCTTCTTTCTTGGATTCTCTAGCAAGTACAAGCACTCCCGCTTGCGTATCTTTAAGCTCTTTAGTGCAGCAATTGAATGATCATCAAGTTCTTGAATGAATCTCCTTCTTGATAATCCTAAGTTTGTGTAAAGGAAAGCTCCTCACAGATCTCACAAGAGATTTACACAAACCGTAATATGAGCAATAACTAAAACGTGGCTAGGGTATGCCTTATATACCTAGGGCAAAACATAAAACCCTAAACGTTTTAAATGAGATATGGCTGAGTTGGAATTCTGCAGAAAAACGCATTCTGCCCGATTTTCGATTGATCGAGCCTAAGTTTCGATTGATCGAGCCAGGTCGAAATGAATAGTAACTTCTGCATCAGCTTGATTCCAACTTTACTTAAAATACACTTCTTTGAGCAAGCCTAAACAAGACTAAACAACCTGTTTTGATCATGATTTGCCACCATTACACATTAGAGTTCTAAATACATAAATTCCTAAATCTTTAGAACCTAAAAGCTCAAACTAAAAGCTCAAAGTGTACAAATAAAAGCCCTTTACAAAAAAAAATGCTCATTACATCAAATCCAATCATAACTACTATCTATCAGTTGCAAGTGTAGACAGTAGCTCAATTGAATCTACCTGTATATTTCCTGAAACACCAAACAAAATGCATAAACGCATGTGTGAAAAATACAAATAAACAAAATAAATTCTTGATTTCACAAAACACAAAATAAAGACATATATCAAAGAATATAAATATAAATCAATAAGCAGTGAAACAAGAAACAAAATAAATGTATCTCCCCCTAACATGAATAGCCCAACAAAAATACATCAAGAGCCAAAAAAATGTAAATACAAAGTGCAACTCCTAAATACAATCTAATCACCACAAGCTCCAAACAATCAAAACTCCCCCTATTAACAAAAACTCTACAAGCTACTACAAAAAATGCTACTCCCCCTTTTTGTGAAGAAATGCCAAAGGGCAATAAGAATCCATCATCAAAAAGAGGTGGCGTAGGAGATTGTCTAAAATGCGCCAACTCTACACGCAAAGCACAAACCTCATCGAGCAAGTCCACCAAAATCTGTCCATGGGTCACCTGAACGGTTAAGACATGATCCAACGTACGTCGAATGTCTGAAACATCTAAAGTAGTCGGTAAAGGATCATCAACAGCAGCAGCAGCAAACGTCTCAGCCTGTGCATCACCTGTAGAAGTGGGAGGAGGGGGTACAGCACCAGAAGGCTTTAACTTTAGCTCTCAAGTGAGCAGCCCTCTGCCGAAAGAAAGTGGCACCTATGGGACCAGTAATGTGTACGGGCTCAGATGCGGGGAAACCATCTAAACCTAAATGTAACAAAATCCTATGAATGAAAATAGGATAAACAAGAGCATGACCAACAACGCTACTCCTATGAATTTTGTTCAAAGAACGAAGAAACAGATTAGGGAAAGAAATAGAAGCATCGAAACAAGGGCATACAAAAACACACATCTCTCAATAGGGATGGTGTGGAGATGAGAAATAGGCCACAAGGAATGACACGCTATCCTAAGGAAAAGATAGGTAGTCTCAGTAAGCTCAGCGGACGTGATTCGAGGATCATAACCCCACTGGATAGAAGACCCAGTGATGTATGACATGACGTCATCAAGGGATGGAGACTCCTCATAAGGATAGACGAGCTACCTAACGACCGGAACCCCAAGAGCCTCAACCACTACCCTAGGGGTAATAGTGAACTCAACACCTCATATCCAACTCCTAACAAGGGTGTTGGAATCATAGATGTGGTAAGAGAGGTTTGAGTAGAACTCTCTAATCAGGGTGGTCGGGGGTGAATGATTTACCTCCAACAGAGTCAACCAGCCTCTACTCTCAAAGTTTGCCCTAATGGCAGGATCTAGCTCATCTAACACAACAGATCACTCAGCCCATATCTTTCTCTTACTGTTCAACTTATCATATAACTCTCTGCTTTTGTCATTCTTAAACAGCTCACTCCTAGAGGTAGACTTAGAAGAAGTGAAGGGAGTCCTATGGGCTCTAGTCTTCCTAGGCATGGTGCTAAGGAAAGGACAAAGACACAAAGCAAAACCAAAAAGAACAAAAAAGAGAAACCAAGGGCAGACTGCAAGTTAGCACAAAAAAAAAAATTAGAACAAAAATCTATATAATGCATAAATCAGTTAAATGTCATGATGCATGTTCTAATGCAGTGAAACTAAGTTCAATTTAAGTTCAAATTCACAAAATTAGCTTGAGCATAGAGTTTTTAACAAAAACCCCAAAAATTTAAAAAACCTCTTGTTTGTTTTTATAAAAAAATTGACCAATTGATCATCACACAAGATAGAATATAGTTTAGAATGATCAAATATATCAATCCAACAAGCCAATTTCATCAATTAAACCCAATTTGAACAAAATCCTCAATTCGGGTTAATACAAGCCCTAGAATTTTCAATTTCTCACAAATCACAAAATTGATCAAATTAAACTATTAAGAACATGTTTATAACATCATAGGAACAAAACCCAATGATCAATTTCAGAAAATAAGGCTTGATTCATCAAAAACCCCAATTTTGAATAGGTCCGAAAATCCCAAACAAATGCATGAATTTATGCATGAAAACATGAAATAAAATGCAAAAGGAAGGGTAAAATGGACTTACCAGCCTTGGGAGAGGAAAACCTTGCAAAAAGAAAGGACGAAAATGACAAAAAAATTGATGTGGAGCCTAGTTCGAATCGGAGAGAGAGAGAGAAAAGTTTGAAAACTTTTGGAAAGTGAGATTTGAATAAGTCAAAATCTGATTTTTTAAAAAACCTTATTCACGATTTTCGATCGATCGAAATTTTAGGTTCAATCGATCGAAACAGACAGAGGTTCACTTCAATTTTTAATTGCAATTTCGATTGATTGAAAAACAGCCTCGATTGATCGAAATTCTAAAAAAAAAAAACACACACACACACATTTTTGAAAAACTTAGCAAATTTTGAGCAAAAACACTCAAAGCATTGAATTTTATGAGTAAAATGCATGAAGATGAGATGAGATGCTTTTCAAAAACGCAAGTTTTAAACCCAGTTTTTCCAAAATTAAGATTTTCACACATTTTCCTTTTGAATTCTCAAGCATCAAACATGTTTTGCATAAAAACTCAAGCTATTTTCAAACTTGGTTGGTCAAACCAAAAACACACATAACAACATGTACAAAGTTTAGCAAAGAGTAACTTGTGTAGTGTGTGCAACTAGCAAAAACTTGAGATACATGTGAGGTGATATGTGAATAGAAATCAAACACAAAGTCTACAAAATTCATCACATAGAATTTGAAAGAGACTATCACCTAAAGAGTTACATCATATAACTCCCACATCTCCTAGATCGTAAGCTTGCAATCATGTAAGTTTCTTGAATTTGCCTCATATTGTACACACCAATTTTAGTTGTTCAGAAACTTATTAAAATAGCCAGGATAATGTACACACTAATTTTAATTATTTGATTTAGCTTTAAGTCCAATAATGTACACACCAATTTTAAGCATTTAAACCGATGCTACACCTTATGTTCTTTTTGTGCATGTTCCACACTTTCTCGAGCACAAAAACTTATGATATGCACCAAGGTGTTCATGATTGGCTAGTGAATAGTGGTGAGATGGTTATTTATACCTTTCTCAAAAAATTCAAGTCTAACAGTCAAAGACAAAGTGATCAAAATCCATAAACATCTTTCCCACACAACATGCACTACAAAGTTTCAACTAGTAAAGTGCAATAAATAAGCTCATCTAAGCTAAACAAGGTACAAAGACATGTTATGTGAAAATAAATTGACCAACCTTGTTTTTAAAAACCAAGAGAATAAATACAAAACACGATTTGCTTCCTTTCCCCCCCACCCTTTATATATATATATATATATATATATATTTATTTATTTATTTTGAAAAGAAGAAACAAAAACAGTCCTAGAATGAAATGCATGAATGTTATGCAATGCAAATCCTAGAAACAAACAGAAAAACAAAAACCAAAGAACAATGGTCACAAAGGGTAGAGTAATGAAGCACAAGGACCATGTCAGAAAGACTCAATTAGATCGAGCCTTTTGCATCCAAAACTTTTTAGATGCACCTCGAGCATTGGAGTTCTTATTCACATTAGAGTGATTTCCAACTCCAGGATTGGAATAAAGGTTAAGAGCCTTTTCCAATTCACCAATAAGTGCCATAGGATCTTGTGCTTGAGGCACATGCACTTTCGGTTTATTTGCTCGCTTAGCAGCTTATAGTTTGTAACAGTTTGGACGAATGTGTCCAGACTTTCCACAAAAATGACAAACCCAAATAGGCTTACCATGCATCTTGTCCTTAGAGAGGGTAGACTCCTTAGGTTTGGATTCTTTCAGTCCAACCTTAATCTTCCTAGGAGGTGTAACCTCTACAGGTTTAACAGTCTCTTTCACAACCTCACTCGCAGGGGGTTTAGAGGAAGAAGAAGGAACAAAGTTTGTGGAATTGGGTGCAGACACAAAGACACTTTCTACAAATCCTAATCCAGATTTGTCAGAAGAAGACTTTTGAACACTCAGCATATAATCAAGTTTAGAACTAGCAGATCTAGCAACAAATAAATCAAGTTCCAATTTCTTAACTTTATCAAGCAAAAGCATATTCTCAGTTTTCACATTGTTCAAAAGTTCATTAGCATCAAACAGTTTAACAAGCAAAATTTTCTTATCAAGCTCAAGAGATGCAATTTTCTTCAAGCCAAGTTCAACATTCATAGCATCCTTTGTAGCAACTTTGCAAAGTTTATTATAGGCTTCTTGAAGATCTGCATCCTCAGAGAGTTCCCCATCAAAAGGGATCTCTTCAACAAACACACTTTCATTTACTACAGTAGTAGCAGTGAAAGTAATGAAGTTTCCATCCTCATCACATCCAGACTCATCATCAAAAACTTCATTATCACTAAGGGTTACAGCCATAGTCTTACCCTTAGACCTCAAGTATGTAGGACATTCAGATTTCATGTGACCATACCCTTAACATCCAAAACACTAAGGACCCATAGAATTATTAGAAGATTGACCAACTTTTTTGCTGGGTTTTTCATTGTTGTTAACCTTAGTGGGATCATCCTTCCTAAAGTTTCTAGGTTCAGCAGTGTTCGTACCTCTTGCCATTCTGTTACTATTCTTAAGCAAGTTTCTACAATTCTTGGCAAGGTAAGCAATCTTTGTAGCAGAGAGCTCATCGTCAAATCCACCAACCTCAACATCATCAATTGACTTAAGAGCCACTGACTTGGATTTGCTAGTTTTGGGTAGGTTCAACTTATAAGACTGAAGAGATCCTACAAGTTCATTAACAGGGATGGAATCCACATCCTTGCTTTCAGTTATGGCAGTCACTTTGGGTCTAAAATCTTTAGTTAAAGATCTAAGAATCTTCCTAACAATTTTAGGTTGATCATAGATTTCACCCAAGTTGTTTGCAGAATTAACAATGTCATTAAGTTTAGCATAAAATTCATCAAATGATTCATCATCAGACATCGTAATGCTCTCAAATCTAGAAGTTAATTGCTGCAACTTATTTATTTTGACAGCCTTTATGCCTTCATGCACAGTCTGGAGGATTTTCCAAGCAGTGTGAGCAACCTCAACATTAGAGATTCTCTTAAATTCCTCCATATAAACAGCGTTAAAGATAGCATTCATAGCTTTGCTATTGAACGCAGCTGCTTCTTTTTGAAAAGTTTGCCACTCACTCACGGGAGTAGTGGGCTTCTCTCATCCGTACTCAACGAAGTTCCAGACTCTCTCATCAATAGATTTCAAGAATGCTTTCATCCTTACTTTCCAATAAGCATAATTATTCCCATCAAAGTAAGGAGGAATAACTAGAGATTGTTCGTGTTCCATGACAACAAGGGTCAAGGATCAGCTCAGAGATCAAAAGATCTACAGACAAAGAGCTACTCGCTCTTATACCACTTGTTTGTTTTTAGACCTCTTAAAACACAATTGAATTAACCTAGTTAACAAGCCAAGTTATTACTTAATCCAAATTAAACAAATCTAGGTTATCACAATCAAATAATCATATCATGCATAGCAGCGGAAAAATAAATAACATAAAGATATGATGACCTAGGAAAACCAAACCGGTAAAAAACCTAGGGAGGATTTAACCTAGCTATTCTCAAGGTAAACTTGAATACACTATAGAAAAAATCGAAGTTTGTATAATAGAACTTAGACCATTAACATTCTACTGCTACCCACCAGTAGAAAACTTATTGACACGATCACGTGCAAGCTCCGAGACCACGGACTCCTTCTTTCTTGGATTCTCCAGCAAGTACAAGCACTCTCGCTTGCGTATCTTTAAGCTCTTTAGTGCAGCAACTGAATGATCATCAAGTTCTTGAACGAATCTCCTTCTTGATAATCCTAAGCTAGTGTAAAGGAAAGCTCCTCACAGATCTCACAAGAGATTTACACAAACCGCAATATGAGCAACAACTAAAACGTGGCTAGGGTTTGCTTTATATACCTAGGGCAAAACATAAAATCCTAAACGTTTTAAATGAGATAGGGCTGAGTTGGAATTCTGCAGAAAAACGCATTCTGCCCAATTTTTGATTGATCGAGCCTAAGTTTCGATCGATCGAGCCAGGCCAAAATGCATAGTAACTTCTGCATCAGTTCGATTCCAACTTTACATAAAAGACACAACTTTGAGCAAGCCTAAACAAGACTAAACAACTTGTTTTGATCATGGTTTACCAACATTACACATTAGAGTTCTAAATACATAAATTCATAAATCTTTAGAACCTAACACACACATATTGAACATTCAATTCTAACTAATGGGGAACCAAAAGGCGAAATTATTCCTTCTCGAGGTATTCGCCAGGGGGACCCTTTATCACCATTTTTGTTCTTACTATATGCTGAAGGTCTTTCGACAATGCTCTAAAGATAAGAGAGGTTGGGGAATATCAAGGGGATCTCCATATGCCAGGGGGCTCTGCGGTTGTCTCATTTATTTTTTGTGGACAACAGCATTATATTTTGCAAAGCCAGTATGGGAGAATGTCACCGAATTTGGGATGTCCTCCAAGACTATGAGGTTGCATCAGGGCAAAAAATCAACAAAGACAAAACTTCAACAAGAACACTAGAGCTTCCGATCAAGCTAAAATCAAGAATCTTTTTGGAGCCCAAGTCATCAAACAACACAACAAATACCTAGGCCTTCCATCTCTGATTGGCCGAGGAAAAAAAAAGGCTTTTAACAGGATTAATGACTAGCTTAACCGAAAAATTGCAGGCTGGAAAGGGAAACTATTGTCCTCAGCTGGCAAAGAAGTCCTCATCAAAGTAGTTGCCCAAGCCACCCCTACCTATAGTATTAGGATATATGCGATTCACTTGTTAGAAACATATGTCAATATTTTATGTAGTTGGTTAATCCTTTGACAAAACGTACTTTACTTGTAATTGGGTAGATTTAGGATGTGTTTAATATTTCAAGAAACATATTGTTCAAGTCTAGTATTAAAGCCATGAAGATTGGACCAAGAAACAAGTGAAGAAAAGCTGTTTATTAAAGCTAGACAGATATCTCGACACCTAGCTATCTATCGAGGTTTAAATCTCGACACCTCATCGACACCTCCCGATTGATCGAGGTTACGAAAATTAAAATTTTCAGATCTGATTTTTGGGCCAGGCTTTTGTATTTGTGTAGGGTTTCTTTTCTCACAACCCTAGACCTATATAAGGCTTATTTTAGAGGCCGTCACATAAGAGAATACAAGGAGAACATATGCAAAAGGTGATCGATGCCTTATTCTCTCTAAAAGAAGCTACTGCGTCTTTGCGCCTTAGGGTTTTGTAACCAAGTGCTTCTTGATCTTTATTGTTGATGAAGTGAAGAACTTTGCAGCCAACCATCTTCTTCTAGTTGGTGATTAAGTCATGGACTGGGATCCACGCAATTGGTTAGTCACATACTAGGATTCATGCATCATCAAAGGGTGGCGTTCATATATTAAAGAGTTCAGAGGTTTTGAAGCGATAGAAGGTTTCTGTTGTGAGTTCATATACGGGGATTGTAAGTCTAGGGACAAAGGTTTTGTACTAGATCTGAAACTTCTCTTTACTATAGTGGATTGCTTTTCGGGAAGGTTTCCCCCCAGGTTTTTTACTGTGAAACTGGTTGGTTTCATTGGTTTTCCTAGGTCATCATATCTTGTCTTATTTATTTTTTCCGCTGCATGATTTTGACATGATATTGATATTTGTTTGTTTTAACAAGTTTTATTCATAATAAATCTAATTAATAACTTGGGTTTAAAACTTGTTAATTCTATCAACCGGGGTCTAAATTTCCCAACAAGTGGTATCAGAGCAGGTTCACTCTGATTGGATTAATTTCCTGAGTGTGATCCTTGACTCCCGTTGTCATGGAATCTCTTGATTGTTTTGATTTACATGATCTTGTGTTGAATGATGATGATGATATTCAAAATGCCTATTGCAAGCTTTATAATTTTTGTATGAAATCTCTTGAATGTTCTACAAAATTGAAAGCTAAATTTAAAAAGGTAATGCTTGAAAAAGATGATTTGATTGCAAAATTGGATGTAGCCAATAATTTGAATGAAAATTTTAAAAATCAAATTTCATCTCAGGTGGAAAAAATTAAAAGTTTGGAAGAGCAATTAGTTGAATCTAAAACTAAAGTTGAAAATTTAACTAGTGCCAAACTTGTTGTTGAGCCTAACTCAAAAGAAAATGATTTTTATATTCCTCCATTTAAAAGGAATAATCAAGAGTTGAAGGCTAATATTGCTAGGATAGACAAAGGTAAACAATCTGTTGTTAATGCTGAAGTTTCTAAACCTATGTCTAAAACTCCTCCTAGGTTGAATGATAAATTTGAATTTGTCCCCATTTGTCATCATTGTCATATTGTTGGTCATATTAGGCCAAATTGTCCTAAGTTGAGGTCTCTGTCAACCTCTAAGGTTAGACCTCCTTCTAGGAAGCCGAGTAGCTCTAAAACTACTCATGTTTGTCACCATTGTGGTGTTTCTGGACATATTCTTCCTAATTGCTTTAAGTTTTATCCTGAAAAGCAAGTGTCCAAACGGTCACAGGTTTCCTCTCAAGGACCTACACCTTTGTTTGGAGAGTTATTAAAAGTTTTGAGCTTTTTAACTCACTTTCAGGAGAATTTTAATTCTTCTATGTCCTTTAGTAGACATACTAGGACACGTGCCTTTTCATCTTCACGGCCAAAGACTCATGCTGTGTGGGTGAGAAAGGAGCCTGAGATTTAATTGTCTTTTCTGTTTGTCCTCTGCTTTAATTCTTTCTATCTAAAGTAGGACTTTCTTTGCTTGATTTCTTATCTGTTTTTGGAATCATGCTTTCATGCATTTGCATATTTCTATCATGTTTTCATGCATATGCATTTTTCTTTCATGCATTCATGTTGTTTATCTGTTTTTGTTTGGTTGTTTAGTTTTTATTTTGTTTTGATTTCAAAATAAAAATAAAAAGGAAAAATAAAAAAAAATACAAAAACGGTGTGTGTTTGTGTACATTGGTACTTGTGTACCTTGGATGGCCATTGAAACAAAATTTTCTAAATTTTGTATCTCTTGTAGCTTAGATGAGCATCTCTATGCACAACTAAGCAAGTGAGCTTTGTGACTCTTATTTGTGATGAGTAAGATTAAGTTATCTCTTGAACTTAAAACTCATATCACTCTTTTTGACGGGTAAGACTAGAAAATCCTAAAAGAAAGGCATAAATGACCATCTCACCACTGTTGCCTGCCAATCATAATAAGACACCCGTATACTTCGGCATAGCAAAAGTACAGTGTCAAAGACATCCGTATGCTTTGGCATAGCAAAAGTGCAATGTCAATGCTTAACATCTTGGGTATTTCTTTTCTCTCTCTTATATTCCCATGCATGATATGCTTAAAAAGAAAATATGCAAAGAAAATAAAAAGCAAAAAGATTAAAAATGCTTTAAATATGATTGCAAGCGTGTATTCTAGGAGATGTGGGAGTTATAGGATGTACCTCGAAGGTGATAGTCCCCATCAAATAGTTATGATTGTGTGTGAGTTAAAGTGATTTTCTCATATCTCAAATCATCATAACATGTATACACTTATGCAATCTTGCGATATTTTTCACACACAACACACAATATTCTTTGCTACTCTTGATACATGTGCAGTTATAATGTGATTTGGCCATCACAAAGTTTTACATGTGTTAATGTATGCTCACTAAACTGTCTTGACTTGTTTTTGAAATATAAAATTGGCTAGACTTGTTTAGTGTGTATGTGTGTTTTGGGATCTATGTGTTTAACATTTTTCTTGTTGAGAGATTTTTTTTTTCACATGTTTTGCATCCTTCTATTATCTTGTCATCCATAGCATCTTGTTTTATTACATTCATGCATTTATATGAATTTCTTGTGCCCCCTTGATCATCCTTGATCATCTTTATGTTTCTCGGGTGAAGCTTTCTAGCTTCTTGTACTCTTTGTCAATCATGACAAAAAGGGGGAGAAATTGTGGAGACTTTATGGTTTCTGTTTAAGATTCTACAAGTTAGGGGGAGATGTGTTTCATCTTGTTAGGGGGAGTGCTTACTTCCTTCTTCTTGTACCGTGGGTCTTGTGACCATATTTACATACATTGTATGATGATGTATGTTTTCTTCACCTACCTCTCCATGTGTTGTTTCTTTTCTTTCTTTATACGCATGTTTCTTATACTTGTATGCAATCTATTATTTCTGTTTCACACTAAGATACCTTGATGAGTTTTGTTTAAAGTGTTTCAGAAATACAGGTTGTCAAAGTCTACTTGCCATAAACTCCCTTCTTGCAAAGTTTTTCAAGAGTTTGTGTTATGATAGATTTTATTGTATTCAACAAGTGAATGAGTTGAGTGATTTATGACTTCTCTCATATGTTCATTTGTTTGTTGTGGTTTTGTCACAGATTGCCAAAAGGGGAGATTGTTAGGACATATGTGGTTCACTTGTTAGGAATATATGTCAATATTTTATGTAGTTGACTAATCCTTTGACAAAACGCACTTTACTTGTAATTGGATAGATCTAGGATATATTTAATACTTCAAGAAACATGTTGTTCAAGTCTAGTATTAAAGTCATGAAGATTGGACCAAGAAACAAGTGAAGAAAAACTATTTATTAAAGCTGGATAGATATCTCAACACCTGTGGACAGATAGCTCGACAGCTTCTCGACATCTCTCGACAGCTGGCTATCTATCGAGCTCTTCAGTTGATTGTTATCGCAATCTCGATACCTTCTCGACAGTTGGTGGATTGATCGAGAAAGCTCCTGTCCCCTCAACAGCTTCTCGACACCTCCTCGACACCTAGTTATCTATCGAGGTTTAAATCTCGACACCTCCTCGACACCTCCCGATCAATCGAGGTTACGAAAATCAGAATTTTCAGATCTGATTTTTGGGTTAGGCTTTTGTATTTGTGTAGGGTTTCTTTTCTCACAACCCTAGACCTATATAAGGCTTATTTTAGAGGCCGTCACATAAGAGAATACAAGGAGAACATATGCAAAAGGTGACCGATGCCTTATTCTCTCTAAAAGAAGCTACTGCGTCTTTGCGCCTTAGGGTTTTGTAACCAAGTGCTTCTTGATCTTCATTGTTGATAAAGTGAAGAACTTTGCAGCCAACAATCTTCTTCTAGTTGGTGATTAAGTTGCGTACTGGGATCCGCGCATTCGTGCATCATCAAAGGATGGCGTTCATATATTGAAGAGTTCAGAGGTTCTGAAGCGGTAGAAGGTTTCTGTTGTGAACTCATCTACGGGGATTGTAGAGTCTAAGGACAAAAGTTTTGTACTAGATTTGAAACTTCTCTTTACTATAGTGGATTACTTTTTGGGAAGTTTTTCCCCTAGGTTTTTTACTGTGAAACTTGTTGGTTTCACTGGTTTTCCTAAGTCATCATATCTTGTTTTATTTATTTTTTCCGCTGCATGATTTTGACATGATATTGATATTTGTTTGTTTTAACAAGTTTTATTCATAATAAATTTAATTAACAACTTGGGTTTAAAACTTGTTAATTCTATCAACCGGGGTCTAAATTTCCCAAAATATAGCATGAGTTGTTTCAAGTTACTAGACTCGTTGTGCAAGGATCTCAGCTTTATGATCAACAAATTTTTATGGGGGCAAAAATCTGATGAGTGGAAGATATCTTGGGTCTCTTGGGACAAGCTGTGTAAATCCAAAGATGCCGGTGGCATGGGATTTAAAGACTTAAAGACCTTTAACCTTGCTCTCCTAGCTAAGCGAGGATGGTATCTCCTCTAAAACATAAATTCTCTATTCCACCATGTTTTCCAAGCTAAGTACTTTGTTGGCAGGTCTTTCCTTGATGCTCAACTCGGCAAAAGACCATCCTTTTCTTGGAGGAGCATAATGGCTACTAAGAGCATGGTGGAAAATGGAATTAGATGGTCTATTGGAAATGGAGACAATGTGCAGATCTGGAACAACAAGTGGATTCCCAATCCTGAAACATACAAAATCACGACCCCTATAAATCCCCTGATGTTTAATGAGAAGGTCTTTGCTCTAATTGATAAAGAGAGAGCTTTGTGGAAATCTGAGTTGGTTAACTCCATATTTCTCCCCCATGAAGCTACAGCTATTTTGGCTATCCCTTTGAGCTCTACTCTTCCTGAAGACCATAGAGTATGGTTTGGCATAGCTAATGGAGTGTTCTTGGTTTGAAGTGCTTACCAGGTAAGCCATGAGTAGCTGACCAAGATTAATATTGGGGAATGTTAGAGCAACACCAGAATGAAGTCGCTATGGAAATCAATATGGAAGCTCTGCTGCCTAAACAAAATTAGAAACTTCATTTGGCGAGCTTGCAAGGACATTCTCCTAACTAAAACTAACTCAGAGACCGCAAGATTCCAGTGGAAGTGGAGTGTGACATGTGTGGGGGCATGGAAACAGCTAGACATGCATTCTAGGGTTGTGATCTTGCAGCAACGATGTGGCAAATGGCAAATCTCAAATCTCAAGGCTCTTGGCCTCACGACCAACCCTTCAAATTTCCTCGACCTGTTTTGGTGCGTAAAGAAGGCAAAACTTGACCAAGACCTTGAAGCTTTAGCAACAACGACATGGTTTTTGTGGAACAACCGAAATGCTGTGCAGCATGGGGAAAGCAGTAGAACTACTTTATAGATTTTTGAAGCTTCAAGACTCTACCTGGCTAAGTTCCAAAGCCATTGTGATCCCCTTCATCCTCAACACCCCCATGACCCCAGCTTATGGAGACCACCTCCATCAAGATAGTACAAGGTAAATGTTGATGGAGCTGTATTCAAGGAGCTAGGACATTGTGGGATTGGGGTGGTGATTCGAAATGATAAAGGCCAAATAATGGGAGCTCTTAGCAAAACACTCCCATACCCACTGGGAGCTCTGGAAACCGAAGCCAAAGTAGCTGAGATTGGCACAATTTTCTCCCGGGAGTTGGGTCTTAGAGAGATTATCCTTGAGGGAGATTCCCAAACTATTATGAATACCATTGCCAACCATGACCCAGGCCCTATTCGATCCAGCAACTTGTTACCGGTATAAAATCCTGGGGACCCAAGTTCAGAGCATGGAGGTCTTCTTCCACGCACAGAGAAGGGAACAAGGCAGCTCACCTCATGGCTAGACATGCCAAGCAGATTTCTGATTGTACTATTTGGGTGGAAGATACTCCCCCTATAATTGTTTCTCAAATCCTTAATGATGTAACTACTTTGGGTATTAGCCCAGTTTAATGAAAGCTTATTAGCATTCTTATCAAAAATAAGAAAGTAGAAGTTTAATTTGAGGGTGAGAGGAAAGAGAGATTGGAAATCTTATTATTTATTATCATTAATTAATCCTCGTTGTTTACTTAATTTGAGGGTGAGAGGAAAGAGAGATTGGAAATCTTATTATTTATTATCATTAATTAATCCTCGTTGTTTACATAAGCTATTAAAGATGGGCTTGGTTTTTTACAATGCATGGTGATTTAGTCGAAACTTTTGGCTACTTTAAAATGTTCTTTTGGGAAGATGGCAGGAAGAAGTTAATGTGCAAGGCTATATGCAAGATTAGAGCGCCACATATTGATATATTGATTGATTGATTGATTCTAGTCAAGTCTCTTTAATTTACATCTAGCTAGACTAATTATTGTAATTGTGATCTATACATGAGTTCACATAAATAATATTTGACGAAGTAATAGTTAATTTTGATTATAATGTTTCCCGTGGCATGCGTATATTGTTTTTGCACTTCGAAAAATTTACAAACGATGAACTATAGGCAACAAGTGTGCAGATTTTACCCTGCAATCTATTAAAGTGAGCGAAAATCAAAAGCATACAATGGACTGCACTTGAATTCTTGTCTCTGGGCCATGTGACAATTTTCCTAATGAACAAGTCCAACAATCCTACTTCAAGGGGGCAACCAACACAAATCACTAAACCAAAATTGCCCTAATCATTGTTTATTTTATAAAACTATTTTTTGGTTTTTGGATCGGACGAGTAGCTTCAATAATAGGATTGATTCTTTTACCAGTTGTGCCTATCCTTAAGATTTAATAATATGAATATTAACTTAGCTAGGTGCACTACTATGTGTGATCTGCTCAAGGTAAATACGGCTAGATGAGAGTTCAAAAAAGTGCCAATGATGAAGCTAAAGTACAACTAGCAAAATTATATTTTAAACTTAAAATTAACCAAGAAAAAATATCCAAAGAAAGGGGAAAAAGATAATGCAGCAACCAACAAAACTTTAATTAAGAAGAAAAACAGTAACTTACGGGCAATCAAGAGAAAAGGTAGATTAAGAAAAAAGACAAAAAGTTCAACAATCTTCAATGATAATGCCAATGATGAAGCTAACTGCAGCTAGCAATATACTATTTAGAATTTTAAATTAAATTAAACAAAAGTACATGTATATTCCAAATGATAATGCAGAAATCAACAAAACTGAGATTAATAAAAAAGACAATGACTTAATATTCATGCTCTATTTGGATTCATTGACTTACAGAGTTTTTGAACCCATTTTCCAATTCCATTTAGATTCCTGCTAATCACTGATCTCCTCACCACAATCAGAGTCACCATGGGGCATAAATTTTGCAAGCCTTTCATTAGAGCTTCCTTCTCCACTAGGTCTAGCACCTTTGTAATTGTCATGAATTTGCTTTGCTTTTTTACCTTCCGCTTCCACTGCCAAAATGTCTAAATTATGATGGAGAACACCCAAGTCCTCATAAGTAATGATGCTGGTGTTGTTACTCTGAGCCATAGTTCGGTTGAGTTCTTCTATGTCTTTCTTGTATACCATTCGGAACCCGCATTTCTTCACCTCCACACCTAAACCATAGGTTTCAATTTTAATGCCAATCTGACTCAATTCATTTGCTTCACATTCATTCAGTAATTTTATGTCCTCCTCCTCAAAGTATTGAGGAAGCAAATAAAACAGCCAAATATGATCTGATAAAGCAACACTTTTGCCAGGAATGAATATGTTAGTAGCCATTTCTTTTCCATTTGCTATAAACTGACAAGATGGTGAGAATTTAGGAAGAGAAGAAAATACAACGCAAACAGCCGTCCCCATCCAGTCATTACACAAATGAGAAGGTACTTCCATATTCACTTTAGCCCCAATACTTTGATGCCTAAACCACTTTGGAATTACACTTCCAGGAATAATCATGTCATATCTCCAATTGTAAAGACTTGAGTCATATCTACCATGAAGAGAGAGTCCCTACAACATACAAAGCAGGTTGTTTATATCTCAGAGAGAGAGAGAGAGAGAGAGAGAGAGAGAGAGAGAGAGAGAGAGAGACCTGAAGGTGCTTTCTTATCACTGTAAAAAACATGTTAATAAAATCTTCATTATCAGCCAGTTTGCTGCAATTTGTAAGATAAAGTTCTACCTCACATAAAGAATTAGGTTTTAGTAGCTCTGGTACCGTTTGTAGTGAGGTAGAACCATTCCCCATAATAACAACGATACTTAATGGAAGCTTTGGCAATGATCGAAGACTTGTGCAATTCTCCAAATACATCTTTCTCAACTTACATAGTTGATCGATGCTATCAGGAAGGAAAAAAAAACTATTTCCACTTAGATATATTTCTTCTAAAGAGAATAAGCAACTAATATCATCAGGGATTGCCTTGAGATTGCAGTCTTCTAGTTTTAATTTAGTCAAAGAAGAACACAAACCCAACAAAGAGGACAATCCTACAGGATTTGGAGCTTTTGGCCTAGAAGAAAAAGAGAGGAGATCATACCAAGATGTAGATTTAAATGATGATAACGCCTTACATCCATTGAAAGATAGCACTTTAAGATTTTTTAAGAGACCAATAGAAGAAGGCACCTCTCCTATAGCAGTTCCACTCACATCCAACTCCTCTACACTTTCAGCGTTCCCCATGTTCTCAGGTAGTCTCTCAAGTTTTGAGCATCCCGAAATATTCACGTCTTTAAGCAACTTCAAATTAAAAACACTGCTAGGTAGACAAGTAAGACTTTTACAATCACTTACATTCAATAAAATAAGGCCGATCAAATGCCCAATTGATGTGGGTAGTTTAGTAATAGCAGTTCCATCCAAATAAAGCTTTAATACATGTTGCATGTTTTCTCCAAATTCTGGAATCTTTTTTAGCTTTGAGCAACCAGAAAGGATAAGAACCTCAAGAGATTCCATTTCAAACTTGCTTGGAAGCTTTTTGACATTTACACAGCCTTTTAGATTGAGAAGAGTAAGCCTAATATGAACCCAAGTTGAAGGGTGAATCTCGCGTAAATTTAAACAATCTTCTAGAACCATTTTCTCAAGATTTGGGACTCTCATCAAATCAGGTGTTTGTATAAGGTTTGGAGACTCGTTCATTTGGATGATTTTCAATTTCTCAAAAGGCTATTAAAAGGAAAAAAAAAAAAAAAAAAAAAGGAAAAGAAAAAAAAGGAACAATTAGCTTCAACAAATTCCTACAGTTTAATGGAACTTAAATATAAATTAGTACAAGGATGCTTAAATTACCTTTGCTCCTTTCCAAAGTTGTTCAATGCAACTACAGCACATGTAAAGTTCAACAAGCTCATTTGATTGGAAATTTGATGGCAAAGATTTTGAAGGGTACCCACTCCACTCAAGAAATCTTAAGCTAATAGGAAGATGTTTGGGTTCATGGAGAAGTTGAACATTACAAATTATGAGCAATTTAAGATGATGCATCTCAGAAAAAGATTCAGGATTCCAATTTGCCTTTTTTGATTCAGGCAACTTTAGAACTATGCCTTGAATTGCTTCTGTTCCCTAATAATCATGAACAAAAGGGATTAGTGAATTGCAAAATGTATGATTACCGAAACTACTCTAAGTTGAACTTATATTAATGATATGGTAGGGTATATGCTCAACTCTTACCGTATTTTTTGTCAGCACATTGTTAATGTCTTCAAATGACCATAAAATCTTACGCTTTCCAGGCTCTTCAAGAAACCCTTCATGAGTTATTTTCTTGCCCATTTCTTGTAGCAAATCATGCATCCACACTTGAAGGTCATTCATTTTTATTAGAGATTTCTCAACTAGAACCTCTAATCCAACATGAGGGTAAAGACCAAGATAATCTAGTTTCTCTACTACACTATTTGTGTCCTCATGATTGAAGAAGCATGCAATACATAGGAATATTGTTTTCTCCGTTTCGTGTAATCCATCATAACTTATTTTAAGTGCTTGGAGAATTGCAGGTTCAGGAAATTCTTTAAGCCTAATTAATGTGCTTTTCCATTGATTGATGCTTCTTTTGAACAAAAAGGAACCAAAAATCTCAATAGCTAAAGGAAGGCCTTCAGCATATTTTACGACATCTTTGGACTGCTCTAAATAATCTTTGGGAGGATGATCTTTATTAAAAGCTTTCAAACTCAAAAGATGAAGCGCTTCACCACGATTCAATTCTTTAACTTCGTATATTTCATCTACTTGAAGTATATGTAGTAAATGCTTATCTCTTGTTGTTATGATAACTCTACTACCAGAACCAAACCAATTATGATTCCCAACTAACTTTTTCAACTGTTCTGATTGATTTACATCATCAAGAACTAGTAGAATTCTTTTATGATGTAATCGATTCTTGATCACAAAAACTCCCTCATCAACATCTTGAATACTTATACTTTTATTTAATATTTTTCTAATAAGTTGTTGTTGCAAATGAATTAAACCATTTTTTTCACAAACCTCCCTAACATTATGGAGAAAGCAACAAGCTTCAAACTTCTTCGAAACCATATGAAAAACAACTCTAGCAAGAGTTGTTTTACCTATTCCTGCCATCCCCCAAACCCCTATAATGCGAACATCATCAGACCCTATGACCAAACATGACTCCAAATCCTTTACTCGAGATTCTATTCCTACAAGATCTTTTGTATCTTCTAAGAATACATAACTCAATTTATGGCATAAGTCTCCCACAATATTTTGGATAAATTGTACCTCAGACCTACAATGAAGAGAGAATGAAATCTAGTGAATACCACCCATAAATAGGACCAAAAAAGAAAGTAGACATCCAATATTCTCTTTTGATGGATAAACCATGAAAATGTAAATAAATTTGTGCTAGAAAATATTGAAAGAAATAAAAAAAAAATGTAAATTAATTATATCAAGTCAAAATAGAAATGAAGTGTGAACATATATGTCTCTTTTCTACAAGTTCAAAATAAGGCTTAAGATAAGAAGAGTATTTATTTGAAGTTTGAACATTTAAAAGCAAGTTATATGTCAAACTGGATTACCTATCCTGTAGGTGCCACCCTTTGAGATTTGCTACTTCTCTTAAAGCAGCTTTCCATGTTTTCACTTTCTCTATGTCATCCTTGAATTGTTCTTCATGTTTAGAAAAGGCTTGGGCAAAGGTCCCTGTTTGTTTTCGTACATTAGATGGGTCTACATCATAAAAAATTGGCAAAACAGTCGTGGTCATCTCTTTCATGCATCCAATGATCTTTGTAAGTTCATTCAAGCACCATGTTGAAGACGCAAAGTTTTTCGAGAGAATGACAATTGCAAATCTCGATTCTTTTATTGCATTCAAGAGCTCCGATGAAATAGATTTTCCTCTCTCAAGATTTTCCTCATCTCTAAAGGTGACAATGCCCATTTGTTTTAAAGCAACATACAAATGGTCTGTAAAACTAGTGCGGGTGTCCTCTCCTCTAAAACTAAGAAAGACATCATATTTCCACCGTGGTGTTGAAGATGACGAAGAGGAAGTCTTCTGAGAGCTAATGGAAGACATTGGAAATATGTAGGCTGCAAGTATTGAACTACAATAAAGATTAAAAAAAAAAGGGTACTTTTAGATTGAAATTGAAAGAAAAATTAATAGGAAAAAAAATTAGAGAAGAAAGGAATGATTTGATATGAATTTTTCATTTTATGGAGGTAGTGAAAGGATAGAATAAAAGAGATGCAGGTGTATGAAAAGTAAAAACTTACAAATTTGAGAAGTGAATTTGCTGTAGTTGTAAAGCTCAAAAATATCTTAGAAACGACACATGATTCAAGTCCTATTATACAATTGCTTGTTTAACGAAGGAATGGCCATTATTTTTTCTTTAGTTTTTGAGTATGTGAAAGGGAGGCGAGAAGCCTTAATAAAACTAAGGAAAAGTTAACGGATGCCTTAAAGGCATTAGTTTAGAAAATAATTTTAGAATTTTTTTATGAAAAAAAAAATTAATTTTTTGACGATTTTTTATATTTCTCATAAAAGTGATATCAAAAATTTTTTAAAATGATATATTAACAATTATCTTAAGATACCCATTAATTGGACCCATAAAACTAAGGTCACCACAAAATTCACAACAATCTTACAACTAACTACACTCAATTTGCGGACTACCTGGCACTTTGGCCATTTAAAAAATATATATAATAAATTTTTTTTTTTTAAAAGAAGAAGCTGGGTAAATTGGGTATTGTAGATTCTTGTGAATTTTGTAGCGATTCTAGCATGGCTGGGCATTCACATCTTCCGTTTTCAGTGAAGTCAACATGTTGTTTGTTTGTTTATTTTTTAAAGAAAGTGGATAACTCACGTTATTAGGACACTCACATCTATCTGTGCATAATTATAAAAAATGCAAGTTTTACACAATTTAGAAAAAGTGCATAAATATAAACATTAGCCATATTTACGCCTTTACTGTAGCTATGTATAGTGTTTTTAATCTTTACTACTATTTAAGTGGCTTTTCCAATTGAGATTCTCATTTTTTTTTTCAAAAATACCCCTACATCTCTATGTTTAAGTAGAGACAAAACTAAAGACCACCGCGTACCCTTAGTGCGGTGGTCACTCCACAAGTATAAATGCTTGTGAGTTGTTAAGGGCAAGGGCCGGGGTTCAAGTCTCCAAAGGAAGACTTACACACATATATACTTAGATTAGGTTAGAGTAGAAATTCTATCTTGTATAAAAAAAAATTAAAAAAAAAAAAGACAAAACAAAAGAACATTTTGGTAAAAATACAACTCTAACTCCCACTAAAATATTGTCTAAAAAATAAAATCACTTTCTTATTAATTTCCAAATTACTTTACCCACTTATAAATTAGATTCTAAAAATAAAAATTATATATATAAAATAAAAATACATTTTTTTTAAATTAAAAAAAAAGGCTCGCTCTAGTTTGAAAAGGCTAGTATTTTATTAAGAAAAATGATATGTCTATAATATTTTTATAACATTTTTACAACAAATTCTAAGTGGCAGGTTGTTACTGGTTGTTATTGTTGGGGCAAAAAAGTAATCTTAGTGTTAGTTTCAAATTTGAACCAATAACAACTAGTCACCTATAATTTATTGTAAAAATATTGTAGACGTAGCATCTCTATTTTATTAATATTCTGTTTTTAGTTTTACTTCTCTCTCTTCTAAGAAAACCGAGTGTCTCTCTATCCCTGTCCCTGTTCTCTCTTGCTTCTCTTCTCCATCATCGGTGACCAAGGTCTGGGAGAGCTTGGGCTCATTTGGATTTTCTGGTGGTGGTAAGGAGGTTATAGAGTAAGGATGGGTGCAGATTTGTTTTGGGTCAAGCTGGAGATGGGTTTCTTTCGGTGTGTTTTGAAAGTTTCGTTGAGATTCATTGATGGCTGTATTTGCAACAGTGGAGGAACAATGGTGGCTGATTAATTTTCTGTTTCGGGTTGATTGGTGGTAAGATGGCTGATTTTGGGTTTCTCTTAGCTTTGTGGGTTGCATTTTTATGGCTATGAAATTTTGGGTTTATGACTTTATGGGTATGAAATTTTCAAAGTTATGGGTTGCTACGATTTTCTGAGTTTATGGGGTTGCTATGAATTTTTTTTTTTTGGAATTTTCTGGGTTGTTTGTGTGATGCTGTGTGGTGAACTGGTCATCTTTCTTGCTCTTGCATTTGTGAAAGTGCCTTGGATGATGGCAGGAGATTGTGGTTGGGCTACAATTTTTTTTTCTTTTTTTTTTTTGAGGAACAAATTGACTCTGTAACTGTAAGATAGAGATTCTTGAGATAGGAAGAGCGAGAGGATAAGGATTGAAGGAAAAGAGATAGGAAGAGAGAGAGATAGCTGGTTGAAGGAAATAAAAAAAAAATATGCAGTAGAAGGAATATTTTATTGAATAAATTTGTAGAATAGATAATCTGTGCGGATATTTCGTAAAAGTAGTGTAAAATAAAAAAAGTAAGTTTTTTTTTTATAATAGACATGAATTTTTGTAAAATAGAATTTTTAAGCATCCATTTAGTTTTTGCAAAATAATATAAATTATGCCAGATTTACCACTATTTCCAAAAATGCTTACAGTTAGCTTTTAATATAATATGATTAATAGAAAAACGTTTGTAATTTAACAATCACAGCTGGTATAAGACTGGAGAAATTCAGATACTATAAAACAAAAGTGAAATCCCAGGAAAAAAAAAAATCTTTATGTTCCTCCCCTTTCCCTATGCTTTCTCATCATCCAAAGAGAATTGAAACATATAAATAAATAAATAAAACAGAGATTTCACACAAAACTTTGCATAAAAGAAGAGAGAGTACCTTGAGGATGCGAATTGGCTTGAACGATTGTTGGTAGAAAAAACACTTTCCCTGTGCTCAGTTTGAGAGAAAGAGAAAAAAATAGAGAGACAATAATTGAAGAGGAAAAGTATTATAATTTTATGTTGGAGTGTTAAGGAAAGTTGTAGGAAGTTTCATTATTGGAATTGCCTTTACTTGTGGAATCGGATAATTAATCTTTGTTTCATTTTCTCTTACCTACTCCACTCCTAAAAAAATCGAAGTTATTGACTTTTTTAGAGTCTCTCTACGAGCTCCGCTCCATTACCACCTACTATTTATATTTTAAAGTTCATGTCTTTGTCAATACTAGTTTATACCCTTTTGCAATGTTGGGTAGTTCCTGGTTGTTTCTAAATAGATTATATATATATATATATATATATTGATAGTTTGTGATTTTTTTTAAAGGATGATTTGGAAATGTGAGCTGTGCGCAAGAATCCACACTTAAAAAGTCGTATTTCATTCAGTTCTTTGGTCAGGTTTGAACATGGTTTTTGTACGGTAAAAGAACCGGAATAGAGAGTGTTTACCGGTTTTATGGTCTGACTGGGGTTCAACCGGTGGTCGAACCGATGATGTCATAAATAATAAATAAATAATTATTAATTATAAAAATAAATAAATAATTTTATAACTAGTCATTTTAACTAAAAATAAATAAATAATAGTTAAACATTAAATATTAACTTACCAACTTTTGGACCCCACTTAACAAAATTCAAACCAAAAAAAAAAAAAAACCCCATAAAAAGGTAAAGGGTAATAATTACAAACCATTTTTAGTTATTTTTAATTTGTCAAATAAGAAAAAGTAAGTCACCAATGGGTAAAAATATCATTGCCCACTTGATATTTTTTCCCACCTATCCTACACTTACACGTTTATCTCACACCTATCACACATTTGAAAATCTACTACATCCACACGTTTATTCAAACTTTCAAACTCTCTGAACTTAGTTTCTTTCCTGTGCTACTTTTTTCTAAATTTTCATTTCCCCCTTCGTTATTCACAAGGGCATAGCCAGGAATTCGTATTTGAGGGGGACAAATTGCAATATTGATAGAAATATCATAATTCATAAATTTATAAATAAAAAATTATCAACTTTGATATATTGTCATATTCTTAAATATTAATGGAAGTACAAAAGGCAATCTATTTTACCATACACATATACAAAAATTTGCATACTATTATTTTAAGCACCATCAACCCATCATTATCCATAATGCTGAAAATTTTCTTATTTTTTAATGAATTATTCAGCTCCTAATTTCAAATTTTTTAAAAAAATGGTGATGTGGAAAGATATAATATATTATCATATAGCAATACAACAAATTGAACAACTTAATAAACAAAGCAAATTCATAAAACTAAATGACCATTATCATATATATAAAAAGCATAAATCTAAATGCCCATATGATGTTGAAGAAACAAACAAACCTGAAATACTGAGACACAAGAAGAAGCTGAAACTGAAAGCAAATATGGATAGTTTTTCTTAGATGAAAGAAGTTTATTTGATTTCTACCCTTATTGAGAAGAGAGTTAATGTGTTTAGAAAAATCAACAATGAGAGCAAAGAAACATGAGGTAGTGTAGGCTTGTATCAACAGGAGAAAAAGTAGTAGTGATTACTTCTATTTTCTTTGAGAATCTCGTAGGTGGCTTCTTGTGATTGAGAATGATGAAAAAAAAAAGAGTAAATTTTTGTTTGAAATGAGTGAAAAAAGATGATAGTTTGAGGGTGTGGATTATTGTCTATTGGATATTTGGATTGTCAACAAATCATTTGGACAATTGGGACTTTGGGTTATAACTAGTATTTTATTTGAGGACTTTGGGTTATCTATTGGACTAAGTAGAGATCCTAGGAAGAATTGGGGGGGGGGGGGGGGGGGGTGGGTGGCAGTCATTATTTTCTAGGGGGCCATAGCCTTTTACTTATTTTTTGCTATCAGACTCATAGCCTAACAATAGAAGAAATCAAAATTTGGAGGGGCCATGGGCCCCCCAAGGGACAACGTAGCTTCGCCCCTGGTTATTCACTCCCTCTCTCTGTCTCTCTCATCAATATGGGTACGTGCAAGTGCAACTGTGCAGGAGCAACAAACAAAGGCTGAAGCAGATAGATCAAATCATTGTACAATTGCTTCATTTTTGGGCTCCTTCCTCAATACAAAGATAGGAGATTTGATGTTTTTGGGGTCACAGTTGGTGTCTTAGGCTTCACCACTTCAAGCTTGAGAGCATTTTCAAGATCAAAATCTCTCCTTTCAAATTTGAAACAAAATCTCTCTTTTTTTTCTTTTTTGAAAAAACACAGCATCTGAAGTTTTACTGAAGAACTGCTAAAAACCAGTTTAACTGTAGCGGTTTCCGGTTTTGCCGGTTAAACCAGCGGTTTCCGGTTTTTAACGGTTTTTCTTCTATTTTCGGTTTTTAACAATAAACGAATGGATTAGTGTCCAGTTCCCGGTTGAACCGGCCGGTCCGATCCGGTTTTTAAAACTATGGGTTTGAATGAGAAAATAGAGAAAAGTACAACAGCAAGGAAGTAGGTGGTTTAAACTCATGGGGCTCGCGTTGGCTAAGTCGGTCCATCAAACGCACTTAATCCCTAAAATATACTAATGTTTTGAGAAAGAATGCCAAGGATAGTGAATTGTTTTTTGGCACATCGAAACAAAAGGAACAAAAACTACACAAGAATAAAAGAGTACAAAATTAGTGGCAGAGAATGTCTCTCTCTTCATGGTTAATTGCCTTGTTCCTAGAAATCCATAGACCATAAACTAAGACAAAAGACAGGGAGAAGTACTTTATGTTCTCTAAATTTCCCCTGATACCCCTTCAGCTAGCTCTTGATCCATTCCTGAATCGATTAAGGTTGAATGAAATTAATATTAAGGGACAGATCAAACCAGATTGCTGTAGATGTTGAGGGGAAACAAAATGGCATATGGTGTATCTTTAACACAGAGGACACAATTCCTGAGTCCTGATATGTCTTCTCGAGCCTACAAAAATGGTTCAAAGTTCGGTGTCCTCACAAGCTTGTGTCAGTAAGATCAATAACAGACTTGCTCGCTTGGTTTCTACAATTCCTAGCATGCAATAGCCATTATACTTTTTCAACCAAATAAGCCACAGAGATAGAAAGATTCCTTAAAATTTAAAAGCATGTCAAAAGCACAAAAGTCATATGGTAAAAACATGCATAATTAAAGAGCAATACTATTTGTAGGGTCAAGATTTGTAGCCCAAGCCCAAAAGGTAAGAGATTGGAGCCCAATAAGCCCAATACAATGAATTTGTAGAGAATGGGTGAAAGAACTGAGCTATTTGTGAATTAAACAACAGTTAATCAAGATTTTAAGGGATGAATCAGTGCGAAAACACACTTAAAACTTGAATAAATTGATGTCCGAGGAGATAAATTATTGTTTGAAACGTTAGTACAGTTCTTAGAGCTTCAGTAAAATTTTCTTCTTCTTCTTTTTCTCTTTCTTTCGATCCCCCTTTTCATGAGAGGTCTCTTACATTTATATATCTCTTTTCAACCATCTTCATCGTACACTTGTTCTTCATTTAAGCATTCACTTGAATACATGTCCCATCAGGTATCCTCTTTGGTTCTCCATGAGTGGTAGCAGCTGATATTGCATTGTTCAGGGGTCTTCTCCACATAAATGCGACCAGGAAAGTTGCTGCAGTGCATTAAATGCGGTGGTAGCAGCTTTTTCTTTAGATATTTCTCTCTTTTTATCATCTTTATACGAGCAAGAGATTCATCCTTATCATAGGAACTTCTTCGAAGTTCACCCAAACTGCCTAGGTATTTGCTTGACCGATACTCTCCAAATCCGAGGACGATATACTCCTCGGACTATATTCTTTTATCTTTTCCTTACTGGATTCTTCACTCCGGGACCTTTCCCAATCTTTTACTCCTCTTCAGACGTACCCACATCTTCAAATAGGGCCCAAGGCCCAACATGCAAATTTGAGCCTTTATCCCCACAATAGCCCCTCAAAATTTTAATTTTTCACTCGCATCCAAGGAGAAAAAATGGAATTTTGATCTGCAACAGAAATAAAGGCTAAAAATGTAAAAGTACTTGAATTTACATGTGTGGGAGCATAGATTTAGGCGCTTCATTATTGCCGCTGACGCTTCGGTATTTACGAAGCGTTATTAACTACTTCGCATTATTAACTACTTCAGGCGGCGCTACGTCTTTTGCATCCAACGGTGAGCCATTGATCCAACGGATGATATTTTTCCTCCGAATTTGGGTGAGATAATTCCCACTCATTTTATGGCCCCTATATAAAGCCTCAAAGGAGATCATTTCTCCTTTACTTCACGATTTCTCAAACTTTCCAGCGAACTCAGGCATTCAAACTTACAAAGCTTTTCAAATCACTAGCATCATCTTCTTACAAATTCACAAGAATCCCACTAAGGACTTAAGGATCTCTCCCCAACCCTATTTGTGTAAGTTTCAATTTCTTCAAATCTTTCATTCCTCATCGGCTAGCTTCCTTGGCCTGCACGTTTTCATTTCCTCGTTATCGCTTTGTGTTTCTTCTTTTTTACTTATCCGAGATGGGTAGATTTAAGTATCTAGTTGATAGTCCTGCCTTGATAGAGACATTCAAAGAGACGTATCACATACCACAAGACGTACACTTACGATATTGTCCCCCAAAAGGACTGCAATTTGACCGAAGAGAAGGAGAAGTCGTAATCCCTATGATAGCGTTCATCGAAGGGGGAATGACTCTTCCTATGTGTCCTATTATGAAAAATTACCTTTGTAATCACAGGCTTTCTCCTAATCAGTGCACACCCAACCTCTTTAGGATCCTAGGAGCGATTGACGCTTTGAATCGTCACTTAGGCTTGGAGCTCACCTGGCGTGATGTAGTCCACATGTACGAGTGCCATAGACAAAAAGGGGCAGGATTTTACCTTAAATCCAGATCCGACACTGTTAGGCTCATCTCCTGTCTTCCTAAGTCTAACAAGGGGATGAAAGACGACTACTTGATTGTCTCGGGCGCGTGGCATGATGGTCTTCATTGTCCAACCCAACCAGGAGAGCCAGGTGGGATATCCTAGACCTAGGTTCCCTAGAAATAGATTTAGGATCTTTAACACTAGCACTGCTCCTTTTCTCCTCATATTAGTATTTTACCTTAGGTTTCTGATTATGTTTAATTCTGTTGTGGTGTTAACAGATAAAAGGCACATATCTCCTCGGCTTAGCCTGACAAACGTTGCTGCGCCCAATTACTTACTAAGATCACATATTTTTGTAAGTGAGGACGGACAACTTCGAGCCACACATCTCATTCTCGACTTCAAGCCACTCTCGGACACATTTCAACTAATCGGCAATGCGATAAGGCAGGGAGACCGTCGCATAAACCGGATAGACGTTGCTTGGCGAAATTTTTTATCTTTGTTTGATCTTGCCCCCGTGCCACATCCGAACCCACAAGGTGTACCACTACTCATCCAACCGGTTCAACAGGTTTCCCTTGAACCAGTCACAACAGAGGAAAGAGTTGCTTCCTCGGCCTCTTCACTTGAGGAATAGATTGATCAATTCCAATTTGAAGAAGAGGCACCAAGAGAAGTTCAGGTAATTCCAGTTTTGGACGCTGAGGAGGAGACTGACAGACAGTCCAGCGTCCACGCTCCTGTTCCAATAACTGCCCTTCCAGACGATTCTTCGGAAGAAGAAATGGCAAGCCTAAGGGACTTAATGAAGGCCAGGAAAAAAGCATCTGAGGCCAAAGAGACCGTTCCGTCTCAACCAGTTGTTAACCTTCCTCTACCACCTGTTCAGGTCCCTTCTGACCTTGGCTTAAAGCCAATCCCTGATCCGAAGAAGAAAAGGCCCATTACAGATACTAAAGTTCAGGTGGTGCCTCCAAAGGGAATTAAGCAACAGAGAGTGGCCAAGGACCATCGAGGGCAACGGGCTTCATCTGCGTAGAGCCGAGAAGACACTCTTATCGCCGATGTGCACCGAGGATAGCGCACTTGGTCCCCAAAGCTAGAGCTGGATGGTGTTCCATTCCCTTGGGACACCACAGTCAGAAATTACCAAGGAAGGAAGACAGGTCTCATTGCTGAGGCCCTGGAGCAACCACTTCTCCTGCCAAAAGATATGGAGGCTTACAGGCACTTCAATCAGCATGAACTCTTTCTATCCCTTAAGAGGGACTTAGCCTTGGTAAGTGAATTGATCCACTTCTTCAATTAAAATGCTGGTCATTCTATTTGTCCCTTTTCTTTACTTTATACTAAAATTTTTCATTCTACTGTGTAGATTACCCAACAAATTTATGTGGCCGAGGAGTGGAATAAAAATGCTAGCAATGAAGCCCAGGCGGAGGCCTGTTCCCGGTCCGAGGTTGAAAGGAAGATGGGTAGTCTCAAGGAGGACTACGATAAGCTGTCCGAGCAGCTAAAAGAACAAGCAAAGGAATAGCCTTGATGCAGGCCTTAAAAGTGCTGAGAAGTAGGCCGAAGACCAACGCAAGCAATTGCACATGACCGAGATTAATCTGGAGACAGAGAGAAAACTGGTGAAAGGTCTTCAAGTTGAACTTCAAAAAGCCAGGGAAACTGCCAAATCGGCCAAGGAAACTACCCAATTGTCCAAGGAGGCAGTTGAGACTAAAAAATAGGCAGTATACAAGCTTGGGGTGGAGGAGACCCAAGTTAGACTCACAGAGGAGCTCTCCACAGTCTGTAGAGATTATTGTGATATAACCTGGGGTAATGCCCTTGATGCTGCTGGGGTCCTTGCAGAATCTGACTTGAGGCAACCTGGGAGCATCTATTATGATCCTGAAATTCGCAAACTCCCAAGTCCTAACTCCTCTCCATCCAAACAACTCCCAGAGGCCTTAGAACAGCCTTTGGTAAGCCAAGTTCCCCCTGCCCTTCCTGAAGCTCCCAAAGAGTCTAAGCAAACTGGGGGTCAAGGCAAGCAAGCTGAGGATCCTCAAGACAAAAATAAGGACTTGGGTAAGAATACAACTCCTGAACCCAAGGACCAAACCCAAGATGCTGCTGCCACCAAGTCCGAGAAGGCTTAGATACTTAGGATTGTTATTTCACCTATATTAGTTTTTCTTTTTTCTTTTTTCTTTTTCTCTTTTTTTTTTTATTTTTAACATTGTAAGGTACTGAAAAGTACTTTCTTTTTTATCAATGAAAATGTTCTTTTATTTTCTATATCTTCATTGCACATATTATGAGATTTATTGTTATTGCAAATGATGCTAACCGATAGCTACTGTAATCTGAGCAGACTTAACAACGATATCCTGCTAGTTATGCAAATAACTTATATGAATACTGGGAAAAAAATAGATCATATAAGAATTGTTAATGAACATAAGAAACAATGAATGATGTGAAGGTTTTATATATTTTCTGGTACTTAGATAATTAGATGTTTTACTCGAATTGGTTTTTGTACAACACTTACAAAGAATACTGCTGAGCATTGCTTCTGAACCAGTACATGACCGAAGAGGCTTATCAGCAGTTAGTCTATTTAAATATCTCCGAGGGCTTCAGGTGTAATTGCATTTAAGTTTAAACATTAATAAGAATTGTAAGGAGGTGCTAACTAACCCATATCATCTGGTCCGAAGACTTCAGGTATGAATGGATTTAAGTTTGAACACTTATAAGAACTTTAATGGAGTGTTAACTAACACATATCATCTGGTTCGAGGACTTCAGGTGTAAATGGATTTAAGTTTAAACACTTATAAGAACTTTAATGGATTGTTAACTAACCCATATCATTTGGTCCGAGGAATTCAGGCATGAATGGATTTAAGTTTAAACACTTATAAGAACTTTAATGGAGTGTTAACTAACCCATATCATCTGGTCCGAGGACTTCAGGCATGAATGGATTTAAGTTTAAACACTTATAAGAACTTTAATGGAGTGTTAACTAACCCATATCATCTGGTTCGATGACTTCAGGCATGAATGGATTTAAGTTTAAACACTTATAAGAACTTTAATGGAGTGTTAACTAACTCATATCATCTGATCCGAGGACTTCAGGCATGAATGGATTTTAGTTTAAACACTTATAAGAACTTTAATGGAGTGTTAACTAACCCATACCATCTGGTCCTAGGACTATAGGCATGAATGGATTTTAGTTTAAACACTTATCCCCGAAACCTTTTTGTAATAAAGAAACACATTGACCAAAGAAAATGCTCGATTAATAATAATACATTTTGAGGTTGTTTACATTCCAGGGGCATGGTATTACATGACCATCTAAGTCTTCCAAAAAGTATGCCCCAATGCCAGCCCCTGAGGTAATACGATATGGCCCTTCCCAATTGGGTCCTAACTTTCCCCAAGCTGGGTTCTTTGCAGTGCCCACAATTTTTTTGAGTACCAGATCACCAGGTTCTAAAGGCCTTAGCCTTACGTTCGCATCATAACCTTGCCTGAGCTTTTGTTGGTAATATGCCAATTACACCATTGCATTTTGCCTCCTTTCTTCAATCAGATCCAAACCTTTCTCCAGCTGTTCACTATTGCTAATCGGATTGAAGGAACTAGTCCTCAACATTGGGAACCCAATCTCTAGAGGGAGAACAGCTTCAGCCCCATATGTCATTGAAAAGGGGGTCTCCCCAGTAGACCTACGAGGCGTAGTTCTGTATGTCCAGAGTACATGTAGTAGTTCTTCCACCCATTTGCCCTTCGCGTCATCTAGTCTTTTCTTCGGTCCATTCAGTATGACCTTGTTAATAGCTTCCGCTTACCCATTCCCTTGAGGATAAGCAAGAGTGGAATATCTATTTGTAATCCCCAATTCACAGCAATAACTTCTGAATGCTTTGCTATCAAACTGAAGACCGTTGTCAGAAATAAGGGTGTAAGGGATCCCAAACCGAGTGATAATATTTTTCCAGACAAATTTTGTTCACGTCTACGTCCCTGATATTTGCTAGGGGTTCAGCTTCAACCCACTTGGTAAAGTAATCAGTGTCGACCAAAAGATACCTTCTATTTCCTGCTGCTTTGGGGAATGGTCCTAGGATATCTAAGCCCCACTGAGCAAATGGCCATGGGCTGGATAATGGATTAAGGGTTCCACCTGATTGGTGTATGTTTGGTGCAAACCGCTGACATTGATCGCACTTTTTAACGTATTCATTGGCCTCATTTTGCATATTTGGCCACCAATAGCCTTGGGTAATGGCTTTGTGAGCCAAGGATCTACCTCCCATATGGCTTCCATAAATTCCTTCATGTAGCTTCTCGAGGAGTGATTCAGTTGTCTCAGGGTGCACGCACAACAAATACGGCCCTGAATGCGAACGTTTGTACAATTTATGGTTCTCGGATAGCCAGAATCTAGTAGCCTTCCCACGAACTTTGTCAGCTTCTAACCTTTCTTCAGGTAAAGTATCTTCCTTCAAGAGTTGAATTATAGGGTCCATCCCGTTGGGCTCAGCTCTGATTTGATGAATCCGAACTGCACCTCTTCTTATCTCCGTGGGTTTATGCAAGTCTTCGACGAGGATAACCCGAGGCAAATTTTGTGCCGAAGAGGTTGCGAGTGTGGCCAGAGAATCAGCATGTGCATTACCATTTCTGGGGATGTGTAGCAAATTAAAAGACTCGAACTCTGACTGTAGACATTTAACTTGGCTTAAGTACTCTTGCATTCTTTCATCTTTCGTCTCAAATTCTCCTAGTACATGTCCTACGACTAGCCTTGAGTCTGAGAACATTTTCACTGATTTTCCTCCCATTCTTTGAACCATTGTCATTCCTATTAGTAGAGCTTCATATTCAGCCTCATTGTTTGTTGCCGTGAAGCTTAATCTTAGTGACTTTTCAATAACGATCTTCTCTGGAGATATTAACACTAACTCCACTCCAAATCCTTTTTGGTTTGCTGCACCGTCTACATATACTTTCCTAGACAAATGACCTTGTTGAGAAATCATGCCAACCGATTTTCCATCCATGTTTTGTGTCGGATTCAATTCTTCTAATGGGGGTTCGGTGAACTCGGCCACTAGATTCGCGAGTACTTGACCCTTCATGGAGGTGCGAGGCATATACTTGATGTCAAAAGCCCCTAAAATGGTACCCCATTTAGCTATCCTTCCTGTGTAGTCAGCACTTCGGAGTATTGCTTTAAGGGGGAGTTGGGTGAGGACGACAACTGTATGTGCTTGGAAATAATGAGGCAGCTTACGTGTGCCAAGTACTACTGCCAAGATGGCCTTCTCCAGTGGCAGGTAATGAATCTCGACCTCATGCAATGACTTGCTCAAGTAATAAACTGGTTTTTGTATACCATTATCAACTCTTTTCAATGTAGGCAAACAGGACCTCGTCTAGCTTAGGGCTGGACATAATTGGTGGCCGAGCGAGATAATCTTTAAGTTGTTGAAAAGCTAAGGCACACTCTTCATTCCATTCGAACCCTTTCCACTTATTAATCAACAAGAAGAAGGGTCTACATCTATCCACTGACCGAGAGATAAATCAGTTCAGAGTAGCGGCCATTCCAGTCAACTTCTGGACCTCCTTAGGGTTCCAAGGTGGTTGCAAGTTGTTTATAGCCTTTATCTGATCAGGATTAACCTTGATCCCTCGATGAGTGACCATGTAACCTAAGAACTTGCCTGACCCCACACCAAATGAACATTTGGAGGCATTTAAACGCAGCTTGTACTTTCTAAGAACTCCGAAAATGTTCGAAAGGTTGCCCATATGTTCCGAGACTACCTTGCTTTTTACTACCATGTCATCTATGTAGACCTCAATGTTCTTGCCCAACTGTGGTTCAAACATCCTCGTCATCATTCTTTGGTATGTAGATCCTGCATTTTTCAAACTAAATGGCATCACCTTATAGTGGTAGTTCCTAGTGGGGGTAACAAAAGCAGTCTTTTCTTGATCCTCTAGGGCCAGGGGTATTTGGTGATAGACTTGAAAGGCATCTAGGAAGCTAATCCGAGGATGGTCTACCGTTGCATCCACTAGTTGATCTATTTTGGGCATAGGAAATGGATCTTTTGGACACACCTTATTGAGGTCTGTAAAATTCACGCACACTCGCCACTTCCCATTCTTCTTCTTCACCACTATAGTATTAGCTAGCCATTCAGGATAAAACACCTCCTTAATAGCTCCAACTTGCTTGAGCTTCGTTACTTCCTCTTGTACCGCATCAGCATGCTCTTTGGATGGGCGCCGAGGAGGCTGTTTCTTAGGGACGACCAGTGGGTTGACGTTCAAGTGATGACAAATAAACCCTGGATCCACTCCTAGGGCTTCATAAGCATTCCAAGCAAATACATCTATGTTCTTTTTGAGAAAGTCCACTAACTCTTCCCTCTCTTGAGGTGGCAACTGAGAGCCAACTTGAAAAAACTTCTCTGGATCATCCACAATAGTGACTTTTAACAAATCTTCACATTTTGTCTCCTCGGCTGTTTTATCAATAGGCGCCGCTGAAAGTTTTAACTGCTATAAGTCTTCTCCTAGATAGGCCGAGGACTCAGTTTCAGGCTTGTGTTGTATGGCAGCCACCAAGCATCTCCTGGCCACAAATTGATCTCCCAAAATTTCCTGGACCTTACCTTCATATGGGTACTTAATCTTCTGGTGCAGAGTAGAAGGAACAACCCCTAGTGCATGAAGCCATGCTCTAGCCACAATCGCTGTATAGGGTGAATATGCGTCCACGACAATGAAATCCACTTCTACTATCTCCGTACCAGCTTGCACAGGTAGCCATATTTGACCCCTCGGAATAACGACATTTCCATCAAAACCTACCAGAGGAGAATTATAGGTTGTTAAGTCCTCAGGTTTTAATTTCAGCCCTTTGTAAAGGTCAGGATACATTACTTCAACCCCACTGCCTTGGTCCACCATCACCCTTTTCACATCATAGCCCCCAATTCTGAGGGTAACTACCAAAGCATCATCATGCGGTTGGATAGTTCCAATCTTATCCTCGTCTGAAAAGCCTAGTACCAGTGGAATCTCCCTTTTAGCCCTTTTCAGATCCTGATTACCGTCTCCTGCGGGTAAATGGGTCACGGACATTATTCTAGATGGCCAGGATTTCTCCCTGGTGCTGCAAGGATGACGTTGATAGTTCTCAAGGGGGTTCTTAAAGAATCATCTCTACGGGGTCCCAACTGGCCTAGCTCCTTTGGCCATTGGAATGATGCAAGAGTTGTTTCAATTTGCCCTCACGGACAAGTTGGTCCAAATGATCCCACAGACTCCTACAATCCTCTGTGGTATGCCCATGGTCTTGATGATACTGGCAATAAAGATTATGATTACGCCTTTCGGGGTTTTCCACCATCTTGTTCGGCCACTTGAAGTATGGTTCATTCTTAATCTTCTCCAGAACTTGATGCACTGGTTCTTTGAATACAGCGTTGACTGCTTGAAGATTTGCTGACCCTGATTGTCCAGCAAAATCCCTACGCGGCTTATTATTGTTGTATCTATCCGACTTGAAATCCCTCCTCTCCTGAGGGATAACCTTATCCTTCCCTTTTCCTTGCTGCTAGTCGTCTTCAACTCTCTTATACTTATCAATCCGATCCATGAGCTGGCGCACGTTAGTCACGGGTTTGCCAGTTAGGGACTTTCTTAGACCGTGCTCGGATGGAAGTCCGAGCGTGAAAGTACTAATAGCCACGTCATTGAAATCACATTTGATCTTATTGAACAACTCCCAATATCTATCGGAGTATGTTTTAAGATTCTCATCCTCTTGCATGCTCAAAGATAGGAGAGAAGCTAGCGACTTAGGAACTCTCCTACAAGTCACAAACCGTGAACCAAATGCTTGAATGAGTTCATGGAAAGAGTTTATGGATTCTGCCTTTAGGCCATCAAACCACCTCATCGCAATGGGTCCGAGACTGGACGGGAAGACTTTGCACATCAAGGCCTCGTTCTTGGAATAAACAGCCATTCTCTGGTTGAAATGGCTCACATGCTCAACAGGATCAGTTCGCCCGTTGTAAATGGTGAATGTTGGCTGGTTAAAATGCCGGGGAAGTCTCGCCCCTTCAATCCTACGCGTGAATGGAGACTTGGAGATTTGGTCTAAGGCTCGGCTCATAGCATCATTCCCTACACCCCTATGCGGCGGGCTTTTAAACTATCGCTCGCTATGAAGCTCTTCTTCGTAAAAGAAAGACTCACTGGGAGGAGTTCGAGACCTCCGTTTATAACTGATGTCTCTTCCATCATCAAAAGAAACGTCACTATCAGGGGAAGCTCGCTTCCTTTTTGCATGGCGCAACTCCCTCTTCAACTAGTCAATCTCCAGCTGCATGTCCCTGTTGGCCTTTGCATGGGAGATACGACTATCACCTCGTAACTGGCTTCTCTCATTATGCACTGTGTGTACATTTCCTTCTCGATCACCTCTTCATTTGAGGTTGAGGAAAGGATCACCACGTTGGGATGCCCCAGACTCTGCTGGTTGTTGACCTGGTTCAGCCATCATTAACCGTTGTTTTCACTCCTGCTCAAGCTCTCCCCACAGACAGCGCCAATTGTAGGGTCAAGATTTTTAGCCCAAGCCCAAAAGGTAAGGGATTGGAGCCCAATAAGCCCAATACAATGAATTTGTAGAGAGTGGGTGAAAGAACTGGGCTGTTTATGAATTAAACAACAGTTAATCAAGATTTTAAGGGATGAATCAGTGTGAAAACACACTTAAAACTTGAATAAATTGATGTGCGAGGAGATAAAATATTGTTTGAAACGTTAGTACAGTTCTTAGAGCTACATTAAAATTTTCTTCTTCTTCTTTTTCTCTTTCTTCCGATCCCCCTTTTCATGAGAGGTCTCTTACATTTATATATCTCTTTTCAACCATCTTCATCGTACACTTGTTCTTCATCTAAGCATTCACTTGAGTACATGTCCCATAAGGTATCCTCTTTGGTTCTCCATGAGTGATAGCAGCTGAAATTGCACTGTTCAGGGGTCTTCTCCACATAAATGCAGCCAGGAAAGTTGCTGCAGTGCATTAAATGCGGTGGTAGCAACTTTTTCTTTAAATATTTCTCTCTTCTTATCATCTTTATACGAGCAGGAGATTCATCCTTATCATGAGAACTTCCTGGAAGTTCACCCAAACTGCCCAGGTATTTGTTTGACCGATACTCTCCAAATCCGAGGATGATATACTCCTCGGACTATATTCTTTTATCTTTTCCTTACTGGATTCTTCACTCCGAGGCCTTTCCCAATCTTTTACTCCTCCTCGGACGTACCCACATCTTCAAATAGGGCAAGGTCCAACATGCGAATTTGGGCCTTTATCCCCACACTATTAATATTACAGGCTGATGAGAAAGTTCACGTGGAAGGCTGGAAACACCCATTTCCATTCAAACTTTTCATTATATATATTCTAAACTAAACTTGTAAAGATCTAGAAAGAAGTTGACAGATGAGGAAAAAAAATAAAGAAAATAAAAATCTAACTAATAAATTGCAGAAGAAAAGGATTTCCCTTTTAATGATTGCATGTAGACGTGCCAAGGACATAAACTAGGCCATAAAGGTATATAGAGAACTTCTTTTTTTTGGGGGGGGGGGGGGGGGGGGGGTGTGTTTGGTTTTCTGATACAATTATGTCAGTTGGCTAGAAGTAGAGACCAAAAAAGTTTATGACTTTGAAGCAAGAGTAGCCAGGGCCCCCAACATCTTCAGCAACTCTCTTATACACAACATACATAACCACTAGCGTTCTCCAAGTTTTATGCACTTCAGGTCTTCAATCAGCACAGCTACTTGCCAAGGAACCTTCCTTCTCAAAAGAGGTCATCCACTCTAGAAATTATCGAAACAATTCAGCAAAATCCAAGCTGTATAGCTGGGCATCTGATCTAGCTGCATGACACTTGGTTGCATATGGAAGAACAGCAACAGCCTGCCAGCGCACGATTTGGTTACATAGCCAAAACCACCCCATCCACACCATCTCTGCTAGTGTCCCTCAATAGTCAGCCACACCTAGAATCCTCCACCTAAGACGAATTTGTAAAGCCAATATATTTATATATTTACCATTATTAAAAAAATTAAAGTTAAAAAACAATAAATACTACTTTTCAACTTTTAAATATATATAAATATAGATTTGATAATAATAAAAATAAAATAGACTAAATGAGAGTTGGAATAACGGAAGAATTCAAGTTATGAAAAAAGTTGCAAAAACTTTTGTCTCTAACATTACTCATAAATGAATTTTTTCTTAGGTAGATGGAATTTGATCAGAATGAATAAAAACCTATCATAACATAATCATGGAAATTTTAGCAAGTATTTTATTCAAGAAGCTTAATGAGGTTAAAAAGGATCATTAATTTAAAGGGGTAATAACACTTCCCTTTCTTGAGGTTTGGGGGAATCACACTCCACCCTAAACTTGTAGGGAAAAAACACTCCCCACCCTTGAGGTTTAAAGAAATTAACATTGGTTAGTAAAAATATAACTTATAAATTTAGAACAAAAATGCAAAAATTATCAAGCATCAAAACACTTGCAATGACAAATTTCTCAATAACTAGTTAAAAATTGAAAATTGAAAAAAAAAAAAAAAAAAAGAAGAAGAAGCAAAAGTCATACTTAATCTTTTAAATACACTTTAATTAAAAATTTTAAATAACATATTTTAATTCTAAAATGGAGGATAATTTTGAAAACCTACCTTTAAGCAAAGGGCAGGTTAGTACACAATATTTTTTAATATTAATTTAACAAAATTTGTTCAAACGGATGTTAAGGCATTAAAGTGTTTTTTCCCTTCAAGTTAGAGATTGAGTGTCATTTCTCCAAACCTCAAAAAAATGTCATTTCAATTACAAATTGGGTAGAACTATAACAAATAGGCCTCTATATTAGTATTTAAGCCATGAAAATAAAGGGGAGAAGAAGTACAACTAAAATAAAATAAACAAGACTAACAAACTAGTTAACAAATTAACTAATTCTAACACGTTACAAAAGAAACATGAAAAATATAAAATGTGTAGAGAAAATTTTAATTTTTTTTTTTTTTTTGAGAAACATAAAAATTTAATCTAAAATACAATTTTTAGTATCAAAATACAATTTTTGTTATAATTATTTCTCCGTAATGAAGGATATGACTTCTGAGTCTCCTACATTATTTATTTATATTTTTAAAAGAAAACCTCATGATTAGCATTAATTTCAAACAAATTGTCAAAAAATGGCATCTCAATCTCAATCATGTAAATCAACCTGCCCGTCAAATTTACAGTCAAAACTCCAAATGACAAATATACCCCGTATAACATCAATTTTAATTAATTGTAGGCATCTTAAAACATGTTTTCCCATCAAGTTTGACAATCAAATCAAAGTCACAAATAAAAAATATTCCCTTTATGATAGCTTAAGCAAATTACCAAAACCGCTACTGATGCAGATATATATCCTTTTTTGTTGACCCTGAATCATTTATGAAGAATGTAGATGATATTTGGATATTTCAAGAACTCAGTAGAATTATTTGGTCAAAAAGGAAATTTTGCATATCCGCAATTAAAGAGCATTCTCATTAAGGGTGTTATAAATGCTAAAAATGCTATTTTTAGCAACTGAAACCACAAAAACCTACTCCATCAAAGATGCCTTATGCTAAAAATTTGACATCTTGCTACAATGAGCTCTCAAAAATGAGAGTGCACAATAGTAAGATGTTATAATTTTTTAATATTTTTAATTCTCTCTCTCCTTAGACTCAGACTCAAACTCACTCTCGTTCTCTCTTGTGAACTGATTGGTTCCTAGGTCACGGTGCAGTAGTTTGTTGGTTCAATTTGGGTAGTTGGGTAGTGGGTTCGATGGGGCTATGGGTCGATGGTAGTAGGTCCGATGGGGTCATGGGTCTAATGGGGTTGTGGGTTGTGGGGGCAATGAATCTGGCTTCTTTTTTTTTCTTTTTTCTTTTTTTGCTGTGGTTTGTGGTGATGGTGGGTGGCTGTGGTTGGTGGTTGAGGATGGAGGTTTTTTTTTTTTTTTTTTTTTTTTTTTTTTTTTTTTTTTGCAGTTTGTGTTGGTGGTGGGTGGATGTGGCTGGTGGTTGATGATGGAAGTTTTTTTTTTTTTTTTGCTGTGGGAGAGAGAGAGAGATGAAGAATAAAAAATAATAAAGAAAAAATATTTAAATGAAATGGTAAAAAAATAAATAGAAGTTTTGATATTAGGAGTATTGTAAAGTGATGTGTTAAACGCTATAAAGTTAGGTTTTTAGATGCTAAATCTTAAAATTTTTAAAACTCTTGATGAGAATGCTCTAAGTAAGTTTTGCTCAAGCTCCAAATGTTTGAAATTTTGAACATTCACTAATTGCAATTTTATTTGAAGTTTTTTGTTTATAAGAATCACATTAACAATTTCCACAAAAATGCTAATACAAATCATTATAATAAATTTTATAATTGCTATTTTATTTTATAATTTTTATTTTACTTTAAAATAATACAAATTTCGGAGCAGAGAAGAAAAAATATATATATAAAAATCAGCTGAACTCTTAAACAGAAAAAGAGCATTTTCTTTGGTTGAAGGTTAGTAAACAAAAGCATAAAACCTTTGAGGAAGCTAGATGCTACATCTAGCTAGACTAATCATTGTGATTGTGATCTATACATGAGTTCAATTTATTTAATATGTAGAGACAGTTAATTCAAAGGAATGGAAAAAAAAAAAGATAATGCAGCAACCAATAAAACTTTAATTAGAAGAAAAACAGTGACTTACATGCAATCAAGGGAAAAAAGACAAGAAGTTCAACCATCTTCAATGATGCCCTTGATGGAACAAGTGCGAATAAGGAAGCTAACTGCAACTAGCAATATACTATTTAGAATATTTAGAAATAAATCAATCAAAAGTACAAGTATATGAAAAAATAAGGTTAATAAAAAAGGCGAGAATTAATTTGAAAAAACAAAAGTACAAGTATATACCACTATGAAGAATGTGTGTGAGAGGTATTAATACAACTGAGCTCACAACAAAATTCACAATAATCTCACAACTACACTCAATTTGCCAATTCCCTCGCACATGTACCATTTATTATTATTATTTTAAAAGAATAAGAAAAAAGAAAAAGAAAAAAAGAAGCGAGTGGACAGTGATAGGCCCAAGTGAGGGGTTGTAGGGAAATTGTGTATTGTAGATTCTTATGAATTTTGAGGTGATACTAGCTTTGCTTGGCATTCACATCATCTGTTTTCGGTGAAGTCAATATATATATATATATATATATATTATTATAATAAATGTTATGTACACAATATCATGATTATTATTTATGGGCAGGCAAAAAAGTAATTTAAGTTGTGGATTTAAACAAAGTGGATAACTCACATTATTATGATTATTATTTTTTATGCAGAAATTTATTTAACTAAGGTTAAATCATTACAAAAACATCCTGTGTTTTTTGTGATCCTATCTATATACAGGGAAAACTCTTCCCCTTGTCAAAACTAAAATGATGAATCCATTTAGTTTAAGAATACAAATTATGTCAGATTTACCACTATTCCCGAATATGCTTACAGTTAGCTTTTCACATAATATGATTATTAAGAGAAAAACGTTTGTAATTTAACAATCAAAGTTTGTGAAGAGGAAAAAATTGGAGACGACGGATCGACTTAGGTGGACCTGATGGTGTTAGACGAGTGGGCTTGTGGTAAATGGATCATATATGAACGAACACAGAGTGGACGGATAAAATGGCCACGTGTCGTCCAACTTGTCTTTATGTGGTTTCCAAGAAACCCTAAATGGAAAATACTTGCCATGCATGATTAGCCCTAGTTCATAAAGTCCCAACATGAATAGAATTCTAATACAAGGAGAGTTCTGGAATATACGCGCATTAATGAGGATCTTCTCCATAAGGAAAAGACTTGTTACGCAAGCAAAGGAGTCTGGCTCTACGCGACTATAAAACCCCAAAGACCCTCAAGAAAAAGGTAAGCATAATTCACCTCAGCTCTGGCACTCTAGAGTTGTGAAAAAATTCTAACTTTACCTTCGGAGGGTATTTGGCCGACACCACACCGGTGCTCTCTGTTATGTCCTTTCTTGTTATTGTGCAGGTGTTGTTGCGAGCGTGCAAGGACTGTGTAGCTCACTGGTGATTTTTTCACCATCATCAGTTAACGCCGTCTGTGGCAATGACGGCGACTTGTAAGCCATACAAACGCTTCCCAAACAAAGAGTTGCATGGTACTTACTCGCTCGATGGCGACCACCAACAACGTTCAAGGAGACGAGCTGCGACCCACTGCCCTAGAAAGGCAGGTCCAAACCCTTACAGCAGTAGTGGAACGTCTCACCAGACAAAATCAAGACCTAGAAGAGCAGTTGCGTTAGAAGAATGTGGGACACAACACCTAGGAGGAGGACCAAGAAGGTACCAGTGCTGAACGAAGAGACCAAAAGGGGCCGGAAGGAAGTAATGCCCTAAGCAAACCAGAAAGACAGGACATGAGCCGTCCATCAATTGCTGATACGGCTTCACCCCACATTGTTGCGGAGATGTAGATGATGAGAGAATGGATGGATTTTATGATGCACGCCCTCAAAGGGCGAGTATCGAGCGACCTCGATGACTTGGTCCACCGAACGGATTCGCCATTCACAGCACCCGTCACTTCTTTCCCCCTTCCACCAAAATGCCGCAGGTGGAAAACTACAACGAAAACAAAGACCCGCTGGATCACTTGGAGTCTTTCAAGACCCTGATGCACCTTCAGGGGATACCGAACGAGATCATGTGCAGAGCTTTCCCCACCACGCTGAAGGGCCCCACAAGGATCTGGTTCAACAGGCTGACGCCTTACTCCATTAGTTCCTTTAAGGAGTTAAGCGCCCAATTCACCTCGTACTTCATCGGGGGACACAAGTATAAAAAGTCTACTGCATGCCTGATGAACATTAAGCAGCGGGAGGATGAGACGCTGAGGTCCTACATAACCCAATTTAACAAGGAGGCCCTCTCGATCGATGAAGCGGATGACAAAATACTCGTAGCAGCGTTCACTAATGGCCTACGGAAAGGAAAGTTCCTATTTTCTCTATATAAGAACGATCCAAAAACCATGTCAAATGTACTCTATAGGGCTACCAAATATATGAACGTGGAGGATGCATTATAAGCCCGAGAAGAGAAGCCTAGAAAGAAGGAAAGACAGGAGAACGCTCTGCAAGATAGGGGCAAAAGATGGCTAGGATCAGAGAACGACGGGAAGACCGACGCTTCAAACCCCCTACTAGGAAATTCACAAGTTTCACAACGCTGACGACCCCGATAGACCAAGTCTTGATGCAGATCAAAGACGAAGAAGCTTTGACATTTCCCGGTAAGATGAAGGGAGATCCCAATAAGAGGTCAAGGGATAAGTACTGTCGTTTCCACCATGACCACGACCACGACACAGCCGACTACTACGATTTGAAATAGCAGATAGAAGCTCTAATAAGACAAGGAAAACTGCAGAGGTTCGTTAGTAAGGAAAGAACAGATCCACCCTAGGAACAGGCCCCACAACGAGAGAATGAACGTCCTAGACCGCCCATGGGAGATATAAGAATGATCGTAGGGGGCACAACGACCATTGGGTTGTCCAAAAAAGCCCGCAAGACCTACCTCAGGATGGTCCAGAATGTCCAACTTATAGGATCCATACCTAAGATGGCATGGATAGATAACCCCGTCATTGGATTCTCTGAAGAAGATGCTCGAAGGCTTCACCACCCACACGATGATGCACTTATTGTCAGCCTACGAGTAGGGGATTACAACATGCACTGGGTTCTGGTTGACAATGGTAGCTCGGCGGACATCTTGTATTACCTGGCGTTCCAGCAGATGAGGATTGATAGAGAACTGGTCCCGACAAATGCTACCCTCGTAGGTTTCGAACGGACAAGGGTGTTCCCCCTAGGCGCCGTCACATTGTCAATAATGGTAGGTGATTACCCCCAGCAAATCATTAAGGATGTAACATTCCTCATGGTCGACTGCTCGTCCGCTTACAATGCCATTGTCGGACGACCCACTCTCAATTCATGGAAGGCTGTAACTACAACCTACCACTTAATGATCAAATTCCCTACGAATTATGGAGTAGGAGAGCTGCGGGGGAATCGGGTGGCTGCATGCAAATGCTACATTGCCATGCAGGAAATGGATGATCACTAGCAAACCATGTGCATAGAGGAACAAAGGGCAATAGCGAAGCCGGTTGAGGAACTAGAAGAAGTGACCCTTGATGAATCAAGGCCCGAACGGACGACTAGAATGGGAACATCGTCTAGTTAGACGGTACGACAGGCGCTCACGACATTCCTAAAAGAAAACCAAGATGTGTTCTTCTAGAGTCACGAGGACATGCCAGGGATTGACCGTTCGATCATAGTTCACAAGTTGAATGTGTCACCCTCATCACCTCCCATCCGATAGAAAAAGCGAGTGTTCGCTCAGGAAAGAGACAAAGCCATAGTTGAAAAAGTTCAAAAGTTGTTGGATACAGATTTCATTTGGGAAGTGTACTACCCCAACTGGTTGGCAAATGTGGCTATGGTCAAAAAGGCCAATGGAAAATGGAGGATGTGTGTTGATTTCACAGATCTCAATAGAGCCTGCCTTAAGGACAGTTACCCACTCCCACGGATAGATATCTTGGTAGACTCAACCATGAGACACCAACTTCTGAGCTTCATGGATACTTTTTCAAGCTACAACCAGATCAAAAATGAGGAAGCTGATCAAGAAAAAACTTCCTTTGTTACCAACTGGGGACTCTTCTACTACAAGTTAATGCCATTCGGACTCAAAAACACAGGGGCAACGTACCAGAGATGAATTAACAAGATGTTTACACACCAAATTGGGAGGAATGTGCAAGTCTATGTAGACGACATGCTGGTGAAAAGCTTATAAGAAGACGATCACTTGAGCGACCTTCGAGAGACTTTTGACACCCTCCGAACGTACAACATGAAGTTAAATCCGAGTAAGTGTGTGTTCGAGGTTACTACGGGAAAGTTCCTGAGATACACGGTATCCCAAAGAGGTATAAAGGTCAATCCAGAGAAAGTACGAGCTATAATGGAGCTAGCCCCACTGAAGACGGTCAAGGAGGTGCAAAGCTTGAATGGTAAGATAGCGGCACTAAATAGGTTCGTCTCAAGGGCAACGGACAAATGCCTTCCCTTCTTCCGCACATTGAAGAGATCGTTTGAGTAGACGGATGAGTGCCATTAGGCGTTTGAAAACCTAAAAGTGTATCTTTCATCTCCTCCATTGCTCAGCCCATCCAGGCCAGGGGAAGAGCTCTACCTATACTTAACTGTCTTGCAAGCCGCTGTCAGCGTAGCTTTGGTAAGAGAGGAAGATGGATCGCAGAGACCCGTTTACTTTACAAGTCGAGCATTTCGAGGAGTAGAAGAAAGGTACCCCTATATGGAGAAGTTGTCCTTTGCATTAGTAACCGTGGCATGAAAACTCAAGCCGTACTTCCAAGCACATACCATTGTTATCTTAATGGATATGCCTTTGAAAAGAACCATGAGTAGCCTCGAGGTTGCAGGATGGATGGCTTTATGGGTAGTTGAGTTGAGTGAATTTGACATACAATACTGTCCGCGAACAGCTATAAAAGGACAGGTTGTGGCTGACTTCATTGCTGAATTCACTTTGATGGATGGCCAAGGGGCAGAAGAGATTCCGCATTGGAACATTTACACATATGGGTCTTCCAATAAGCAAGCAAGAAGGGCTAGCGTAGTACTCATCTCTCCAGAGGAAGATAGGATCGAGTGCATGATCCGACTTGAGTTTCCAACAACCAATAATGAAGTAGAATATAAAGCCTTGATAGCAGGGTTGGACCTCGCAAGAGCAACAAGGGCTGAAAACATGATCATACACTGCGATTCCTAAGTCGTAACTAGTCAAGTCAACGGCAGCTACGAATGCAAGAATGAAAGGATGAAAAAATACCTCGATAGGGTGAAGGGTCGAATTGGTAGTTTCCAAATCAAGTTTGTCCAAATCCCAAGGGAGGAGAACGAATGAGCCGATCGACTTGCTAAGACTGCCTCAGCAGAACGCATACTTGTCCCTAATCAGGTATTATCTTTCGTCCAAACCTCGTTGCTTATAGAAGATAGTACAAATGTGCAAGAGATAGGCTCTGAAAGCAACTGGACCACGCCATTAATTTCCTACCTAAAGAATGGGATGTTGCCGGACGCAAAGGACGAAGCAAGGAAGCTAAAGGTCCAAGCCTCGCGATTGTTCTCATGAATGATGTTTTGTACAAAAGAGGTTTCTCCCGCCCTTACCTGAGATGCTCAGTCCCCGAGGAAGCAGAGTACGTCATGAGAGAAGTTCATGAGGGGGTCTGCGAAAACCACTCGGGGGCACGACCGTTAGTGCACAAGCTGATCAGAGCGGGATATTATTGGCCCACCATGCAAAAGGATGCGTAAGCTTATATCAAAACCTGCGACAAGTGTCAGAGGTTCAACAACGCCATTAGACAACTAACGGAGGAACTCATTCCTATAACGGCCCCATGGCTGTTCGCTCATTGGGGATTAGATATCATGGGCCCCTTCCCGACAGCAGTCAAGCAGCTGAAATTCCTTGTAGTTGGCATCGACTACTTCACCAAGTGAGTGGAAGCAAAAGCCCTAGCCACTATCACGGAAAATAATATTCGGAGTTTTGTTTGGAAGAACATCATCTGCAGGTTTGGGATACCAGGAGTGCTTGTCTTTGACAACGAAAAGCAGTTCGACAATAACGCATTCAGCGACTTCTGTTCGGAGCTAGGAATCAAGAACCACTACTCGTCACCTGCCCACCCGCAAGCCAATGGACAGGTTAAGGTTACGAACCGATCCTTGCTCAAAATCATCAAGACTCGGCTCGAGAGGGCAAAGAGCATCTGGCCAGAGGAACTTCCGAGCATTTTATGGGCATACCAGACAACAACAAGAACACTCACTGGGGAGACACCGTTTCAACTAGCGCACAGGAGTGAAGCAGTCATCCCAGCCGAAGTCGGACTCACAAGCTACAGGGTGGACAATCATGACGAACGAAGGAATGACGAGGCTATGTGCCTGTAGTTGGACTTACTAGACAAGGTCAGAACAACAGCTGGACAAAGACTGGCATGTTATCAAGATCTCATGGCAAGCACTACAATTCCAGAGTTAGACACAGGGACTTCTAGGTCGGAGATCTTGTCTTGAGGAAGGTAATGAGCGCCACCAGAGATCCTATCCAAGGAAAGCTCGGCCCCAACTGGGAAGGACCCTACAAAATTACGTCATGGCAAAGGAAAGACACCTACTACCTCGAGACACTAGATGGGCAAAAATTGCGCCATCCATGGAACACCGAGCACCTAAGAAAGTATTACCAGTAGAAAGCAACATCCGACAGATTCTCAATTTATTCAAATTTTGCTAGTTTAAGTTAATTATTGCAACATTCTCCAATTTTCTAGTTTACTATCTAGACGGTTTATTTTTGCTACAATAAGTGTTCTTTTTAAAGCTCCTTTTCCTTTAAGAACTACTTTGGTTTAATAATAAGAGGAATATTCAGATATGACTGATGTGTTTTTCTATGAAATTTTGTTAAGTCCATAAAGTGGATGGTTCATCCCAGGAGGATGGAAATTTTATAAAGTCCATAAAGTGGACGGTTCATCCCAGGAGGATGGATATTTTGTTAAGTCCAATAGAGTGGGCGAATATAAATTAGGTCCATAAAGTGGACGGATCATCCCAGGAGGATGGAAATTTTACGAAGTCCATAAAGTGGACAGTTCATCCAGGAGGATGGATATTTTGTTAAGTCCAATAGAGTGGGCGAATATAAATTAGGTCCATAAAGTGGACGGATCATCCCAGAATGATGGAAATTTTACGAAGTCCATAAAGTGGACGAGTCATCCCAGGAGGATGGCTATTTTGTTAAGTCCAATAGAGTGGGCGAATATAAATTAGGTCCATAAAATGGACGGATCATCCCAGGAGGATGGAAATTTTGCGAAGTCCATAAAGTGGACGGTTCATCCCAGGAGGGTGGATATTTTGTTAAGACCAATAAAGTGGGCGAATATAGGTTAGAGTCCATAAAGTTGACGGTTCGTCCCAAGAGGATGGACGGTTATGATTAAAAGTCCAAGAGGACAATGATCATGGTCCATTAAAGTGGACGGTTTATCCCATCATGAGGACGGGTCTATCATTAACAGAAATTTTCTGCAAAATAGAGTGGACAGTCCTAATAAGTTATTACTAGTCCACAAAATGGACGGGTGAATTTAGGTAGACAGGTTTTAAACTAAATGTCCATGAAACGAATGGCCTTAAGAGCATATGGCGGACGGGACCGTCAAAACAAAGCCATCCACAAAAGGACTATTAAGGCTCAAATAACATCCACAACATAGACGGGTCAAACAAGACGGACCCATTGCAAGCAATTAAGCAAAATAATGGACAGGTAAAAATATGAAGCCCTTGAAGGGAAATGTATACATATGATGGATAAAGTAATTAAAAATAATTTCTCCCAAAACTTTACAATTTTTTCATAAAAAACTACTCTTTAAGGGGGGTATTTTCAACTTGCTCTTCGACATCCAAGGGCGGACGGGCGTCAGCCTCGACAGGCTGGGCTTGGCTTTAAATAGGAGCTGACTCCCCGTCGCCAAAAACTGCATCATCAGCAAATAGATTCTCTGTACCCTCAGAGGCGACAGGTTGAGCAGTAGTTTGGTCTAGAGCATCAATGCTGAATTGCAAGAAGTCAAGGTCAAGATAAGCCCCCTTGGCTTAACGGACAGCGTCATCAAAACCGTCCGCATAGGAGACACCGAGCTTCTTCAAGAGGGCGTTAGAATCGCGATACTCACAGATCGCTTCCTCCTTTGCCTGACGGGGTTGGTCCTTGGTGTCCATAATCTCTTTCTCTTTATCCTCCAGTACTTTTGTCAACGTCCCTACGAGCTACTCATGTTCCTTGCTAGCCTTCTCTGAGCAATCAAACTTCTTCTCCATAACAACCTTCTAAGCCTTAAATGCATTCAACTCGTCCTCCATCTCCTTGGCCTTCGCTCGTACATGGTCCAATGCCGTCTCTTGGTTCAAGCACCATCCCATCAGCCCCTTTATCATCACCATGGCCTGAAAACATATGAGGGTTAGTGGCTAGATAATTACAAGAAAAGGAGGGATAGAAAATGGACGGACGTATTACTTGAGCTACGCTGAAGAGCCTCGTCTCCCCCATCGCCTCCGTCAAGTGGTTGCCTAAGTCCTCATAATCTTTAGGTGTTATGATGGACAAAAGCCTTTCCAAGGCGTATTTGGAGTCCTCTCGTAGGAGGACAGGTGGCTTCTCCTGTGTGGTGGACGGACCCTTCATGAAGCCTTTTCCTGCTCCATGTTTTGCAGGGGTAACCGTCTTCACACCCTCAGCCTCCAGCCCCACGACGGGCTCTAATATGATTTTTGGCCTTTTTTGTGCACGGTCCTGCTTCGGTGGCACTTTCCTTTTGGTAGACGGGTTATTTGGATCCGTCCCCTTGGGGACCTGACCTCCCTCTTCCTTCTTCTTAGCCGCCTGTGCCTTAATCATGGCCCTCTTCTTAGTGACGTCCATTTCTGCAAAAGTGGACGGGCGTACTTAGCTCCCAAGTAAAGGAATACAAAATTCACAAGTATTAGTGAAGGACTTACGTTGGCACACTTGGGTGTCGTAACAACGGGCTTCAGGGGTAGGCTCCGGTCTGTCACAACACCAATAAATGGTATCTAGTGTGACCAATTTGGCCTAAGTCCTCTCCTCTAGTTTTGTTTTGGCAAAAAAAAATTTCCAAGAAGCTCCACTACTCGAGTGTAACTTGTGGACCCTCCCGAACTACAGAAAGAGGACGGTTAAAGTAATTTGAAGAATTAAAGAAACAAAACGGTTATTCACAAGACTTGTGCACTAGGATGGGTGCATACCAGACGGAGGCAATATGCCCCAAGTAGTGTTGACAGGCATGTGCTCTGTGTCCCCTGGATGGCACATCCATTCATCCCCCTCCAGGAAGGAGTACTGGTTCTTCCAGTTCCTATTTGAGTCCGGGGTCTCGTATACAAGCCTCAACAACGGGCTCTTAGGCACAAAACTATACATGCCCTTTGACTGGTATATTTCATCTAGACGGTAGTAATGGAGGAATTCTTGCACCGTCAGTCTCCTAGCACCGTCAGTCATAGCCCCGTACAGGACCTCCACTCCTAGGAAAACCCTCCCGGCATTTGGGGATACCTAGTTGACGGTTAGACCTAGGTGTTTGAGTAGCTCACAATGAAGGAAACTCAAGGGAAACCTGAGCCTAGCCTTTAGCATTTGCTTATACACCCCGACGCCCTCCACTCCTTCATAGTAACACTTCTCCGAGTCATATGGTAGACGGATGGAGATGTTATCTGGTATTTGGTATTTGGCCCTAAGTGTCTTGAAATGTGGCTCCTTGAGTGTGGAATTAAAGTCATTCACCATCCACAGGGGTAGCATGATGAACTCCCTAAGTCCATCAGGACCCATGACGAACGGAATTGGGGGCTCTGCGTAGTCTAGACCATCACTAGAATCTTCTGGGCCATCCATCTCTAAACCCTTATCTCTTGAGGATGGAGAAAAGGCAGACAGACTTCTTTCTTCACTTGGACTATCATGATCATTGTGACCTGACAGGTACACTTCCTCGTAGCCCGCCCCGTCACGGACAAATGATTGGTTACTTGACGCACTAGACATAAACTACATGTGACGGTGAAACCTAAGACTGACGGGTCTATAGTTGATGACGGTAATACAAAATCTAAGATAAACTAATAAAAAAAAGGGGAAATTTTTCTTCTAAGTGCAAGGAGGAGAATACTCACCCAAATTGGAAGATGAACGGTGAAGGATTGTTGACGACAGATGCAGTGACTGGACGGCTTCGTTTGTCTGACAAAGATGATGGAGGTGCTCTAATCGTAAATTTCAGCAGAAAGTAAAGAAATGAGAGGAAGAGAGTTTGGCTTAAATAGAGGGAAGGCACGGAAGACGAAGGGACGCTTCAATCCAAGAGAATGGCCATTCGTTGATCGCCACATGTCCTATGTCATAAATGATTTCAGGCCAGCCTGTCAAAGACAGGCGTGTTTCACAGGATCCAAATTGAACCGTCACCCCACGGGCTCTTCCACTCAGAGATCATGGACCCATGGGGTGAAAGGGGCAACTGAAGAGGAAAAAATTGGAGATGACGGATCGGCTTAGATGGACCTGATGGTGTTAGAAAAGTGGGCTTGTCGTAAATGGATCATATATGAACGAACACAGAGTGGACGGATAAAACGGCCACGTGTCGTCCAACTTGTCTTTATGTGGTTTCCAAGAAACCCTAAATGGAAAATACTTGCCATGCATGATTAGCCCTAGTTCATAGAGTCCCAACATGAATAGAATTCTAACACAAGGAGAGTTCTAGAATATACGCGCATTAATGAGGATCTTCTCCATAAGGAAAAGACTTGTTATGCAAGCAAAGGAGTCTGGCTTTACGCGACTATAAAAACCCAAAGACCCTCAAGAAAAAGGTACGCATAATTCATCCCAGTTCTGGCACTCTAGAGTTGTGAAAAGATTCTAACTTGACCTTTGAAGGATATTTGGCCGGCACCACACCGGTGCTCTCTGTTAGGTCCTTTCTTGTTATTGTGCAGGTGTTGTTGCGAGCGTGCGAGGACTGTGTAGCTCACTGGTGATTTTTTCACCATCATTAGTTTGTATAAGATGAGAAATTCAGATACTACAAAAACAAAAAGTGAAACACAAAAAGTCAAAATCCAAAGAGAAATTGAAACATATAAATAAATTTAAAATGAAAGAAATAAATAAAACAGAGAATTCACACAAAACATTGCATTAAGAGAAGAGAGAGGACCTTGAGGATTCGAGTAGGCTTTACTCGTGGGACCGGATAATTAATCAACTCCTAAAAAGATCGAAGTTATTGACTTTTTAGTTTCTGTCTACCAGCTCTGCTCCATTACCGCTTACTATTAATTGTTTAGAGTTCATGTCTTTGTCAATACTATAGTATATACCCTTTTGCAGTGTTGGCCAGTTCCTGGTTGTTTTATTTTTTTTTTTTTTTTTTGTGTTTTTTTTTTGTTGATAGTTTGTGATTTTCTTTTAAGGGATAATTTGTAAATGTAAGATCTGTGCAAGTATCCACATTTAAAAAGTCATATTTCACTCAGTTCTTTGGTCAGATTTGAATGAGAAGATAGAGAATAGTACAACAGCAAGGAAGTATCGATAGGGATAGAGTATACTCTAGGAAATCATCGGGTTCACGTTGGATAAGTCGGTCCATCAAATGCGCTTAATCCCTAAAATATAATTTTTTGTATCCTTGAAAAATACTAATGTTTTGAGAAAGAATGACAAGGATCGATACACACACATGAATCGTTTTTTGGCACATTGAAACAAAAAGGAACAAAAACTACAGAAGAAGAAAAGAGTACAAAATTAGTGGCAGAGAATGGCTCTCTTCTCACGGTTAATTGCCTTGATCCTATATATGAGTCCATAGACCATAAAATAGAGACAAAAGACACCGAGAAGTACTTTATCCATGCCTGAATCGAGTAAGGTTGAATGAAATTAATATTAAGGGACACATCAAACCAGATTGCTGTAGATGTTGAGGGAAAAAAAATGGCTTAAGGTTTGTCTTTCACACCAAGGACACAATTCCTGAGTCCTGATATATCTTCTCAATCCTACAAAAATGGTTCAGAGTTTAGCGTCCTCACTTAAGCTTGTGTCCGTAAGATAAATAAAAGACCTGCTCGCTTGGTTTCTACAATTCCTAGCATGCAACAGCCAGTATACTTTTTCAACCAAATAAGGCACAGAGTTAGAAAGATTCCTTAAAAGCATGTCAAAAGCACAAAAGTCATATGGTAAAAACATGCATAATCAAAGACCAATGCTATTAATATTAGCAGCTGATTTTCTCTATATCCACTCCACTCCTAAGAAATATAAAAGTTATTGGCTTTTTTCTCTCCAGGTCTCTATTTTCTACCGGAGTATATCTTTTATCTGCTATCACAACTTTAACCATAATTTGCCTACATGACGAGTCATATGTGGTAGAAAAAAATTTATAGTAAGTCTATATGAGTCCACAATTACACCACTCACAGCTCGATACATATATAAGTTGCGGCAAAGAAGTGAAAATAGTTGTGGTATCAGCTTACTGAGAAATTATTAGGTAGTCTCGACTACAAAGTCAGCACTCCCAACCAATAAAAATGTGACAAGTAAGATAAGTTTTAACATCAAATAATTGGAAACCAAGTCAAATCTCAGCCCCTAAGTTAATCCAATGGTGGTGACACATCCTAAACCCACCTCTTTGTTTCTCAATTATTTCAAAAAGGAAACTCTCACTCTCAACACCGCCTTTGCCGCTGCCACCATCACCTTTATGTGAAGCCGCGTCGTCGCACCAACCACTGCCGTGGCCTCTCTCCCCAACGATTCCTTGTGCTCTCTTTCAACCCAACTGCGACGTCGCTGACGCCACTGCCGAGTAAGTTTTCTGTTTCTCTCTATCTGTCTTTTTTTTTTTTTTTTTATGGATTTTTTAATGAGCTCTGTTTGTTTGCTGGGAAAGCGAAGGAAAGTAAGATCTGTTTTGTGGGGTTCATGAGTTTTGTTGATCTGGTTCTCTTTCAAAAGCTATGGGATTTATGGGTTTTTCATGTTGTTTGGTTCCGTGGTCTGCTTGGCTTTGATTCTTGAGTTGTACTCTGTAGCCTATGACAGTGCAGTCATGTATAATTATGAATTGTAACATTGCTTTCTCTTGTAGTGATGTTTCAATTTTAAATGAAATGATTACTGTAATATTAATATATATGTATATAAGAAAAGCATAATTTATTGGAAAGTAAAAAAAATCCATATGATTTGCATAAGTTAAGAAAAAAGACATGAAATACAACATATAATAAAAGCATGAGTAATTTTTTTTTAGCACGATTAGCCTTGTATTATTAAGAACTATTAACTGGCAGATGTAAGTGCCTGCGAGTGCTTTAGGTTCTTTTAATGGAACTCCAATTAACCCAAAGGTGAACAAATGTTAAGCAGGAAGATTGTAGGCAGAGTCCAATTAGGTCCTTCGACCTTAGCTTTCAAATTTTTAAGAAGTTCAAATTTCAAACTTGAAAGTTTAATATAAAAGGCATTGAATCTTATCACACAGATATAGAATTACTTGAGACAACAATGTGATATAAAAGAAATGAACTTTGAGTGCATTGTCTCTTTTAAAATGTCATAGTTGTACACACCATCTGAGAACTTACTGCATTGTCTACAGAGGACATAGATATTGCGAATAATTAGTTCTACTAGTGCCAAATAATAGTTGAAAGAAACTGAAGGTTTTTTCTTTCATCAATCTCTCTCTTTTCAACAGGTAATCATTAGGTGTACTACTATTCTGTCACTATATTTCATCATCGAGTAATTTTTTTTGTTTTTCTGTTGAGGATTTTTTTTTTTTTTTTTTTTTTTTTGGGGTGTGGGGATGTGGTTTGGGTGGTCTTCTTCTGCAATGTGAATGTTGTACATTTTCAAATGGGATCTTGATTTTGCCAAAGATGTGCTCATAGACAGCGTTGTTTCTTCTTTTATTCCCCTTGAATTACCTAATATTAAGAAGTTTGTGAAAATCCCACTTGTTGGCAAAGTCCATATTTTTTCTTCCAAATATTACAATTTCTCATGTTGATATTGCTTCTTCATATGTTAATACTGGAGAGATAGGCATTGTCTTAGTTGCTTCGGTTGCCACTACAAATTTGAGCATGACTTGGCAGTATTCTTAAAGCATTTGGTTGGTTTGATTTGCAATTATGGATAATGGTGGGCATCATATCAAGTATACAACTAGGCTTTTTATTTGACTTCTGCTCTAATTGCAGTAAATGTTTGATAAATTCCTGAATTATGGTAGATTTAGTTTTTTTTCTATTGGGTTGCCTTTGTCACAATCTATATTTAACCAAGCTTGAAATAAGGGCTGTTATGATTCCAAAAGGTGTGGGCTGTGTGGGGTACTAGAGAAGTGTTTACAGCAACTAGGATTCAAATTCCAATCGAATTGCTGGTCTATCTCGCTTAAAACCAAATGAATCATATCAGATTTTTGCTAGTAAATAGAGGATTGGTCTTCTAGGATGTTACCGTGCAGATTGAAATTTGTTTTTTAACCTTGCAGGATGATAGTCCCCAGCCAAGCTACATTGCTAGAAAAGGTTTTGAAGCATTCATGAGAGATTGAAGTCATCTATCTTTGAAGTTAGCAAGACTAATTTTCAGTTTTACTAAAGTTTTAGATTTGATACATGTTAACTTATTTTTAAGTAATGAGGCAAAAAGAATTGAGTATTATGTTTTATTGTCCAATTTTGACACTTGAGTGTCTTCGTTTATGCATACAAATCCATTACAAGGATGTATAGTACAAACCAAGAGAATATAATAAAATGCAGTTATTCTTTTCAATATCTATAATGATGTTTGTGATTCTTTTGAAAGTTATCAAGCCAATTATGGTTGTTTTAATTTCATAAAGAAGATGGTAAGAGAGTTTATTGTCTTTGGACATTTTTTGTTCATCAAGATTAGTAGACAACACATAATTGAGTAACCAATTTATTGGTCATGTCATAGAGTATATAAGACACCTAGCAAATCAGTTAAAAGGCTGATCCTTTGAGCACACACGCAGAGATGTGAATTATGAAACTCATACACTTCTTGCAAGACATGCACAATTCTAGTAAGATGAGATCATATGGCTAGAAGAAATTTCTGACTGTATTGCAAATATCATTCATGATAATGTCTTGTAATGGGCTTTGAAGTTTTATAAAAAGTACAGTCTCTTTGCTTTGTTGATCTCAAGTTCATACACTTCAAGTTCATTTGCTTTGTTGATCTCAAGTGGAACAACTATAAGTACTTATCAAAAAAAAAAAAAAAAGTGGCCCAGCTATAAGTGCCATCAACTCTTGTCCAAAGGCTACCTATTACCATCTGAGAATATTAAGCACTTGTATTGCCTGCCTTATGTACATGTTTAAACTCAACACTGCAAAAAAAGGCCATCTCATCTTTTGACATTATGTAATAGATGACCAAATCTGTAAGTATTGAATTTGGTTGAGTAGAATTGAATACACCAATAGCCAAACACATTAAATGTTTAAATCCTGTAAGTCGAGTTCTTGACTAGAACGAGAGCACCTTCAAAGCCCTTGAATAGCTTCATTAGTTGGCTCACTCCATTGCTGCACAACAAAGGTGTGGAAATAAGCAAAGCAAAGAGTAACCAACTTGAGCAAGCCAAATACACAAAAGAATCAGTCATTTAAATTTGGTGTCAAGATTTTGCAATCAAGCATCGATTTCAAAATGCCACTCCCGACCACACAAATTCATAGCTAAAGTCCAACAAACCAAGTAATGAGACAAAAATTTCTAACGTCCTCATGAATACCATATAATAGGTTTAAGATAAAATAGGAAATTATAGCAGAACTATAGAAATGAAGCAAAAAAAAAAGATAAACAGTATATCTAAAAAGCGAACTTTTTTTAGAATCAATTGCCTATTGATTTAGAGGTCATTGCTTCATAACTCCTTTATGGACAATGACCAACTTCAAAATTCCCTTTTTAACGTCTATCAAAATCTATTATTAGGTACAACTTTGTTCATAACATTTAAAATATAAAAATGAACTAAAATGCAGGATAGAATTACAAGACTAGCTTCTATGGTAATGACCCACTTCAAATTTTCCCATCAAAGAAAGACTCCAAAGGTGAAAATGAGATACACCCAACTAATGAACAAATACTTGCTTCTTTTTGTCTAATCATTGTTGCAATAGCAGAAAGCTAGAAACATAGAGACTACACAGAACATTCTCATGCAAATGAAACTTGGGTGGGGTATCAAAAGATTCAAAACAAGCCATAAGTCCCATAGCTTTTGGAAATAATAGTACCATAACATGCTTCAGAAATATATGAAACTATATTATAAGATTCTTGTATTGTTGCAAAGCACCTAGTAAAAATTAAAGATTAAAAAATTTATAGACTATCATAAAAATTAAAGATAAATCCGAATTTATTTTTGGAAGAAAGCCAAAAAAAAAAAAAAAAAAGACGCCAATATAAAAGATTAAAACTATCATAATCAGATGTGATAGATGGATTTCATTACTTAAACAACATGCCATTATTTTTCATAAAAACAACACAGGATGCAAGAAAAGAACAAATTACCAAACAAATCTAGTTACTCAATATTCAATTGTCAAAAAATGACGCTATCTATAGGAAACTCATCCGACGGACATTCTGGCCTTTTGCACCTTTGGGCAAAAATATTTGGCATTATGCCTCTGTTTCGAAACTATATAGGTGCGTGCCCCTGTTTCGACACTCGATAACCCTAAAATTGAGTTACTTAAAGTACTCAATTGGTTTAAAATCGAGTTATGCCTAATCAAATTTAAAAAAAAAAATATTTGCATAGAACTCGATTTTATGAAAATCGAGTTCCAAAACGTCACTATAGGGCTTAAAAACGCCACTATAGGGCTCCCTAAACCTGCCATGGGACAATCACACTTCGGGAAAAAAAAATTGCAGGAAAACGCCGCTATAGGGCTTTAAAACGTTACTATAGGGCTTAAAAACACCATTATAGGGCTCCCTGAACCTGCCATGGGACAATTATACTTTAAAAAAAAAAATTGCAGGAAAATGCCGCTATAGGGATTTAAAAACGCCACTATAGGGCTCCCTAAACCTTGTATGGGGCGATGACACTGAAATTTATTTTGCATGGAACTCGATTTCTAGGAACTCGAGTTCCATGCAATTTTTTTTTTTTTTTTTTAAGTTTGATCGGGCATAACTCGATTTTAAACCAATCGAGTACTTTAAGTAACTCGATTTTAGGGTCGTCGAGTATCAAAACAGGGGCATAATGCCAAATAAAAAAAAAAGGGGGTAAAATGCCAAAATGTCCCTCATCCGACTAGCTACTGATATAGAGGCAAAAGTTGTAAATTGAGGCAACGATTTAAACCCAATAAACCATTTTAGTTTACACTATAGAAACATCCATAGTTATCATTAAGTTCCATTTTCTCAAACTGCTCATACGCAAAATTATCAAACATATGAACACATGTGAAAAGGGAAAAAAGACTAATGCACTCACAAAGGCCTCCTTCAAGGAAAAGCTCGGACTCACAGGTCAGAAATAGAAATAAAGATCAAAAAACGTAACAGTTTAACCAGGCCAAAGACATAAAGAACAAGAACCAAAAGGAAATATTTGAAACAAAAAGAACATGAAATTGCAATTGAAATCCAACATATTGATTCTCATATCTACAAGGCTTGGATTGCCCATCAATCATCCGTACCCAAAGACATGGGGTGAAAGAATGAGAGAGAAACACGGAGGAGTCTTGCGGCAATGAGCAGGGCAGTGCCCATTTCTTTGTCAACAGTAGTATATCCTTTTGCAGTGTTGGGCAGTTCCTGGTTGTTTCTAAATAGATTTTATTTTTGGTATTTGTTAGAGATATATATATTAGACATATTAGCCCAATGTAATAGGCCCAAGCCCATTCCTGCTTGTACTAGTAGTTTAGGGTTTAGTCGCCTATATATACTCATGTTAAGGTTCATTGTAACACATGTTATTGTACTACACTTTTATACAATAAAGATGTAGCCCCTAAGGGATTCCTCCGTGGATGTAGGCCGCCAAGGCTGAACCACGTAACCCTCGTGTTCTCGATGTTCCTATTCTATGCTTCTCCATTCCACATCCACTCTGGCATACACAACATGGTATAACACATCATGTTGCTAATAATAACAATTTATATTTAACATGGTATCAGAGCTAAGCTTCGTTCTTGGCATCAAACAAATATCTTTACACAGCAAAGAAGATTCATACATGCATAGCACAGATTCACAATGCCCCCACTTAGCTTCAAATCTAGACCCCACGGCATCATGCAGCCGCCATGGCTCACTGCTGTGTCTAGATCCTCAAGCCCAAGCAATCTGTGCCTCTCCTTATCAGATCTGTGCAAATCAAGCCTTCGCCTGAAGAAATAAACCCCACATACGTGCTCCTCGGCCTCCCGTGAGGAAAACCCAGAACTCCGGTCACCAGAAACCCATCCACGCGCCACCATGCGCTGTAGTTGGCTCCAGAAAATACCCACGCACCGCCACAAATCTCGAATCTCGGATAGGATTCTGACCACACGCGCCGCTCTGTCGGACTCGCGGCCTGCCGATCTGCTAAACCCGAGAATTACGACCGTTATCTCGCTTACACGCGCCTACACGCGCCGTCATGCTTCTGGATCTACGCCACGCGCCAGTGAACTTTGCACGCGCCAATCACTCGCCAATCCCTGTGATGATGTCATCATGACGTCAGCAAATGCCATGTTAGCTTGATCCACGTCAGCCCTAGCTACGTCATTAGCCACGCAGCTCGCCACGTCAGCAGTGTTGCCTCGTCAGCCCACGTCACCTTGCTGACTGTTGACCCAGACCGACCCGACCCGGACGACCCAGATCTGACCAGTGAGCTCTGACCGTTGACTTTGACTTTCTTTGACTTTGACTTTTTGCGTTGACCTTTAACCAAAAGTCAAAATTTTCGAAAGGGCCTGTCTTGCTCAGTTTTTCGCGTAGATTCCAATTTTGGACTCCGTTTCTTCATTTGAAACTCCGAAATTGGCCAATTGGCACATTCTTCATTGTGGTTTCTTCAAAGGCATTCTTCAAGGCATCTTCAAGTGATCTTCTCATGCTTATCCAATCTCAAGCCTTCATTAAGCTTCCACCTTGAGTTTGAGGGAGGGTGTTAGAGATATATATATTAGACATATTAGCCCAATGTAATAGGCCCAAGCCCATTCCTGCTTGTACTAGTAGTCTAAGGTTTAGTCGCTTATATATACTCATGTTAGGGTTCATTGTAACACAGGTTATTGTACTACACTTTTATACAATAAAGATGTAGCCCTTAAGGGATTCCTCCGTGAATGTAGGCCGTCAAGACTGAACCATGTAACCCTCGTGTTCTCGATGTTCCTATTCTATGCTTCTCCATTCCGCATCCACTCTGGCATACACAACATGGTATAACACATCACGTTACTAATAATAACAATTTATATTTAACAGTATTTATTTTTTTGATAGATTTTGATTTTTGTAAAGGATAATTTGGGAATGTGAGCTCTATGCAAGTATCCTCATTTAAAAAGTCGCATTTCACTTAGTTATTTGGTCAGGTTTGAATTTTTTTTTAGTAGCAGAGAAGATAGAGAATAGTACAAATTCTATAGAATAAAACAGCATGGTCAGTCTTAATTAGTTCTGAGGTTTGGTGGTGCATCAGAGAGTTGCATCAACAGCAAGGAAGTATGTGGTTTAAACTCTAGGAGATCATGAGTTCACCCAGGCTAAGTCGGTCCACCAAACACACTTAATGCCTAAAATAGACTTTTTGTATCCTTGAAAAATACTAATTTTTGAGAAAGAATGACAACGATCGGCACACACATATAAATCGTTTTTTGGCACATTGAAACAAAGGAACAAAAACTACACAAGAAGAAAAGAGTACAAAATAAGTGGAAGAGAGAGGCTCTCTCTTCATAATTGCCTTGCTCCGAGAAGTCCATAGACCAAAAAATAAAGACAAAAGACACCGAGAAATACTAAATGCTCTCTAAATTGCCCTTGACACCCTTCCATGCCTGAATCGAGTAAGGTTGAATGAAATTAATATTAAGGGACAGATCAAACCGGATTGCTGTAGATGTCAAGGGGGAAAAAAAATCCTCAGTCCTAATATGTCTTCTCAATTCTGCCCTCACAGGATGAGCATTCAATAAAATCCTCAAAATAAAGACGATCATTTAAGAAGGTAATTATAACAGACAAAAATGGTTCCAAAGTTCAGTGTCCTCACTTAAGCTTGTGTCAGTAAGATCAACAACAGACCTGCCCACTTAGTTTTTACAATTCCTAGCATACAACAGCCAGTATACTTTTTCCACTATGATAATGATACATCCTGCTAAATAATAAACCCAATGGGAAGAATATGAGAAAACTTTAATTCTAGATGTGAAACAACAATGATAGCAAGTAAAACAGGACGGCTTACCAATCTTAGCAGGCTACCTTCTACAACTTTCAACCTTGTCAACACCGTTGCTTGCCTTCTCAAGTCTGATTACTGCAAAGATGAATATGCCTCAGATGATACAGTTAGTAATATATAATCAAGTTTGTTGTACGGTCAGGTTAGTAATATAATTTAAATTCTAGTCAAGTCTCTTTGACCGGGTATAACCTAATTAAGGTACGATTTGGAGATAGGTCTTTTGGTTTGTTTCAGCTTTGCCTGGTCATGATCTAAAGTGAGTATGGACAACCTTAAGCCAATAATTTGATTGAAAGTGAAAGTTTTAGAAAGGTGGAAAAACTTTCAAGTACAACAAGAGGCAAAATCACAAAAGTCTTACTGTAAAAACTTACATAATTAAGAATTTTAAACTGTGAATTTTATTAATTCATGTCGTAGCACCCATGTTCTTTTAAACTCAATCAATGTCTCATCAATGCTTCTACACAAGCATTACATCGATGATAGGATAATGATGTGAATGATGATTTCCTTACATTGCAGGACAAAAGCTGCACATAGCTAAGGCCATTTAGCACTACTTACTATTCAATATTCTATAATGGTAAATCATTGATTCATCATGGCATGTCTAACAATCAAGCAATATATATTCATTCAAAACATGTTGTGCTGACAGATTGTTAGGACATATGTGAATCATGTTAGGAACATATGTCAATATAGAATTAGCTAATAATTTGACAAAATGCATTTTACTTATAATTGGATAGATCTAGGATGTGTTTAATACTTCAAGAAACAAGGCTTCAAGTTCAAGTGTTAAAGCTATGCAAGTCTGTCCAAGAATCAAGTGAAAAGTGCTAGATTTTAAATCTCGACAGCTAGTATCTATCGAGGTTTAAAAGGCTGTTTAAGCCTGATGCTCGATAGCTACTTGATAGATAGGATATCTATCGAGATTTAAGAAAATCAGTTTTTTAGATTCAATTTCACTCCAATCCGTGTATAGATGTTTGGGCTTTTTTTTCTCACAACCCTAAACATATATAAGGATTGTTTTAAGAACCATCACAGCTGATGCACCTCAATGCAAAAGTTTTTCACAAGCATATTGCGAACCGAAGACATATGCCCTAATTCATCTTTCTCTTTAAGAAGTTGCTACGTTTATACACCGTAAGGTTTTGTAACCAATGAGTTTCGTGATCTTCATCATGTTGATGAACTAAAGAATTTTGTAGCCAACATCCTTCTCAAGTTGGTGTGTAAGCCGCGTACTGGGATCTGCGCATCGAATTGGTTAGTCACGTACTGGGAGCCATGCATTGAAAGGAGAGATTGTCACTACAGAACAAGTCCAATTGGGTGTTGGGGTAAGGGTTCAACTGTAGGTTAGTATAATGTACTGTGATTCTTTTATTTGTAACCGCTTGTTGTGATAATAGTGAATTCTTGGGAGTGGTGACCTTAAAATTACCCGGTGGAGTTTTTTCCGTGTAGGTTTTTCCTATTCGTAAACAAATCACCGTGTCAATTTATTTTCCATTGCACTCTAACTTAGTTGGTGATTTGTTTGTACTACCACACTTATTGCATGCTAATTGAATTAATTAATTAACTTGGCTAATTAATTGGTTAATTCATCACAAAGGGTCGATACATTCTTGGCCTATCAAGTGGTATCAAAGTAGGCACACTCTGATTAGGGTTAATCTTTGTTGTGTGATCCATTGACCCCTATTTGTCATGGATAAAGGATAGTCTCTTATTATACCTCCTTTATTTGATGGCACTAACTATGCATACTAGAAAGTATGCATGAGAGGTTTCTTGTAGTCATTAGATGAGAAAGTGTGGCGAGCTGTGGAGGTAGGTTTGACCAAGTCAAAAGAAGCGCTGACCGATTGGGATGATGCTAAGATAAAGGCGTCAAATTTTAATAGCAGGGCATTGAATGCATTATTTAGTGCGGTCACGAATGAGGAGTTCAAGAAGATATCCTCTACTGAAACTGCAAAGGAAGCATGGACCATCCTCCAGATAACTTATGAAGGAACTAAGGTTGTCAAGGATTTGAAACTTCAGAGGCTTACTACAAGCTTCAAAGAGATTAAGATGGAGGAGGATGAGTCATTCAATGGGTTCTATGCCAAGCTCAAGGACATAGTGAACTAAACCTTTAATATTGGGGAAACCATTTCCGAACCCAAGATTGTTAGAAAGGTGCTTAGATCTCTACCCAAAAGATTTAATGCCAAGATCACCGCGATTAAGGAATCAAAGGATATTGATAAAATTCCTTTGACAAAGCTGGTTGGCAATCTGCAGACCTATGAGTTGGGTGTGATAAGGATAGGGAAATCTAGTAAGGAAAAGAGCATGGCATTGAAGGCCAAGAGTAGTGACACTGATGAGTCTTCAGACGATGAAGATTCCAAGATAAAATCCTATATCACCAGGCAATTCAAAAAGTTTATGAAGAATGCCAATGCTAAAGGATTTGACAAAGACCAAAAGCAGTCTAGTTCATCTCAGTTCAAGAATCAAGACAAAGGAAAGAAGGATGCTAGAGATGGGGGTCAGTACACTGTTCCCTCCGGACCAAAGTGCTTTGGATGTCAAGGCTTTGGTCACATGAAACAAGAATACCCTACGTATCTCAAGACCATTGAGAAGAATAAGGCACTTGCTGCTACTTTGAGCGACACCGAGCCTAAAGATGATTCTGATAATGAGGATGATAGAATCCTAAATGCCTTCACTGTCACTGTAAATCCTATTGAGAGGATTGTTGAAGATGTAGATGAAGAAGAGGACTTGGTGGAGTCTAAATTTAAGAAGATGGATGAACAAGATGACATCCACACAGCCTATGCAAAATTATACAAGGTCTCGGCGGAAAAACATGAAAAGTTGTATAAGTTGGCCACCAAGAAGCTTAGTGAAGTGGAGCTTGAACGAGAAGAAATCTCCACGAAGTTTGATGAAGCCAATCATACCATTGGAGCACTGAGATTTAAGAATAATTTCCTGACTGAGAAGACCAAGAAGCTTGAGGTAGAATTGTTTCAAGTTAGAGCTTAGCTAGAGAGGACTTCAAGTGCAAAGCTTGAAAAGATGCTTAGTCTTCAAAAATCTACTTCCGATCGAACTGGTTTAAGGTATGATTTCTCTTCTCCTAGTATTGCTTCTACTAGTACTACTGTTTTCGTTTCTCCTAGTAATAAGGTTGAATCTGAGAACAATGATATGAAAAATGTGTTGGCTAGTGAGAACATAGACAAGGGTAAATCTATCTTAGGAGCACCCCCTAAGCTAGATAAGAAAGAGACTAAAAACCCTAGGGCTAAGAAGGGAAACGCTCAAAAGCCTAAACATAAGAATGAGCATCTCTGTCGTCACTGTGGAGCAACTGGACATACTCGACCTAATTGCGACAAGTGGTTAGCCACTCAACAGAGCAACAGTATGATCTCATCGAGAAACCAGAATCAGTTTCCATCCTCCTTTACTCCTCTTGGAGATCTACTCAAAGCCCTTATATTCCTTTCAAACTTTAACGGTTTCAATTCGTCCCCCTTACCACTGGATCAAGGGTTTGCAAAACAGAAAGGTTCTTCCAAGGTGTGGAAGGAAAAAGGCTCCAAATGATTTAATCACTTTTTCTCTCTCTTCCCTTTCTTGTTTTTGAGTTTGCATTACTTGTGTGTTTTGCTTTCTTGTTTTGAGTCAGTCTAGTTTATGCTTTGCTTTGTTTAACATGTCTTTTGTTTGTTCATTTTTAGTTTTGTTTTATTTTGTTTTTCATAAAAATTTAAAAAAAAATTGAAAAGTCAAAAAAATACAAAAACAGTGTGTGTTTTATGTACATTGGTATTTGTGTACTTTGGATGGCCATTGAAACAAAATTTTCTAAACTTTGTATCTTTTGTAACTTAGATGAGCATCTCTATGCACAACTAAGCAAGTGAGCTTTGTGGCTCGTGTTTGTGATGAGTAAGATTAAGTAATCTTTTGTATTTAACACTCGTATCACTCTTTTTGACAAGAAGGACTAGAAAATCCTAAGAGAAATGCATAAATAACCATCTCACAACTATTGCCCGACAATTATAAAATGACATCTGTATGCTTCGACATAGCAAAAATACAATGTCAAAAGCTTAACATCATTGGTTATTTCTTTTCTCTCTCTTATATGTCCATGCGTGATATGCTTAACAAAAGAAAATATGCAAAGAAAAATAAAAGAATAAAGAATAAAAATACTTTATATATGATTGCAAGCATGTCTTCTAGGAGATGTGGGAGCTATAGGATGTATCTCAAAGGTGATAGTCTCCATCAAGCAGTTGTGAATGTGTGTGAGTTAAAGTAGTTTTCTCATATCTCAAATCGTCATAACATGTAAACACCTATACAATCTTGCAATGTTTTTCACACACAACACGCAATATTTTTTTTGCTACTCTTGATACATGTGCAGGTAAAATATGATTTGGCCATCACAAGGAATACATGTGTTATTGTATGCTCACTAAACTGTCTTGACTTGTTTTTGAAATATAAAATTGGTTAAACTTGTTTAGTGTGTGTGTTTTGGATTCAAATGCTTGACATTTTTCTTGATGTGAGATGTTTTTGAGAGCTTAAAAGGTTGTTTGGATCGTTGGTTAAGTAGCCTGTTTGATTTCATTCATGTCTGTATTTTTCTCTTCTTTGAAAAACTATTTTTAAGCAATCTCGACAGTTGCTAGACACCTCTCGACAACTAGACTATCTATCGAGCTCTTTAGCTTCCTTTCTCGATAACTGTTATTGCAATCTTGATCCATCGAGATTCTTGAGATTCAATCTCGATAGCTGCTCGACAACTATTCGATCCATCGAGGAAGTTTCTATATGCTCAATAGATGCTCGATAGCTTCTTGATCCATTGAGGTAACCTTGTTGTGGACACCTCTCATTAGCTCCTCGACAGCTCATTCTGAAAATTTTTATTTTCGACAGCTCTCAACACCTCTTGATCCATCGAGAAACTGAGATTTATATAAAAAGGTTCAACATGATTCTTTTCTCATTTTCTATGATTTCTCTCGATAGAAACTCTCTTCTCTCTCTCCCAAACACCTCAAACTAAACCTCTTCACTTACCCCACTTGATCTTCAGCCTAAATCAAGTTTTCTTCATCTAGTATGATCCTTTTTCTCTATTCTATATTTTCTGACCTAAGTTATGGGTTTTTGAAAAGTTTTTGGGGGGGTTTTTCATGTTTAATGAGGTTTTTGTGAAATTTTTGGGATGGGTTTTTGTTTAAATGATTTTAAATCATCATGCATAGCATCACATATACATTTTAACTATGATTCATGCATTTTAGATGTGTGATTATTATGTTGAAATGATGTGTGCTAGTAGGTTTGGATTGGACTGAACCCATGATGTCTTTACTGTTGCATATCACATGCTCATGCATTTTTCATGCATACATACCTTCATTTCTTTATATTCTTATATTGATCTGGTTGGTTCTTTTTTGTTTGTCCCCTTCTCTCTCTCTTTCTTTCGTTAGTTGCTATATGGCACCTAAACAAAAATCCACCCTATCCCGGAATCCTCTTCATTCCGGGACATCTTCTTCTTCTTCCCCCTCTGATTCTCCTCCATCTCACATCTGATTTTGTGATGATAAAGCCCATAAGGACTTTTCGAAGAACTTATCAGGACGAGGCATTCATTCGAAACGCCAAGTCATTCTATTGGACTTTTTTGATACTGACCTTCCCACTGTCATCTACAGTAGGGGTTAGGAGTCACTATGTGGCATCCTGGTCACTTGTCCATCCGTGATCATACAGGAGTTCTACTCTAATATGCATGGATTTGATTATTCAGTACCTTATTTTGTCACTTGCATTCGAGGTACGCGCATCATAGTCACTTCGGATATTGTATTCAAGGTGCTCATGTTCCTAGGGTAGCGCATCCTGACTACCCTGACTATAATCGTCTTAAGACTGTGTCTAAAGACGAACTCTTGTCTCTTTTCTGTGAGACACCTTCACCTTGGGGTGACCAGGTCCGAGATTCCTTAACATGGTGATAACATTTATTCTCCATCCATTGTCTCAATATAACTTTATCACAAAATCTCGTGCTCGATTTTTGTTATCCCTCCTTGAGGGACTCACTATTGATTTTCCCTCACTTTATTCTATCCCTCATAGATGTCTATAGGGATACGACGACCCGTGATAAGCTCATTTTTCCTTTGGCTATCACGCAGATTCTTCGTCATTTTTCTATCTCTTATCCCGAGTCTCCTCATTTTTCGGTTATGTGTGCCATAGATGCTGCTACTGTCAGACAAAGCAAAGCCCAACTTCAACCGAAGCGACCACGGATAGAGACAGCGACTCCTTCAGCTTCTTCCCCTCCTTCCACATCCGCTCCTTCTTCATCAGCGAGTGGTGTAACCCTCGAGGCGGTCATGGCGTAGCTGCAGTGCATGGATGCTCGCCTTGACACACTAAGTGATGAGTTGTGTCAAGTGAACACCCGTATCGACCGTATTGCTTGACAGTAGGCTTGCCTTGGTGGCTTCATAGAGTCTCCCTCTCCTTCTCTAGAGACATCTAAGGACGAGGACGATGATGGTGACTCTGACGACAATGATGATAATAAGGATGAGGATGCTAGCTCTTCTCGTGACGATGAGATGACTGTTTGATTTACTTACCCTTTGTCATTCGTGATAAAAAGGGTGAGTAGTTTTAGATATGAGAGTAGTCATGTACATAGGGGGAGAGTTAGTATAGGAGATTTTTGTGAGGGGGAGTGTTTATATTTTGAGGGATGTAGTGAAGGCTTATGTATTTTCTTCTTTTATAGACACAGTGTTCTTATTTTGTGATAGCAAACCTTGTACTTATGATGTTATGTTATTACAATTCTTTCACCTATCTTTTCATGTGTTGTTTATTTTCTTTCTTTATGCACATGCTTCTTATTATTTGTATGTAATCTTTTATTTCTGTTTCACACTAAGATGCCGTGATGAATTTTGTTTAAAGTGTTTCAGAAATACAGGTTGTCAAAGTCTCTTTTGCCATGAACTCTCTTCTTGCAAAGTTTTTCAAGAGTTTGTGTTAAGATAGATTTTATTGTATTCAACAAGTGAGTAAGAGTTGAGTGATTTATGACTTCTCTCATATTTTCATTTGTTTGTTGTTGTTTTGTCACGAATTGTCAAAGGGGGAGATTGTTAGGACATATGTGAATCATGTTAGGAACATATATCAATATAGAATTGGCTAATCCTTTGACAAACCACATTTTACTTGTAATTGGGTAGATCTAGGATGTGTTTAATGCTTCAAGAAACAAGGTTTCAAGTTCAAGTGTTAAAGCCATGCAATCTTTCCAAGAATCAAGTAAATAAGTACTGGATTTTAAATTTCGACAGCTAATATCTATCAAGGTTTAAAAGGCTGTTTAAACCCAATGTTCGATAGTTGCTCGATAGATAGGGTATCTATCAAGATTTAAGAAAATTAGTTTTTCAGATCTGATTTCACTCCAATCCGTGTATAGATGTTTGGCCTTTCTTTTCTCACAACCCTAAACATATATAAGGATTGTTTTAAGAGCCGTCATAACTGATGCACCTCAATCCAAAAGTTTTTCACAAGCATATTATGAACCAGAGACATATGTCCTAGTTCATCTTTCTCTTTAAGAAGCTGCTGCATTTGTACGCCATAAGGTTTTGTAACCAAGAAGCTTCGTGATCTTCATCGTGTTAATGAACTGAAGAACTTTGCAGCCAACATCCTTCTCAAGTTGGTGTGTAAGCCACATACTAGGATCCGCGCATCGAATTGGTTAGTCACATAATAGGAGCCGCGCATTGAAAGGAGAGATTGTCACAACAGAATAAGTCTAATTGGGTAGTGGGGTTAGGGTTCAACTGTAGGTTGATATAAAGTACTGAGATTCCTTTACTTGTAATCGCTTGTTGTGATAATAGTGGATTCTCGGGAGTGGTAACCTTAAAATTGCCTGGTAGAGTTTTTGTCGTGTAGGTTTTCCTCATTCATAAACAAATCACCATATCAATTTATTTTCCACTGCATATTAACTTAGTTGGTGATTTATTTGTGCTACCACGCTTATTGTATGCTAATTGGATTAATTAATTAGCTTGGCTAATTAATTGGTTAATTCATTACAAGGGGTCAATACATTCTTGGTCTATCACAGATAAATCAAAATTAAATGCTTCTAGCATAAATTATTGTCTTTGGCAAGAGCTTTTTATTAAGTTGTTTATCACACATCTGTTTACATATTAAGTAAATTACCAAAACCTCATTGATGTAGATATAGATCCTTTTAGGTTGACCCACAAATCAATTATGAAGAATTTAGATGATATTTGGATATATCAAAAACTCAGTTGAATTATTTGGTCAATGAGGAAATTTTGCAAATCAGCAATAATTTCTCATAAAAGTCAGTTTTGCTCGAGCACCAAATGTTTGAAATTTTGAACATTCACTAACTACAAGTTTATTCTGAAGTATGTTCCTTTATGAGAATCACATTAACAATGTCCTCAAACATGCTAATACAAATCATTTTAATAAATTTTATGATTGTTATCCTACTTTAAAATAATAAAAATTTTAGAGCAAAGCGGGGAAAAAAAAAAGGAATATAAAAATCAGCGGAATTCTTAGACAGAAAAAGAGTATTTTCTTTGGTTGAAGGTTAGTAAACAAAAGTATAAAGCCTTAGAGGAAGCTAGATGCTACATAATAGAACGTGCCAAAAGATAATGTAGCAATCAGCAAAACAAGTCAAGTAGTCGAGAAAAAATAGGAATTAATTTGGATTCATTAACTTACAAAGTATATGAACCCATTTTCCAATTCCATCTAGACTCTAGCTAATCACTGATCTCCTCGCCACATTCGAAGTACTCTTCACAATCAGAGTCACCTTGGGGCATAAATTCTGCAAGCCTTTCAATCCTTTTTGGGTGTGGCAAATCATTAGAGCTTCCTTCTCCACTAGGTCCAGCGCCATCGTAATCGTCACGAATTTGCTTTGCTTTTTTACCTTCCGCTACCACTGCCGAATTGTCAAAATTATGATGGAGAACATCCAAGTCCTTGTAAGGAATGATATTGGTGTTGCTACTCTGAGCCGTAGTTCGGTTGAGTTCTTCTATGTCTTTCTTGTATACCATACGAAATCCGCATTTCTTCACCTCCATGCCTGAGTCATGGGTTTCAATTTTAATACCAATTTGATCCAATTCATTTGCTTCACATTCGTTTAGTAATTTTATGTCCTCCTCCCTACAGTATTAAGCAAGCAAATAAAATAGCCAAATATGATATGATGAACGATCAAAGTTGCCAGCAAAGTACATTGTAGCAGACATTACTTTTCCATTTGCTATCAATCGACAGGATAGTGAAAAATAGAGAAGAGAAGAAAATACAATGCAAACAGCAGTCCCCATCCACTCATCACACAAATGAGAAGAAGGATCTTTTATATTCACTTTGGCCCCAATACTTTGATGGATAAACCACTTCGGTATTACACTTCCAGGAATAATCATGTCATATCTCCAATTGAAATTTCTCGAGTTATATCTACCGTGAAGAGAGAGTCCCTAAAACAAACAAAGCAAGTTGTTTATAACAGAGAGAGAGAGAGAGAGAGAGAGACCTGAAGGTGCTTTCTTATCACTCCAAAAAACATGTCAATGACATCTTGATTGTCAGCCAATTTACTGCAATTTGTAAGATAAAGCTCCACCTCACATAAAGAATTAGGTTTTAGTAGATCTGGAACTGTTTCCAATGAGGCACAACCATTTCCCCAAATTTGTATGATACTTATTGGAAGCATTGGCAATGATCGAAGACTCGTGCAATTCTTCAATTGCATCCTTCTCAACTTACATAGTTGACTGATGCTGTCAGGAAGGCAAATAAAACTATTTCCCCTTAGATTTATTTCTTCTAAAGAGAATAAGCAACCAATATCATCGGGGATTGCCTTGAGATTGCAGTTCTTTAGTTTTAATTTAGTCAAAGAACACAAACCCAATAAAGAGGACAATCCCACAGGATCTGCAATTTTTGGCCTTGAAGAAAAAGGGAGGAGATCATACCAAGATGTAGAGTTAATTGATGATAACCCCTTACATCCATTGAAAGATAGCACTTTAAGATTTTTTAATAGACCAATGGAAGAAGGCACCTCTTTTATAGCAGTTCCACTCACGTCCAACTTCTCTACACTTTCAGCATTCCCCACATTTTGAGGCAGTCTCTCAAGTTTTGAGCATCCAGAAATATTCACGTCTTTAAGCAACTTCAAATTGAAAATTTTGCTTGGCAAACACGTAAGACTTTTGCAATCTCTTACATTCAATAAAACAAAGTCGGTCAAAAGCCCAATTGATGTGGGTAGTTTGGTAATAGCAGTTCCATCCAAATAAAGCTTCAATACACTTTGCATGTTTTCTCCAAATTTTGGAATCTTTTTTAGTTTTGAGCAACCAGAAAGAATAAAAACCTTAAGAGACTCCATTTCGAACTTGCTTGGAAGATTTTTGACATTTACACAACCATTAAGATTGAGATGAGTAAGCCTATTATGAACGAAAGTTGAAAGGTGAATCTCACGTAAATTTAAACAATTTTCAAGAACCATTTCCTCAAGATTTGGGACCTGGATCAAATCAAGGGTTTCTATAAGATTTGGAGACTTGTTCATTTTGATGATTTTCAACTTCTCAAAAGACTATTAAAAGCAACAAAAACAAAAAAAAATTAATTAGCTTCAAGAAATCCCTAAAATTTAATAGACCTCAAATATAAATTTGTACAAGGATAATTAAATTACCTTTGCTCCTTTCCAAAGATGTTCAATGCAGCTACCACACATGTAAAGTTCAACAAGCTCATTTGATTGGAAATTTAATGGCAAAGATTTTGAAGGGTACCCACTCCACTCAAGAAATCTTAAGCTAATAGGAAGATGTTTGGGTTCATGGAGAAGTTGAACATTACTAATTATGAGCAATTTAAGATGATGCATTTTCAAAAAAGATTCAGGATTCCAATATGCCTTTTTTGATTTAGGCAACTTTAGGACTATGCCTTGAATTGCTTATGTTCCCTACTAATCATAAGTAAAAGGGATTAGTGAATTGCAAAATGTATGATTACCAAAGCTACTCTAAGTTGAAATTTTTTGAGTAATATATATGATAAGGTATATGTTCAAGTTTTCTAAATAACCACTTACTGTATTTTTTGTTAGTACACAGTTAATGTCTTCAAATGACCATAGAATGCTACGCTTTCCAGGTTCTTCAGGGCACTCTTCATGAACTAATTTCCTACCCATTTCTTGTAGTAAATCATGCATCCACACTCCAAGGTGATTCATTTTTATTAGAGATTTATCAACCAGAACCTCTAATCCAACATCAGGGTAAAGTCAAGATAATCTAGTTTCTTTACTACACTATTTTTGTACCCATGATTAAGGAAACATGCAATATGTAGGAATATTTTTTTCTCTGTTTCGTGTAGTCCATCATAACTTATTTTAAGTGCTTGGAGAACTACAGGTTCAGGAAATTTTTTAAGCCTCATTAATGTACTTTTCCATTGATTGATGCTTCTATTAGACAAAAAGGAACCCAAAATCTCAATAGCTAAAGGAAGGCCTCTAGTATATTGTACAACATCTCTGGACAACTCTAGATAATCTTCAGGAGGATGGTCTTTATTAAAAGCTTTCAAACTCAAAAGATGAAGAGCTTCATCACCATTCAATCCTTCAGCTTCATATATTTCATTTACTTCAAGTAAATGTAGTAAATGTTTATCCCTTGTTGTTATGATAACTCTACTACCAGGACCAAACCAATTATGTTTCCCAACTAACTTTTTCAATTGGTCTAATTGATTTACATCATCAAGAACGAGAAGAATTCTTTTATGACGTAATCTATTCTTGATCACAAAAACTCCCTCATCGACATCTTGTATACTTTCATTTAATATTTTTGTAATAAGTTGTTGTTGCAATGGAAGTAAACCATCTTTTTCAAAAACCTCCCTAACACTAGGGAGAAAGCAACAACCTTCAAACTTCTTTGAAACCATACGAAAAACAACTCTAGCAAGAGTTGTTTTACCTATTCCCCCCATCCCCCAAACCCCTATAATGCGAACATCATTAGACCCTATAGCCAAACATAACTCCAATTCCTTCACTCGTGGTTCTATTCCTACAAGGTCTTCAGTATCTTCAAAGAATGAATAATTCAATTTATGCCATAACTCTCCCACAATATCTTGGATAAGTTGTGCCTCGGACCTGCAATGAAGAGAGAATGATATCTAGTGAGTACCACCCATAAATAGGAATAAAAAAGAAAGTAGACATCCAATGTTCTATTTTGTTGGCTAAACCAAGAAAATGTAAATAACTTGGTGCAAGAAAAAATTGAAAGAAATACAAAAATGTATATTAATTAGATCAAGTCAAAATAGAAAAGAAGTGTGAACATCTATGTCACTTTTCAAATAGTTTAAAACAAGGTTCAAAGATAAGAAAAGTATTTATTTGAAGTTTGAACATTTAAAAGCAAGTAATATGTCAAATTGGATTACCTATCTAGTAGGTGCCACCCTTTGAGATTTGCCACTTCTCTTAAATCAGCTCTCCATGTATGCACTTTCTCTATGTCATCCTTGAAACGTTCTTCATGTTCGAAAAAAGGCTTCGGCAAAGGTGCTTGTTTGTTTTCGTACATTAGATGGGTCCACATCATAAAAAATTGGCAAAACAGTCTTGGTCATCTCTTTCATGCATTCAATGATCTTTGTAAGTTCATCCAAGCACCATGTTGAAGACGCAAAGTTTCTTGAGAGAATGACAATTGCAATTCTCGATTCTTTTATTGCTTTCAAGAGCTCTGGTGAAATAAATTTTCCTCTCTCAAGATTTTCCTCATCTCGAAAGGTGACTATGCCCTTCTGTTTCAAAGCAACATATAGATGGTCCGTGAAATTGGTGCGGGTGTCCTCACCTCTAAAACTAAGAAAGACATCATATTTCCACTGTGGTGTTGAAGATGAAAATGATGACGACAAGGAGGCCTTGTGAGAGCTAATGGAAGACATTGGAAATATGTTGGCTGCAAGTATTGAACTACAATAAAGATTTAAAATAAAAAATAAATAAATAAAAGGTAGTTTTCAATTAAATTTAAAAGAAAAATTAAAAGGAAAAAAAAATTGGAGAAAGAAGGAATGCTTTGATATGGATTATTCATTTTAAGGAGGGAGTGAAAGGATAGAATTAAAGAGATGGACCTGTATGAAAAGTGAAAAATTACAGATTTGAGAAATGAAATTGCAGCAGTGATTTTAAAGCTCAAAAATATCTTAGAAACAACACATGATTCAATTCCTATTATATAATTGCTTTTCTAATAAAGGAATGACCATTATTTTTCTTTTGTTTGTTAGTATGTGAAAGAGAGACGAAAGGCATTAATAAAACTAAGGTCCCAACAAAATTCACAACAATCGTACAACTACACCCAATTTGCTAATTACTTCACACCATTTAATTTAATTTTTTAAAATAATAATAAGAAAAAAAAAAAAAAAAACTAACTAATGGCAGCGATCCTAGCCTTGCTGACATTCACATCCTCCGTTCCCAGGAAAGTCCAACATTTTTTTGTTTGTTTATTTTTAAAACAAATCACGTTATTATGATTATTATTTATGCAGAAATTTATTTAACTAACGTTAAATCATTACAAAAGCATCCTCTGTGTTTGTAATTTCACAATCACTGTGTTCCTCCCTTTTCCCTCTGCTTAGACTGCTTTCTCATAATCCAAAAGAAATCGAAACATATAAATAAATATAAAAAGAAAGAAATAAAACAGAGAATTCACACAAAACATTGCATAAGAGAAGAGATAGGAACTTGAGGATGCGAGTAGGCTTGAACGATTTGGTGCTAGAAAAAACTTTCTGTGTGCTCAGTTTGAGAAAGAAAAAAAATAGTGAGACAATAATTGAAGAGGAACACTATGATAGTTTTATGTTGGAGAGTCGAGGAAAGTTGTAGGAAGTTTTGTTATTGGAATTGCCTTTACTCGTGGAACCGAATAGTTCATCTATACCCACTCCAGTCCTAAAGAGAATCAAAGATATTACCCACCTGCAACATGTTCTATATTTTACAAAGCAAACGAAAAAAAAAAAAAAAGAGTACTTTGCCCAGTGTAATGATGATATGATGTTATAATTTCAAGTTTTCAACACCTGGTCCTGTGGATGAATGAAATAGGACACACGATGTGAATGTGAGTCATCCACTATTATTATGCTCACTTTTCTTGACTTTTGTAAATCTTATTTCACCGTTCAACTATGCTTTTATACAGCTAGTGGCACTTGGAAATGCTTTAAAGATAATTGAAGATGTTGTCCATATCTTATTTTACTGTTCAACTATACTTTTAAGGTGAAAATGTACTTTTGGTCTCCTATATTTTGGACTGATTCTCGATTTGGTCCCTAAATTGATTTCACTCTTAGGTCAGTTCCTGATTTCAAAAAATCGTTTTTATTTTGGTCCCTGCCATCATCCCAATAACAGAAAATGCATACGTGACAAACAGAATACACTGTTTGCTAATATAGCTAATAAAATAATAATAATAAATTATATTAAGCATTTTTTAAATGCCACATCAGCATTTAAATTAATAAAAAAAGCCAACTCATAAAATTTTTTAAAAAAAAGTCATTTAAATTTTTTTTTTTTAAAAACCTTAAATCTAATTTAAACTAAAATCATTTCTTAAAAAATCAAAAATCATTATCTTTTTAATTCTTTTTGATTTTGTTTTTATTCTTCTTTAACCTCATCAGCTTTAAGAAAAAATCCCTATACTGAAAGAATAATCTCAAATTCTCTCTCTCTCTCTCTCTCTCTCTCTCTCTCTCTCTTCACGCTCAATGGATAGAATCTCTCACTCTACATTGTCCATGGTCGGAGCTCACTTGCCCTTCATCTTGAGGTAGAAGACCTTGGAGTCGCCAGTGGTGGCGAAGAGGATGAGTCTGGTGCTAAGGAGCTTGAGGATTCCGTCGCGGATGTTGGAGAGCTCTGACTCGATCTTGGATCTGTAGTCCTGGATCATCGACACGTGGTCCTCATTGCTGTGGCTCTCCTCCTTCTGCTCCATCAAGGAGATGATGCGCCACGAGGCTTGCCTCGCGCTGATCACGTTCTTGTACGCCACAGAGAGAAGGTTTTGCTCCTTGACAGTGAGCTCCTTGCTCTCCACCACCGCCAAGACCTTCTCCATGAACTCCACCATCTCCTAGTACCGCTAGGCTTGCTCGGCAAGCTTCGCCACGTACACGTTCTCTTCGCGAGCCGAGGGTGTCACTGCCATTGTTTTTGATTGGTGGTCTAATCTGTTCATATGGGTTTCGGATTGCAGGATTAGTGGCTTGATGTGGCTTGATCGGTGGGTTTCTTATCTGTTCACTTATTGCTGTGTTTATTTTAAATTTCTGGGTTTGTCCTTTTTCATGTGGATTCAATGATTTTTCTGGGTTTATGGGTTTGATTTGTTGGAGGTTTCGGTGGAGGATAGGGATTTTGTATGCATTTTAAGCATCGGTTTATTAAATGTGAGTTATTTTAGTGTTTGGTTTGAAAGAAAATCTTGATTTTCTAGGGAAAATGTTGATGATTGTTTAAGGAAAATATATGAGGTTGGTTGGGTTTGTTGTTATTGTGAGCCGAATTGGCTAGGTTTGTGTGTGTTTGTTTCATTAGAAAATTTCTGGTTTTGGCTGGAAAGAAAATGTTGTGATGAAAATCTTAGGCATCGGCCTTTTAGATGTGAATTTTTCAGTGTTTGGTGAAATTTTTTGGGAAAGATGTTGAATGCCCAGGAATTTTGTGTTCTTAAGTTCTTGTGATCTGGGTTCATGTTCTTGAGTTCTTGTGTATTCGTTCAAATATGAAACTATGTATTTTTATGTTTTTAATTTTTTTTCAAATTGATAAATTAATTTTTTTAAAATCAGATGATGACATGGCATGGTGAGGTGGTTTTTTATTTTATTTTATTAGCCGCATCAGCATCTAATATACAAACAGTGCATTCTGTTTGCCACGTATGCATTTTTTGTTACTAGGTTGACGGCAGGGACCAAAATAAAAAATGATTTTCTGAAATCAGGGACTGACCTAGGAGTGAAATCAATTTAGGGACCAAATCGAGAATCGGTCCAAAATGTAGGGACCAAAAGTGCATTTTCACCTACTTTTAAATAGCTAGTGGCACTTAATTTAATTAACAACTGTTAAAATGTCATTTTTTTTAGACTCTAAGATCACTGTTGGCCTTACCATCACATTTCATGGTAAATACTAGTAAATTAAAAATAAATCTAATGACACTTAATTTTTTTCATAATTACTTATGTGACTTGTTATGGTTGATGTATAATAAAAGTGGTATTAATGTTAGGTTAAAGTGAACTCCCACAACTTACCATTTTATCAAGTTATGACCAAAGTCAAAAACTTTTATCTCTACTCTCTAACATTACTCATAAATTAGTTATTTATTGGTAGATGGAATTTGGCCACAATAACATAAAACTATTATAACATAATCATGGAAATTGCAATGAGTATTTTATTCAAGAAGCATAATCAGGTTAGGAAAAGATGATTCATTCAAATAACTAATGAAATTTTGATTGGGAATTTAGAACTTTAGCAAATAGGCCTCCATAATAGTATTTAAGCCATGAAAAAAAAAAGGGAGAAAAGGAGAGAGGAGATGCAACAAAACTAAATAAACAATACTAACAAACTAGTTAACAAATAACAAATTCTAGCTTTTTACGAAGGACACAAATGAAAAAAAAAATACAAAAGAAAGAAATAAATATTGTGATTTGCCCTATAAATAAATATTAAAAAAACATAAAAATAAAACAGAGAATTCACACAAAACATTGCATAGGAGATGAGAGAGGACCTTCAGGATGTGAATTGGCTTGAACGATTGGTGGTATAAAAAACACTATCCGTGTGCTCGATCAGTTTGAGAAAGAGAAAAAAACAGAGAGACAATAATTGAAGAGGAAAAGTATTATAATTTTATGTTGGAGAGTTAAGGAAAGTTGTAGGAAGTTTCATTATTGGAATTGCCTTTACTTGTGGGATCAGATAATTAATCTTTGTTTCATTTTCTCTTACCTACTCCACTCCTGAAAAAAATTGAAGTTATTGACTTTTTTTAGTTCATGTCTTTGTCAATACTAGTATATGCCCTTTTGCAATGTTGGGTAGTTCCTGGTTGTTTCTAAATAGATTATATTTTTTGAGTTTTTTTTTTTTTTTTTTTTTTTTTGATAGTTTGAATTTATTAATGATTTTAGATGTAACCATTTTTAAAAATGAATAATAATAAATGCAGATTGAAAATGTAATCTTAAAAAATTTAGTGGAACCCCATCTTCAAGATTCATGACTTTGCGAATGGATTTGCGTCATGAGGTATATGAGGGACTAGATAAGTTCACTAATGACTTCTAAATTCTCTAAGCACTAACGAGATTTCTCAATACATTACCAAGTGTTGTGAATTCTCTACAACTGTTTGTGTTCCTTGGCTGAAACCAAAATGATCATGTTATGCAGCATAGCAATAATTCACTGCTACACTCTTGAAAAGACTAGATGGTTTTGCCCTAGATCCTTTTAAATTGGTACTAATTATGCAATTTTCATAATTCCATTAACAAACCAAAGAAGCTATTCTAAATTTCATTTATCTTCTTATTATTACCATTCTAACCCATTTGAGCAAAGTTTTTCTATTGGAAATTTATATAACGTGACTCCAAAGACGCATATCTTGTTGATGCACAACAAAAAATGTATACGATAGTTACTCGGCTAGAGCCATTAAATGGTCGAGTCTCTTTTTTTTTGAGAAACCAGACAAGAAGCCTGGGCTTTTATTGAATAAGAACAAGAACTTAATGAACATCAAATAACAAGAAGGAGGCAATATCCTTAGGTGGATCGTTGAGCCACATCTGGGTACCCCGACTGCCTTTAGCTTTTTTCGCAAAAGCATCAGCAACACAGTTACAAGAACGACTAGCATGATTGAAAACAGGACTGAAAAACCATAGCTTGACAGCGAATGTCTTCAATGACGACTCCATAGGTTGATAATCCAGCACTACCTCGATTTAAAGCATTGATAACCATGGCTGAATCCCCTTCAGAAATTGCTCTCTGCAGACCAATCTCAGCAGCAAATTTGACAGCTTTTCAACACTCTTAAGGCTTCCATATCAGCAATGGTATGAGATAGCGGCACAGAGATAGACAACGCGCCAACAAATTCACCTCTCCAGTCTCTAACAACTACTCCAATTCCAGCCGAATTTGTAGCTCTGAATATTGCAGCATCAAAGTTCACTTTGTGCTGGTTTAGCTCCGGAGGGCGCCATTGTTGCAGGATGGGGGAGCGAGCCACCACTGGGTCCAGTTCTTGAGTAGCCAAGAAATCTTGCAGCAAGTTACCCGCCAATGAGATGATATGAGCCGAAGGGTGCACCGATCGGCCAAAATGGATAGCGTTTCTCCGATTTCACAAGAACCAAGCTGATATAGCAAACACCTCCTTTCTGTAATCTTCCTAAACCTGCAAAAACCGAGAGAGTAAGTCACAAAAATTCAGGGGTTGGGGGGCTCTCAATTGGTAGAAGCATTGGACCGAGCTCCAAGTACTCTCAACATCCTTGCAAGACCAGATGGAATGCAACGGATCTTCTGGGCAGAGTTGGCAAAGTTCACACTTATCTGAGGACGTAATCAGCCAAAAGAGGTTGCTCATAGTCGGCGGAGCGTCATTACAAGCTCGCCAAATAAAATGTTTAATCTTGTTAGGAACTCGTAGCCTCCAAACTCCCTTCCAAAAATGTTTTTGAGTATCCATATTCGAGCTTCCTGCTTGACTGACAGCATCATCGGAAACAAGGAGCTTATAGGCGCTGCTTATGGTAAACAAACCCGATGGGGAGTAAGCCCAAGCAATTTTATCTGGAGGGCAGCGACGACTCAGCAGAATACCCAGGATGGCAAAGCTTCATGAGGCAAGAAAAGCTGGTCTCAAGCAATTTTAAATGGTCAAGTCAATTGCTCTTATTTGCTTTGACAGGAATTTACACAAAGAAACAAATCTCTTATGTAATGTCTTAAAATGTTAATGCATGCACACAGACATATGCCCAAGGCTTAAGTAAGTCCAAAAAAGGTATAAAGATAACATTTTTTCTGGTTTGGTTTTTAGATACAATAATGTCAGAATGGTTGGCTATTAGTAGAGTCCAAAAATGTCTATAAGATAAGAAAGCAAGAGTAGCCAGGGCTCCAAGATCTGCAATGACTCTCTTATGCACAACATACATAACCACTAGCGTTCACCAACTTCCAAGCACTTGTGGTCTTCAATCAGCACAAAAATTTGCCAAGGGACTTTCTTTCTCAAAAAGAGGTCCTCCACTCTAGATATTGTTGAAATAAGTCTGCAAAAATCAAGCTGTATAGCCTCAGTTAATGCTTTTTGCACAGCCAGGCATCTAGTTACATGCCATTTGGTTGCATATGGAAGAACTGCAACAGCTTGCCATCACATGATTTGGCTTCATAGCCAAAACCACCCCATCCACACCATCTCTGCTAGTGTCCCTCAATTGTCAACATCCACAACCCTCCAGAGCTGGATACACTTGCCTTGGTACTTTCCTGCAGTCACTCTAATCTGCCTGATGTGCAATAGAGGCTTATGCATACCTGCAAAACAAAGCATTATCACTTCTTAAGCACACTCTTTTGCACCCTTAAACATCAATCTATACAAATTTGGATTGTCCATCCATTGAGCCAACCACTGCTTCAAAGAGCAAGGAGAAATTAACTCAGTTCCAAGGCTCAAATCTAACCCAAACAAGATAGCATGAGCACTTAAGGGATAAAAGATCCAAGTTTTCCTCTGCCTCATTGCATACGACACACTGTCACTCACTATGTTTTGTTTCACTATTTTGATTTGATGAGTAAGTCCTCATGCGTTCCACACAAAAATTATTAACTTCAAAGGAAGCTTCAATCCCCACAAACATGTCTCCTATAACCTAAGTTCCCCTACCTTCAATGGCAGCTTATTTTGACCTTATATCATTGAGGCCATATCAGCTTATCCATAGCTCCTTGCCTTGAGATAGGGGTGACTAAAATTTGACCAGACACCTCAGGAGAGTATCACTCCCTAACCTGGTGCTGTTTCCAAGTCGAAGTGTCAAGATAACTTTAAATTCCTATTAACAGATGCAGATTGTTTTGAATGAAAAAAAATATAAGATTTTCAAAAAATGAATGACAATGATTATGAAAGCTTAATATCTTTCCACTATGATTATGATACATCCTTCTAAATAATAAACCCAATGGGAATAATATGAGAAAACTTTAATTCTAGATGTAATACAGCAATGATAGCAAGTAAAACAGGAGGGCTTACCAATCTAAGCACTAAGCAAGCTACCTTCTACAACTTTCAACCTTGTCAACACAGTTGTTTGTCTTCTCGAGTCTGATTACTGTAAAGATGAGTATGTCTTAGATGACAAGCTTAGTAATATATAATCAAGTTCGTTGTATGGTCAGGTTCTCTACCGTCTATTGCTGTCCTTTTAATTTAAATTCTAGTCAAGTCTCTTTGCTTGGTATAATCTAATTAAGGTACGATTTGGAGATAGGACTTTTGGTTTGTTTCAGCTCTGCCTGGTCTGGTAATGATCTGAAATGGGTATGGACAACCTTAAGCCAAGAATTTGATTCAGTGTGAAAGTTTTAGAAAGGTGGAAAAACTTTCAAGTACATTAAGAGGCAAAAGCACAAAAGTCTTATGGTAAAAACTTACATAATTAAGACTTTTAAACTGCAAATTTTACATAATTCATGTCGTAGCAACCATGTTCTTTTAAACTCGATCAAGGTCTCATCAACGCTTCTACACAAGCAATACATAGGTTATAGGACAATGATGTGAATGATGATTTCCTTACATTCTAGAACAAAAGCTGCACATAGCTGAGGCCGTTTAGTACTACTTACTATTCAATATTCTGTTATCATAAATCACTGATTCATCATGGCATGTCTAACAATCGAGCAAAATATAGTCATTCAAAACATGTTGTGGTGACAGATAAATCAAAATTAAATGCTTTTAGTATAAAAGATTGTCTCCAATGAGAGCTTTTTATTTAGTTGTTTATCACACACCTGTTTACATATAGGTACAAAAGCTTAGCTTCCTAATTATGATAGCTTAAGCAAATTACCAAAACTGCTACTGTGTAGATATAGATCCTTTTCAGTTGACCCACGAATCACATTAGTATCCTACTTAAAAAAATAAATAAAATTTTCAGAGCAGAACAGGAAATATATATATATATATATATATAGATTAATTGTTGTGATTGTGATCTATACATGAGTTCACATATATAATATGTAAAGATGGAAAATTCAATAAAACGATGGTAAATTCAATAAAACTTTAATCAAGAAGAAAAACAGTGACTTACAGGCAAACAAGAGAAAAAAGTTGATTTAGATTAAAGACAAGGAGTTCAACAATCTTCAATGACGCCCCTTTTTGGAATAAGTGCAAATAACGAATCTAAGCAATATATGATTTAGAATTTAAAATCAAATCAAACAAAAGTAAAAATATATACCAAAAGATAAAACAAATAGGAATTAACTTGGATTCATTGACTTACAGAGTATTTGAACCCAATTTCCAATTCTATCTAGATTCCTGCTAATCATTGATCTCCTCACCACATTCGAAGTATTCCTCACAATCATAGTCACCATGGAGCCTTTCAATCCCTTTTGGGTGCGGCGCATCATTAGAGCTTCCTTCTCCACTAGGTCCGGCACCTTCGTAATCGACACGAATTCGCTTTGCTTTTTTACCTTCCACTACTACAGCTGAATTATTGAAATTATGATGGAGAACATCCAAGTCCTCATAAGGAATGATGTTGGTGTTGCTACTCTGAGCCATAGTTCGGTTGAGTTCTTCTATGTCTTTCTTGTATACCATTCGGAACCCGCATTTCTTCACCTCCGTGCCTAAACCATCAGTTTTAATTTTAATGCCAATTTGAGTCAATTCATTTGCTTCACATTCGTTCAGTAATTTTATGTCCTTCTCATTGTAGTACTGATGAAGCAAATAAAATAGCCAAATATGATCTGATAATATGATCTGAGATTGCAGTTTCGTAGATTCAATTGAGTCAAAGAACATAAACCCGATAGAGAGGACAACCCCACAGGATCTGCAATTTTTGGCCTTGAAGAAAATGAGAGGAGATTATACCAAGATGTAGAGTTAAATGATGATAACCCCTTACATCCACTAAAAGATAGCACTTTAAGATTTTTTAGGAGACCAATGGAAGAAGGCACCTCTCTTATAGCAGTTCCACTCACATCCAGCTCCTCTACACTTTCAGCGTTCCCCACATTCTCTGGCAATCTCTCAAGTTTTGAGCATCCCGAAATATTCACGTCTTTAAGCAACTTCAAATTAAAAATGCTGCTTGGCAAACACGTAAGACTTTTGCAATCTCTTACATTCAATAAAACAAGGCTGGTCAAATGCCCAATTGATGTGGGTAATTTAGTAATAGCAATCCCACCCAAATAAAGCTTTAATACACGTTGCATGTTTTCTCCAAATTCTGGAATCTTTTTTAGTTTTGAGCAACCAGAAAGAATAAGAACCTCAAGAGACTCCATTTCGAACTTGCTTGGAAGAGTTTTGACATTTACACAGCCTTGGAGATTGAGAAGAGTAAGCCTATTATGAACCAAAGTTGAAGGGTGAATCTCATGAAAATTTGAACAATTTTCAAGAACCATTTCCTTAAGATTTGGGACTTTGATCAAATCAGGGGTTTCTTTAAGGTTTGTAGACCCATTCATTTGGATGATTTTCAACTTCTCAAAAGACTATTAAAAGTAACAACAACAAAAAAAGAACAATTAGCTTCAACACATCCCTACAATTTAATGGAACTTAAATATAAATAAGTACAAGGATGCTTAAATTACCTTTGCTCCTTTCCAAAGTTGTTCAATGCAGCTACCACATAGGTGAAGTTCAACAAGCTCATTTGATTGGAAATTTAATGGCAAAGATTTTGAAGGGTACCCACTCCACTTAAGAAATCTTAAGCCAATAGGAAGATGTTTGGGTTCATGGAGAAGCTGAACATTTCTCATTATGAGCAGTTTAAGATTATGCATCTTTGAAAATGAATCAAGATTCCAATATGCCTCTTTTGATTGAGGCAACTTTAGGACTATGCATTGAATTGCTTTTGTTCCCTAATAATCATGAACAAAAGGGATTAGAGAATTGCAAAATATATGATTACCAAAACTACTCTAAGTTGAACTTTTTTGAATAATATTATAGGATATATGTTCAAGTTTTCTAAATAACCTCTTACTGTATTTTTAGTTAGTACACTATTAATGTCTTCGAATGACCACAAAATGCTACGCTTTCCAGGCTCTTCAGGGCACTCTTCATGAACTATTTTCCTGCCCATGTCTTGTAGTAAATCATGCATCCACACTCTATAGTCTTCTATTTTTATGAGAGATTTATCAACTAGAACTTCTAATCCAGCATAAGGGTGAAGACCAAGATAATCTAGTTTCTCTACTACACTATTTTTGTCCTCATGATTAAAGAAACATGCAATATATAGGAATATTTTTTTCTCAATTTCGTGTAGTTCATCATAACTTATTTTAAGTACTTGGAGAATTGCAGGTTCAGGGAATTCTTTAAGCCTAATTAATATACTTTTCCAATGATTGATGCTTCTCTTAAAGAAAAGGGAGCCAAAAATCTCAATAGCTAAAGGAAGGCCTTTAGTATATTGTACAACATCTTTGGATAGCTCTAGATAATCTTCGGGAGGATGGTCTTTTTTTAAAGCTTTCAAACTCAAAAGATGAAGAGCTTCATCACTATTCAATCCTTTAGCTTCGTATATTTCATCTACTTCAAGTATATGCAGTAAATGCATATCCCTTGTTGTTATGATAACTCTACTACCAGAACCAAACCAATTATGTCTCCCAACTAACTTTTTTAACTGGAGTAATTGATTTACATCATCAAGAACAAGAAGAATTCTTTTATGACGTAATCTATTTTTTATCATAGAAAATCCCTCATCAACATCTTCAATACTCATACTTTCATTTAACATTTTTCTAATAAGTTGTTGTTGCAATGAAATTAAACCTTCTTTTTCACAAATCTCCCTGACATTAGAGAGAAAGCAACAACCTTCAAAATTGTTCAAAACCATACGAAAAACAACTCTAGCAAGAGTTGTTTTACCTATTCCCCCCATCCCCCAAACCCCTATAATGCGAACATCATTAGACCCTAAAGCCAAACATGACTCCAATTTCTTCACTTGAGATTCTATTCCTACAAGTTCTTCAGTATCTTCAAAGAATACAAAACTCAATTTATGCCATAACTCTCCCACAATATTTTGGATAAGTTGTGCCTCAGACCTGCAATGGAGAGAGAATGAAATCTAGTGACTACCACCCATAAATAGGACCAAAACAGAAAGTAGACATTCAATGTTCTATTCTGTTGGCTAAACCAAGAAAATGAAAATATCTTAGTGCAAGAAAAAATTGATAGAAATTCAAAATTGTAAATTAAATAGATCAAGTCAAAATAAAAATAAAGTGTGAACATTTATGTTGCTTTACTTAAAGTTCAAAACAAGGCTTAAGATAAGAAGAGTATTTATTTGAAGTTGGAGCATTTAAAAGCAAGTAATATGTCAAATTGGATTACCTATCCAAGAGGTGCCACCCTTTGAGATTTGCCACCTCTTCTAAAGCAGCTCTCCATGTTTGCACTTTTTCTATGTCGTCCTTAAAACGTTCTTCATGTTTAGAAAAGGCTTGGGCAAACGTGCCTGTTTGTTTTCGTACATCAGATGGGTCCACATCATAAAAAACTGGCAAAACAGTCGTGGTCATCTCTTTCAGGCACCCAATTATCTTTGTAAGTTCATCCAAGCACCATGTTGATGACGCAAAGTTTCTTGAGAGAATGACAATTACAAATCTCGATTCTTTTATTGCTTTCAAGAGCTCCGGTGAAATAGATTTTCCTATCTCAAGATTTTCCTCGTCTCTAAAGGTAACTATGCCCCTTTGTTTTAAAGCAACATATAGATGGTCCGTAAAACTAGTGCGGGTGTCCTCACCTCTAAAACTAAGAAAGACATCATATTTCCACTGGGCTATTGAAGATGAAAATGATGACAAAGAGGAGGCCTTCTGAGAGCTAATGGAAGACATTGGAAATATGTTGGCAGCAAGTATTGAACTACAATAAAGATTTTTTTTTTTTTTTTTAAAGGGTAGTTTTCAATTAAAATTGAAAGAAAAATTAAAAGAAAAAAAAATAGAGAAAAAAAAGGAATGATTTGATATGGATCTTTTATTTTAAGGAGGGAGTGAGAGGATAGAATAAAAGAGATGGACGTGAATGAAACATGAAAACTTACAACTCTAGAAATGAATTTGTCTGCATAAAAAAAGAGAAAAAAAAAAAAGAAATGAATTTGCTGTAGTGATTATAAAGCTCAAAAATATCTTAGAAACAACACAAGATTCAATTCCTATCATATAATTGTTTTTTTAATAAAGGAATGACCATTAGTTTTTTCTTTTGTTTGTATGTGAAAGAGAGACGAAAGGCATTAATAAAACTACGGTCACAACAATCTTTCAACTATACCCAATTTGCTAATTACGTCGCACCATATAATTTTGTTAAAAAAAAAAAAAAAAAAAAAAAAAAACAGCTAGTGTCAGTGATCCTAGCCTTGTTGGGCATTCACATCCTCTGTTTTCAATGAAGTCAAAAATTTTTAATTTTTTTATTTTTTAAACAAGGTGGATAACTCACGTTATTATGATTATTATTTATGCAGAAATTTATTTAACTAACATTAAATTATTACAAAAGCAAAACCCAGGAAAAAAAAGTCAAAACCCAGGAAAAAAAAAATCTATGTAACTAACATTAAATCATTGCAGAAATTTATTTGTAATTTAACAATCACTGTTGGTATAAGAGGAGAAATTCAGATACTATAAAACAAAAAGGTTAAAACCCATGAAAAAAAATCTGTATGTTCCTCCCCTTTTCCTCTGCTTTCTCATCATCCAAAAGAAATCGAAACATATAAATAAATATAAAAAGAATGAAAGAAAGAAATAAAACAGAGAATTCACACAAAGCATTGCATAAGAGAAGAGATAGGACCTTGAGGATGCTAGTAGGCTTGAACGATTTGGTAGTAGAAAAAAACTTTCTGTGTGCTCAGTCTGAGAGAGACAATAATTGAAGAGAAACACTATTATAGTTAAAGTTGGAGAGTTAAGGAAAGTTGTATGAACTATGAAATTTCGCCATTGGAATTGCTTTTACTCGTGGGACCGAATAATTCATCTTTGTTTGATTTTAGTTTATTGGCCTTTTCCTTTTAGTTGGAAGATTCCTCTCCATTATGTTCAATAGTCTACAGAGCAAACGAAAAGAGGAGGACAAAAAGAGAGAGTACTTTGCCCAGTGTAATAGGACACACCATGTGAGTCATACACCATTATTAAGCTCACTTTTCTTCACTTCTGTACATCTTATTTTTACTGTTCAACTATGCTTTTAAAAAGCTGGTGGCACTTGGAAATGCTTTAGTAGCCAAATTTATTTTATCTTATTAACTTGTTAGCCACATTTTTCCTTTTAGTTATAGGCTTGGCATTTCCATGGGATCTTTGAGAAAATATTCAGTTACTGTACCCGGTTTCCACTCTACTGTGTGTGTTCAGTCCGTGTCTTTCTCAAAAAAAAAATATATCCAGTTACTGTAGTTCCTAATCATCCACAAAACCATTCATCAGGCCCATAAATTGCCTTACTCGCTCGGCTTGTCTAGGCCCAAATGTGACTATCCCAAACACAGTTGAGACCCAATTATACAAGGAGTTTGCCTCCAATGACCTTGCAAGTGAACATTTTAAATAGAAAGAGGACACGTAAGGCCCTTCTAACGTTTAATTAAAGTTGAGCCCATAGGGATGACAACATACATCTATCTTTTTCTCTCATAAGAAGATATATTATGCATCTAATGCATGTATTGCCTCTTTCACATTGAGGTGGGACGATACATACACCCGATACATAGTCTAATACCACCTCCTCTTCAACCCCTAACTACATGGTAGAAAACAGAAATAAGAACTTTGTTTAACCACTAAACTATATAATTACAATATAATTATCCTAAATCCATAGGTATTCCATAGGAAAAAATGCTATGAACACAACTTTTTGCCACTTGGTGAGTTGTGCTGGAAGTTGTATAATCTATTGTGCTAAGTGGTGTGTTGTGTTAAAAGTTATATAATCTATTGTGGTCTTAGCATTGTTGTTCCATAGGCGTTTGTGTGAGCCTTTTGAGTTCCAAAAGGTGAATCTAAGGTAGAGGTTATATATATATATATATATATATATATATATAAAACAAATGGAAGAGAGGAGACTTGAATCTTGTTTCTCCACATAAAGGAAATCAATCATATTATTGAACTACAAGATTCTTGATAGTTATCTGCTTATTTTTTTTTTTTAATATATTGATAATTGGAATGGGGGATTTGAATTTTAAATATCTATATTAGAAATATCAAGAGGTAGCATTTGAGCTACAAGACTCTTGATAGTTATCCGCTTAAATTGTTTTTTAATATATTGAAAATTGTGGTTGGAGATTTGAATTCTAAATATCTATATTAGAAATAGCAAGAGGAAGCATTTGAGATATAAGATTCTCAGCAATTGTCCACTTAATTTAATTAACACCCATTAAAATGTCATTTTTTCATAATTTAAGATCACTTTTGGCCTTACCATCAAATTTTGTGGTGAATACTAGTAAATTAAAAAAAATAAAAAAACTCTAATGACATTTAACTTTTTTTGTAATTACTTTTTTTTATACATTTTTCATAATTACTTACGTGACTTGTTATAATTGATGTATAATAAAAGTGGTATTAGTGTTAAGTTAAAGTAAAAGCAATTTTATTCTGATCACAACTTACCATTTTATCATTCTATAAAAAAAATTAATAAAAAAAACTTACCATTTTATCAAGTTATGACAAAAGTCAAATACTTCTGTCTCTAACATTACTTATAAATTAATTATTAATTTATAAGTAATGTTAATAACAAAAGTAAAAAACTTACTAATAAATTAATTATTTCTTGGTAGATGGAATTTGGCCACAATAAATATAAAACTATCATAACATAATCATAGAAATTGTTGTGAGTATTATATTCAAGAACTTTAATGAGGTTCGAAAAAGATGATTCATTTAAACAACTAATGAAATTTCGATTAGGAATCAGAACTTTAATAAAAGAGGCCTCCATAATAGTATTTTTTTAAAAAGGAAAAAAAAGAAAAAGAAGAAGAAGTGAGGAAGTACAACTACAATTAAATAAACAATACTAACAAACTAGTTAACAAATAACTAATTCTAATTAGTTACAAAAGACACATATGAAAAATAATACAAAAGAATATGTAAAAAATGTACAAATTTGTAGAGAAAAATCTAATTTAAAATGCAATTCCTAGTTTAAAATTACACTTTATGATAGTATTGTTTTTCTGTAATGAAGAATTCCACTTTTGAGTCTTCGACTCTATTTATTTTTTTATTCTAAAGAAAAACTTCAAGATTTGCATCAATTTCAAACAAATTGTCAATAATGGCATCTCGATCTCTAACATTTCCTCCAATCAAATTCACAATCAGAACCTCAAATGACAAATATACCCCTTATACCATCAATATTAATTAATTGTAGGCATCTTAAAGCTTGCTTTCCCATCAAGTTGACAATCAAATCAAAATCAGAAATGAAAAATATTCCCTTTATGCACCTTCAAGGAAGCTCACTTTTCATCAAATTGCATATATATTATCGTTTGAAAAAGATAGCATGAATCATGTATTGTATAAAGTGCTAAATTATTGTAAGATATGACTATAAATAAGAAGTTTACTATAAAATTACTTAAGCTAAAAACCTTACTCTCTTTTATGGAAAATTATTGTCTCTATTTAAAATGAACCTATTTTAAAATTTAAGGGTATACAAATTTAATATTATTATTAAAATTTTAAATGAGTGATACTTTTGTACATTATTAAATTCAGAAAATAAAATTGTTAACAGTAAAATTAATCAAGTGAAGAGGATTCTATTACGAGACGCATTAGAATTCAATGGACTTCAATAATTTTTTTCCTCTAGAAAACATGAATAAAAAATTAGCTCAACATCCACTAAGTAAAAATTATGGTCTACTTTGGGTTTTAGGTTCAAACTCAGAAACAAAATGAACATGACTAGAATCCTCTACATCTCGTAAAGTGGCTCAATAATTAATTATTAATAAAATTTGATAATATTTATAAAATATTTTATCTGTTTTACTTAAAATTTTTAATTAATTCGAGGATATACTAGTAGTAATGTTTTTAAATAGTTTACTCATCTGCCATGAGCTGGTGTTTTCAATAGAAACCTTCAACTCTTTCTTTCCCATTGTAACTATTGAAATTATATATATATATATATATATATATATATTAGAAAAAAAGTGTTTACTCTAAGGGTGCCCATGCCACTCCTAGACTCACCCAACCTACCCAACCTCACCGTACCCAACTCTTCTCCACCTTATCTAATTGCTACGGCTGGCCAGTTGTGGGTTTCCCCTCCAAAACCCAAGCAAACCAACCTAATCGAAACGCAAAGAAATTTTGCGAGAAAACACTAGATTAGACATATATTCATCAAATTTGAAGAGTTCTTCACTAGATTTGGCGAAAATATCTTCGGATCTTATGAAAACTTATTAGATTTAGCAAGAGATCTAAGGCCTAAGACCTTAGATCTGATGAAAACTTTTTTAAAGTTTTTGGCTTCACCTAAAACTGACCACCACCTAAGGCCTTGCCTGAACTAACCAACTTGATACCCTTATAGGTCGACTTCAAGTCTGGCAATTCTCCACCCAATTTGATCAAGTTGGTTGCAGGTTGGGCACAAACCCAATCAATGAGCAATCCTAGTTTACTCAATTTGAACACTTATGAACCTCTTGATTATGATAATTATTAATTACTACTAATAAATAAAATACTACTAATCTTTTCATCAAAAAAAAAAATACCACTAATTTACTAGTATTAATTAATAATTATGACATAAACCCCCAAATCCACCCTCAAATATCCAAAATGACAAATATACCCATTCTATTAGTCTAAAATTAATAAATAAAAAAATTAGCTCTATTTCCACGCTTTCATTTCCACTATTTCCAATGCTACCCTCACTCTCTCTCTGTGAAAACCTAGATCTCTGAGAGCTCAAAGAGATCAGCTTGATTCGTTAATTTTCAATCGCATACTCATACAGAAATTACAGGTATTATTAATCATTTAATTCATTCTTTTCATTTTTTTTTAATATTTTTTATTTTGTTAGAATTTAGTATTTTTAACGTTACGTTTGGTTACTCAGAAAACCAAGGAAAATTAAATAATTGAAATAGAAAGCGAAAGTATTTCATATTAAATCTTGTGCCTTTGGTTTATTTTTTCGGTGTTTTTGAAAGAATGAGAAACTAAGAGTTAATCATGATCGTGTTAATGGCGTCGTACTGGCGATTAGTATTTACTGCGTAGATCTTGGAAGTAGTTTTTTTTTTTTTTTTTATATGTGCAAATTGGAGTTGCATTGATTTTAGGATATGTTTGGTAGCTGAGAAAAGCAAGGAAAAGTGAAGAATATAACGTAAAAGAATTGATTTGAGGAATTTGATTGTTTTGCTGTTTGCTGATTTGGTTTTGTGATTGCAATGGTGCTTGGATTTTTTTTTGGTGATTTGATTCAATTCTTGAGTTTATTTTCTGTGATATGGATATTCGTCTTGTTGCTCACGGTTCAGGTTTTATTGATTTCTTTACTCTCTGTTTGGTAGCTGAGAAAATTAAGGAAAAGAGACGGAAAGTAAAAGAATTGAATTGAGGAAAGAACCATTCTATCTGAGTTGTTTGGTTTTGTGATGTATGTAGAATGAAAATGATAGAAATGTGAATTTAATCTTATTGGCTTCATTAATATCAGTTTGGTTGCTGAGAAAGTTAAGTAAAAGAGAAGGAAAGTCAAAGAATTGAATTGAATTTTACTGTTTGAGCTGTTTGGTTTTGTGCGTATGTTGGTTAGATAAATGGTTAGAATAGGCTCACTAATCACTATAGTGAATTCTCATTTGGATTGCAGTCAGGTAATTAAAATGGACACTAGGGGTTGCTCATATTTATAAGCATTTGGTTTTATTTAAAATTGATGCTCCTTGGTCTTAAAAATTTGTTGATCCAAGTACAAAACTTGGATTGAAAAGCCTTTAGTGTCAGTTTTGTAGCTAAAAATATGGAGGAATATATATATAAATATATATAAAAGATAGAAATGTGAATCTTAGAATCTTATTTTAGCTGTTTTTGTTTCCTGACTGAAATATAACTAAAAAATAAATTAAGTGCTTAATGTGGCAGCACCATAACCTAACATGAAAGTGGACAGTTCACTTGTTCAGCAATTGATTGAAACTTTTCTTTAATTTTGTTCTTTTCTGTAGATTTTGGGATCTTTTTGTATAGGTAGACTATTACTTAAAATGGCTTTTTATGTATCCTTTGTTTTGTCCTCAAGAAAATTGAGGGAAATATAGAATGCTGCTATGTTACTTCTTGTTAGGTCATCGATGAAAAATGGTGCAGCCTAGACTCAGCTGAGCCAAAATGGTTCTATAAGGAACGTTTGAGTGGAGGCTCATATTATAATGAAAACCTAGGACAGTATGTCATTTTTTTCTTATTTTGATTTTCTGCGGCAATGGAACTATGTTTAAATTGTATCACTGTTTCAGTTGTTGTGCTAAATGAATATAATTTGTATAGTGAAGGTTTTTTTTGGTGGTGTTGTCTTGCTGACTGACTGTTCAAAATAACTCAGAATGGTTGATAGCAATGCATCATCTGGATCACCTGAAGAAACACAAAACCCGAATCCTGATGGGAATGAACCTTCTGAGAGTGACCTCAGACTTGATGCTTTAACTCGAAAGTTTCAAGAATCTCTCTCTCTTGGAAAGAAACATAAGTTCTGGGAAACCCAACCAGTTGGGCAATTTAAGGATGTAGGGGATTCCAATTTGCCTGAGGGCCCGATTGAACCCCCAACTCCTTTATCTGAAGTCAAGCAAGAACCCTACAACCTTCCCAACCTTTATGAATGGGTTACTTGTGATATGGATTCCGAAGAGACATGCAATGAAGTGTATATCCTTCTCACTAATAACTATGTTGAGGATGATGACAGCATGTTCAGATTTAACTATTCAAAAGAGTTTCTTCGCTGGGCTTTACGCCCTCCTGGTTATTTCAGGAGTTGGCACATTGGTGTCCGTGTCAAAAGTTCAAAGAAGTTGGTTGCTTTTATAACTGGCGTTCCAGCCAGAATCCGGGTCCGTGATGATATTGTCACCATGGCAGAGGTTAATTTCCTTTGTGTGCATAAGAAGCTTAGATCAAAGAGACTTGCTCCTGTCATGATCAAAGAGGTGACCAGGAGGGTTCACTTGGAGAATATGTGGCAAGCAGCCTATACTGCAGGAGTGGTTCTTCCAACGCCAATTTCAACTTGCCAATATTGGCATAGATCTTTGAATCCAAAAAAGCTGATTGATGTTGGGTTTTCAAGACTTGGTGCGAGGATGACAATGAGTAGAACAATCAAGCTCTACAAGTTACCAGAGTCAACAGTCACTCCAGGTTTCAGAAAGATGGAGCTCCATGATGTTCCTGCAGTTACACGGCTACTTAGGACCTATTTGAGTCAGTTTGCTGTTGCACCAGATTTTGATGAAAATGATGTGGAGCATTGGTTGCTTCCAAAGGAGGATGTCGTGGATAGTTATCTGGTTGAAAGTCCTGAAACTCATGAAATAACTGATTTCAGCAGTTTCTACACTCTTCCTTCATCTATCCTGGGGAACCAGAATTATTCAATTTTGAAGGCAGCTTATTCATACTATAATGTTGCCATGAGCACTCCTTTGCTTCAACTGATGAATGATGCTCTTATCATGGCAAAACAGAAGGACTATGATGTTTTCAATGCATTGGATGTCATGCAAAATGAATCTTTCTTGAAGGAACTGAAGTTTGGTCCAGGTGATGGAAAACTGCACTATTATCTTTACAACTATCGGATAAAACAAGCACTGAAGCCATCGGAGCTTGGACTTGTGCTTTTATAGTCTGAGCTCTGAAATTTTGATTGTGGCAAGGATTAGAACTACCTTTGGTAAAGTTTGTTTTAAGTTTGCATTGTTTTTGGAAATCAATGTAGATTTTATTGTGCCAGTGAAACTAACAAATGTTGTGAACTTTTTTTTTTTGCTTGATTTTTCTAGGAAATTGTGGAATTTCATGTGCTTCATGTATTGTTAGGACCGAAAGATGATTGGAAAATTGAAAATCAATTTTGTTCTTAGTAACTGCTGCTTGCTTGTCATATATATTCATTGTTGCCTTGCTGAATTATGTTAGATTTTGGTTGAACTGATATCTTATGAACAATTTTACTATCAATTCTACTACATAATGGCTCTTAGGAGAATATTTCTGTGTATTTGGTGGTTGGGGAGACAAGATAACATTGCCTATTGAAGAAGCTAACAGCTGGGAGATGAGACTGTATTCACTAGGAAGAAATTTATCGTGTATGGTATACTTATCAAGGGTGATGTATAGTAAAGAACTATGCTAAACACATCTTTATCAGGGCTTGCCGAGATAGTAAGTTATGATTGGTTTAGCATTATTTTTACACAGGTATATTGCGTGTGAATAATTGTGTACTTCAAACTTTTTGAATCGGAAATTATTAGAATTTAAGTGTATTGCAGAAAAGGATGAACGGTACTTGCTCCCACTTCCCATGTCCTTGTTACTGCCAAGTGCCAACAAAGAAACTGTGAAAGCAACTTCTGGGAAGCCTCAACTTTTGCATGTTTCTATTTTGTTTTGGGTAGAATTGCTCAGAATGGATTCTTAGATTTTGTACTTAGTAGTATTCGTTTCGGTGAGAAATATTAAGGGATGCGGAAAAGGATATTGGATTGCACAGCCTAACTGCCATTCTTCAACATGTCCAATGCAATCTTCAGATTGGGTGCAAATATCGTAGAACGGGAAAAAGAGATTTGAAGCACAATCATGGCAGATGGTTGGTATTATCTACCCGCCAAAGAAAAAAAAGGTAAAAGAATAGAATTACTCATAAGAAATTAATATGTACCAACATGCCAGAAATGATGCCTGTCGATCAAAATCTTGGAACCTTACTGCCCGCATTTATTTACATGTAAGGTGTACCTCACCTTTTGCTTTCAGTCTCGGGAGAATTACAACCAGGAAGGGGATATTAAAAATTAAAAATTAAAAAATAAGCACAACCAAAATGCAAAATGCAAAAGACAAACAAGCAGTTAGATTCTTCTATGTAGCTCCCTCAGGGATAATTCCAATTTCCCCCTTTTGCCCCAACCTGGCTGTATTTATAAAAATGCTGAGGCATAGAGACATGATGAACAATTTAAGACTGTTGCACTGGATCAATGAATTTACATACACATCGAAAAAACTACAACAATTTCACTACTCTTTCTATTGATGTTTTACCCCTAAGAAAGAACAAATTACATCCGATAACCTAGGCCAAGAGGACAATTTCACCACGCGAACCTGCAACAATAAGCCCAAAGAAACATATCAAGGTTGAATAAATTAAGACATTAGAAACATAACAATGACTACAGTAGGGAGGGCAATGTCAGCTTTACATCTTTCATAAATATCTTTCACCAGCTGTAGCATTGAATCGCTATCTTCCGCCATCTTTGAAATTCTTTCTGCCTCTTTAACTGCTTCAGCAGCCATATATGCTTTGTTTTCCGCATCAGCCACTCTGTAGGCAGCAGCATTAGCTGCATCATCCACACTCTCACTAGTAGTCATTAGCCCAGAGCTCAGTAGCTGCCGTGGCCTGACATCCTTTTGTTTTAGGGCAGGTGTTTTTGTTCCCAACGAGGTATCTTTTCTGATCCTGTAGCAATTTTCGACCTGCATTTTATATGGAAGAAAGTTGGTACTTCGAAAAAACAGGCTTCCTTTCCAGAAATTCCACACTATTGATGCTTATGCATGACATCATTGATAATTATACCTACTTCAAAGATCAACAATGCCAAATCTGAAACTTGCTTTGATTGAGGTAATATCACAATGAACCTTGTGTGTGTGTCACACACACACACACACACAAAAGGTTCATTGTGATATTACCTTAATCATATATATTGTATAAATGAAACATAAAAATAAATTAGAATTTGTGTATCAGTAAGGTTGTTCAAGTCATTGGTAGCATGGAGCAGCAGCTGTCATTCCAATCCCCCCCCCCCCCCCCCCCCCCCCCAAACAAAAAAAGAGAAACATAAATCTTTGTCATATTGATATGAAAGAAGTGAAGACAACAATATTTGCAGGTCTGAACCTCGAATAATCTTCTAAAATTTGATGAATGTGTGAGAGAAGAATATTCAAGAAAATCAATCACCTTTTCAAGTTTGCCTTGTGCAACGAGCCTCCGCAACCTTGAACTCAATAATCTTCTAAAATTTTGTGGCACCTCCTGCCTTTGCTGCAATATGTAAATCAGGAGTTACAATCTCTTCCAAACTCACGGATAATGAAAATTTGACTGCAAGAGAGAGTATTTGTTGATTGGAAATTAAAGTGAAATGCATGAAACAAAGTGATCTGATCAAATGTATTTTCTTTTTCTTATAGCCAATACTACAACCCTGTGGCTGCTGCTCAGCTCAACTAAGTATAATCACATCAAGGTAATAGATAGGTGATGATCCATGACAATCTTTTTTTTTTTTTGGGATAAGTAATAAATTTTTATTGAAGAGAAGCTACCTCATGTACACTGGATGTATACATAAGGTGCTCCTAGATGATCCATGACGGTTTGATAACCCCATCACACTACAATTTACATTTGAAGTTAAGAATTCATCATTCATTATGTGGCCAATAAAGAGAGAAATATATAGAAATCACTTCGGCTGATGGTAAGAGTTTTGCTTTTATGAAGAAAACACTGTTCCAAAGTCCAAACATTCTGTAGTTGATTTGATAAGCAATCTCATAAAAGGAAAAAAGATAGCATATATTTTCACTTGATCTTTGATAAGTAATCTCATAAAAGGCAAAAAGTTAGCATATCCTTTCACTTGATCTGATATCATCAACATTACCCCATCCTAAAGGAATTTACTTCTACTTACTCTCGTGCAAGAGAGCACTAGACAATACTTAAGCTGTGAAGCATTCACTGGGTCTGCTGGGACATTTGGCCATCATATTCACAACATTGTATTTTAGTGCCAAAGCTTGCAGTAAATAGTGATTGCAGAATTAGATTCAAAGTGTGCAACCAAATCAGTTTGATTTTAAGTTCCGGTCATCTTGAAAGGCTTTGAAGAAATGAATTTCATGTCTTTCTAGCGCAACTTCAACGTTTGGTGGAATTTGGTTTCTTCTCTCATTCTAATTGTATGCAGGGATGGTTTTTTCAACCATGGTGGGGATATTCTACATCCTAATGGAGCTTCCTTCAGGACAAAATATTTTCCAAGACATACAAGGATTAAAAATAAGAAGAGACCTCCATCTGACCTCAATATAGTGAACAATGGCACCTATATCACATCCATTTGTATCTTTTGTTGTTGAAACAGCTTCAAAAATCATTGCATTGTACCTGGTAAGAAAAAGAAAACAGCATCAAGTGCCCCGTGAAGAGACCTTGATAAAATAAAAAAGTTGTGAAAAGATGTTTGTTATTCTCATACATAGCCAGATGGCTTCAAACTAAATGCAAAAGAGAATACAATAGTTATGTAAATGTTGTATAATTGTGACAGTAAGGTAGCAAAGTTGTAGCATGTCAAAAACATATGAACAACAGGCTTTCCACTTCAAGTCGTTTGAAACTAGATTCATGAGTCATGACATGCTTCAAAAGTATAAGAATAACAAATGATGAATTCAAATTATCATATATTATATGAATTTTCTCCAAATCCTGGATTGAACATGTGAAATGAAAAGCATAGTAATTTAAAATCTGAATTGTAATAATAGCTGCATGTAACAATGTAATCAAATTGGTAGCTCCCCATTCCTTTCCACTGTTAACCTTCTAGTAAGTACCTTCCATCACATCATATCTATTATCTATTATAGTATATTAAAGTGGAAGCTGAGAGAAAGTTCAATTTTAAACTCTAGAGTGTCATACATTATGCCAAGTGGCATAGCTAACTTTACACAAAATATAGTCCTACAATTAAAAAATTTTTAAAAAAAAAAAAAAAAAAAAAAAAGAAGAAGAAGAAGAAAAAGAAAAAGAAAAAGAAAAAACCAAGCTAACTAAAACTCTATTATTTTGAGAAAGGATAAAGTGAGTTTCCAGGATAAGTTAACTTTTACTTGGCTAATAATAAATCTTAGTCCCATAACTAAAAGATTTCTTAGAAAATTTACTTCTCAATTTATATATATATATATATATATAATATATGCTACCATAACTGTAGAATAAAGCTTTTTTGATGTGGCTTAAATCGAGTTGGGCATGAGCGAGCTCTTGGGATGTTTGATTTTGGATCAACCATTAGTTTCTCACATATGTATTCTTTTTACAAAATATAGAAATTAAGTGGCTAACTATGCATTAACGAAAGAAAACTTCAATATATTTCTAATAACAAAAAGATCATGATCGCAATATAAAAAAAGTTACGAAGAAAAACTAGAGAGAAGAAAATAACAGCTTAAACCAATTTGAAATTGAATGCAAACTTATTGTCATGGATGTGAAATGAAATTACATGCAAATGTATATTTACATGTATTAATTTAGATGACCTTTACAAAATGCTACTTTACAACAAAGCATGTCCCCAATTTTTTTATTCATAAAAAAGTCCCCAATTTTTTGGATTCGGCTATAGATCCTCAACAAATTAGTCCAAGTCAACCATATGTATTATTTTCCTTCATTTATTCTATCCGAAGTTATACTCTTTATTACTTCCTTAATTGACAACCCTTATTCTACCAATAATTAATTGAAAATTAAAATCATTGTTCTGATTTAAAATTATCACTTCGAATAGCAATAAATCTATCCTTCAGATTTATGATTCACATGGATGTGATAAGACTTAAATAACTCCTAGTTCTATAATAATCAAATAATCAACTATCATTCCAAAATTTCAATTTTATTTATCTTTTAAAGAAAATTTTATTTTCAAGGAGTCAATTAATTTATGTTTTGCCTTCTTTTCTTTTGATCAACACTTTTGCGACTACTTCTGCTCATAAAAACTTGGTATATGGGCTAAAAATAATGGGATACTTGGATGGGCTCGCACTTTAAACCCTACCTAAACTAAGTTACAAAAGGTGATGTTTTGGAAACACATGTAAATTTGAATTTTACTCCTATCATACTAACAACTGCAAAAATTGATCCCATCTTTGAAATTAAGATAGGTTGTGTGGATTAATACTAAAATAGTTTGATTACAGCTTAATTTCTAAGAATTTTTTTCGACTTTGAATAATGCAATTCATCTTGATTATTGATATTGTGTTTTTAATTCGGTATTCTTGATATCTAGATCAAGACCAATGTTGATTAATATTTACTAAATTATGACGATCATTAAATTTATAACAATTATAACTGATAATTTGTTTGATTTCTTTTATATTTATATTGCAATTTTTTTTTTTTTTTTTGTGATAAGTAATGAGAATTATATTAAACTTGAAGAAAAGGTGAAAACATTAAATACAAGGTGTTCATGATGGTGAACACAAAAAACAGCAAACAAAGACAGCAGAAAAACTAATCTTGAGGAGCACATCTAAGGGAAGTAAGAAACTCCTGAATAAAAGAACAGTTTAAGGAACCCCAACACCTAGCCCATTCAAAGAGAGTACTTTGGCTGAGAGCTTGTAACTGATCAAGCGATTTTTCTAAAGCCTCAAAAGAGCGCCTATTTCTTTCCATCCAAATAACCCACATCAAGTAGCCAGGAACCATATTCCATATATCCGAAGAAAATTTCCCAAACCAATTGTTCCAACAAAACACCAAACTCTCCACTGAACCTGGCATGACCCATTGAATCCCAAACCTTGTAACATTCGCACCCACAACGAGTAAGCAACAGGACAGTGAATGAGAAGATGGTCCACAGATTCTACAGAACAAAAGCACATACAGCACCTATTAGCCAATGGGATGTGTCGGAGCATCAAATTATCCAAGGTAAGAATCCGAACATGGGCTGCGGTCCACAAGAAGAAAGCCACCCTTTTAGAAACCTTAACTTTCCAAATCCCCTTCCAAGGGAAACTAGAGAGAGAAGTAACCCTGATCTTATTATAAAAAGACCGAATATCGAACTTACCATTCCTTTTAAGACACCAATGGGGACTATCACACCCAATACCTCTAGGAATCCGAGACTGAATGAAATTTAGGAAGGAGAAGGCAACTTCTAATTCCCTCTCATGAAAATTCCTAAAGAATCTCAAGTTCCAAAAACTAGTACTCCCGTCCTCCTGATGACCCAACAAATCAGAAATGTAGGCTTCCTTGTCATGAGAACACGCATATAACTGGGGATAGAGCATTTTAATAGAAGTGTCCCCAACCCACCTATCATGCCAAAAAAGGGTGCGGGAGCCATCCCCCACCACAACAGAAAAATGATTGGAGAACCTCTCCCAACCGTCATTAATACCACGCCAAAGACCACACCCATGGGCTCTTCTACATACTTTAATATTCCACCCCCTTTGACCCTCTCCATATTTGGTGGCAATAACCCTACGCCAAAGATGCGTTCCTTCTTGGCCAAACCTCCATAACCATTTCCCTAAAAGGGCTTGGTTAAAGTGAACTAAATTCCTGACCCCCAAACCGCCCGACTCTAGAGGTGAACACACCTTCTCCCAAGCCACCAAAGAATGTTTAAAACACTCCTCCGAAGACCCCCACAAGAAGTTCCTCTGGATACACTCCAATCTGTCAGCCACAGCTACAGGGATGGTAAATAAGGAAAGATAGTAAGTAGGAAGACTAGAGAGGGTACTCTTCAAGAGTGTAAGTCTACCACCCTTAGACAAATATAGACGCTTCCAACCAGACAGCTTCTCCATTTTTTCCAAAATAGGATTCCAAATGGATGCAGTTTTGAACGAGGTTCCCAAAGGCATTCCCAAGAATTTCATAGGAAGGCTCCCCACCCTACAACGAAGAATGTCAGCCAAATCACCTATATTACCAACCTCCCCCACGGGGACAATCTCACTCTTCCCCACATTTACCTTCAACCCCATAAAAACTTGGAAGCAAGACAAAGCCAATCTAATGGACAACAACTGATCTCTAGAAGCATCACAAAACAAAATAGTATCGTCTGCAAACAGCAAATGTGAAATGCGAACCCCGATAGAGTTAACTGGACCCACTTGAAAACCACGAAGCAATCCACTATCCTCAGTTTTCTTTAGAATCCGAGATAAGACTTCCATGATCAAGAGGAAAAGATGAGGGGACAAAGGATCACCTTGTCTTAACCCACGAGAACTACCAAAAAAACCAGCCGGGGATCCATTTACAAGAACTGAGAAGCGAACAGTAGAGATGCAAGCCTTAATCCACTCCTTCCACTTCAACCCAAAACCCATCCTATTCAGCAGATAAAGTAATGCATCCCAATTAACATGATCGTAGGCTTTTTCTATATCCAGCTTACAAACTACACCCGGGGAGTGACACTTCAATCTGCTATCAAGGCACTCATTCGCGATTAACACAGAGTCCAAAATTTGTCTACCACCAACAAAGGAATTTTGAGTCTCCGAGATCAAACTGTCTAACACCACTCTCAACCTATTTGCCAACACCTTAGACAGCAACTTATAAATACTGCCCACCAAGCTAATAGGCCGGAAATCCTTAATATTGATAGCATTAGATATCTTAGGAAAACTACCTGTGCATTGCACGAGTTGCTAGTTATATACAAATGTCAAAGTGACACTATGCCCTTATTTAAAGATATTTTGGTAAGCATTTGTTAGAAATTCTGGGGGCCATTTAGCCAGATTTTCCAACCAAGTTATGAAGATTTATATAAGATAACAACAAAAACAATAGCAGTTATAAAAGTTTGAGAACACCATACTTTAGAAATAGATTTATTCTGATAGGTACACACAACTCATGCATTACTTAATATATGGGAAAAAGAGATAAATAAAAGGACAACTAATTTTTGACATAACATTCACATACTATACATGTCATAAAAAGGAGTTGGAGAAGAGGAGGAAGACAAACACTTACCGTGGAGCATTTTTCCCCTCATGTGTGCTATTAGGGGCATCATCCATGACAGTATCAGCGGGTGCAGTAAGAAGAAGTGGAGCAGCAGGAGCAGAATGTTGAACATTGGAGAGTGGAGCAGCTGTTATAGCCTTTATCTTTGGAGTCCTCGATTTCTCTTTAGAGCCTTGTCCAGCAGTACTAACACTCAGGTTTCGCCATTTGTCCTGGTAGGTAATCAAGAATGAGTCAGATAAACAGCAATGAGGTTCAAATCAATTTGTGCTAAGTAAATCGAAATAAACTACACTAATAAAATAACTCAAAGGTTTGAAACACTTCTCCATATTTGAAATACACTCCTTCCTTTCCTTATTAGCTCTATTTCACAAAGCTTTACTAATATGTATGTATATATATATATATATATATGAATTTATGATACCATTAAAGTTTCTCAGAACTAGATACAACAAATATAAATAAATTCAATTAAGAAAACTAAAATGCTGAAAATTTAGAGTTTCAAGTAAAACAGTCCAAGATTAGCATTTAGACGTAGAATAAATGAGTTCTCAGTTCTGAGAAAAAATTTAGGGTTTTTGCTTTATATGTATTCTATAATACCATTTCCAGGTTAGGTTTAAAACACATATAGCTTAGACTCAAACAGTCAAACACCTAGGATTTTCGCTAAGCAATCACAGCCTATCAACATAAATACACAGAACCATACACTACACCAAAGTTCCCGGCAAAATAAACAAACACTTTCTCTTCTAACCAAACATACCTTAGGGTCCAAAATTTAAACCGGAAAAAGCCCTAAAATTGAGCGGATAAGGGAAAATTTGCAAAATAATATTATTTTAATAACTATTTAAATTGACATTGTTTTGAAACTATTTGGCAATGGTCTTTTTTACAAAATCTTGTTTTGAAAATACAATTTTAACCTTGTGATGAAATCGTGTTTAACATGATCTTGAGAAAAGTTTTAGATCCCAAAAACCTTCAAAACAGTGTCAAATTTAAATAATTAATATTAAAATGAAATTATTTTCCAAATTTGCCCCGCGGATAAGTCCTTATACATATAACAAAATCAACAATGCTATGGAAACTGGAAACCCCTATTTTCACAACTTGCTAAGTTGTGTATACAACATTTTAAGGAATTCAATTAAGAAGTCTACAAAGCTGAAAATTTAAGGTTTCACACTAAATTGCACAAATTTTCTATAAAAAATAAAATAAAATTTTCCCTAGAACCAAACAGCACCTTAGCTGCCAAAAAAAATCCTACAAATTGAGTGCTAAGAAGTCATTTTATATAAATAAATTTCTCTCACTCTTTCACTCTATTATATAAGAGTATGTGTTTGTGCATAAACAACAATTCTGAAGAATTCAAGTAACAACATTATTACAAAGCCGAAAATTTAAGGCTTCACACTGGGGCCTAATAGAAGCGTAAATTACAAAAAATTTCTCGAGAAACAAAAAACCCAAATTTCCCTCGAACCAAACAGCACCTTAGCTGCCAAAAATAAAACAAAAATCCTACAAATTAAGAGCTGAGAACTCATTCTATATAACTAAAATTACTCTACGTTGATGAGCATAGAAGAATTCAAGTAACGACACTACAATGCTGAAAATTTAGGGTTCGATGACACCATTACAGGCCTAGTAAACCCTAATTTGCAAAAAAAAAAATTCCCGAGAAATTTTTTTTTTCCAATTTTCCCTTAGAACCAAACACAATTAAAAAAAAAAAAAAAATCCCTAAAAGTGAGAGTGGATAAGCTAAGAGATTGGGAGTGGCATGAAAGGGTAAATAAGGAGTGACCTTGAGGTCAATGTTGGAACGGTTAGTGAGGAAAGGGGCAAACTCAGGATCTTTGAGAATGTTCTTCCATTTTCCAGGGCCGTGCTTCGCTACTCCGCCCAGTAGTGCTTCTTCTTCCTCCGCCGTCCATTTCTGCTTCTGATTCCCCATTTTCTCTCTCTCTAGAAAAATCTCTCTCTCTCTCTCTCTCTCTCTCTCTAGAGAAGAAGGAGTTTGTTTGGTGAGAGCGTTTGTTTTGGGTGTGTAGTACTATTCCTCACTCCTTCTTCCCCTCCCGTTCCTCGTGGTCCGTAACCGTAGCCAGCAGAGCACCGCTGCCAGAAAAGAAACTCATAAAAAAAAAAAAAAAGGAATTAAAAATTTCATTACCTTTTTAAATTTTGATTTGCCGACGTGGCAAGATGCTATTGGTCGAATATTTTACTGAATAATGCTATTTCCACACAAAACCCACAACTTGGTCACTTAGCGAGTTATAAGTGGTAAAGTTGTGAACTCGTTACTTTTATTTCACTGCCCACGACTTGCCATGTGAGTAGATTGTTGCAAAAAGTTGTGAATTTTGTTGTGGTATTATCATTATTCATATATATTGCGTTACTTTTATGAGTCACAACTTTGACGTGGCAAGCTGTAAATAGTTACTTATCACTTAGGCATGCGGTCATACTTTGCAACGTTAAAGTTGTGAAATGATTTGTGATTTTAGATTCTTTTTTCAAAGTCTATACACAACAAATTTGATGATGGTTGACATTGCATATGGTTAACATTAGTAGCAAATTGCCTAAAATGGGATAAAATGATGAATATATGTTACCAAACACCTAAAAACAGTATGTATGGGTTGGATTGGGTTAGGTTGAGAAGTTTTTTTAACTCTTTGGTTGGTTAAAAAAAAATCTAACACAACCCAACCCACATGAATTGGGTTGGATCTATGGGCTAGAAAGATTATTTTTTAAAAATTATTATTATTAATATTAAATTGAGAATTAGAACAATATCACTGCAAATAAGAGTAAATTTATATCCAAATAATCTTAAGCATAACATCAAATCAACATAAACTATACGAGAAGAACTCAAGGTTTGGGTCTTATTTAGAAAGAATAATAAAAAAGTAAAAAATAAAATTGTATAATATATATTTAAATATATATTAAATATAGGTGGTTTGTGCCGGGTTAAGTGGATTTGTGAACCTTATGACCTAAACCCAACCCGAACCTCCGTAAAAACAAATTTCACAACCCAACTAACCTATCAACCCCTAAAAACCGACTTAACCTGATGGGTTGAATTGAATCAAGTCAGTTTTGGTAGATTGGCTGCAAAGTCATTAACTACCCATACACATTTACCAATAATTGGGAAATATGATGTGATGCCCATTAAAATGAAATATGATTTAGAATAGAAAATTCAAGATAGGTGAAAAAAAAGTGGTCGGCTAAAATAGGGAAAGTAACAAATAGAAAGAAAATATAGGTAACCTGCTACTATTGCTCTTAGTGATAGGTTAAAAAAATGCTATAAATGGTGGACCCGTACGAGAATAAGTAAAAGCATGCAAGCATAACCATTGTGAAAAATATTGTGAAAATTTTTAAGTGTGTAGCATTGCTCTACTTTTATTATTTGTATTTTTAATGTCAAGATTCAAATTTTCATTCCCAACTACCGAATTTTAAATTCAAATTCTAGCTAGCACCGCTACATAAAAATCCAAAATGAAGTTTTCATTCCCTTTTATTATGATTAGTTTTTATTGTTATATAACTTTGTAGGGGAGAATTTTTTGTTCAGCCCCTGCAAGCCATTTGTCCTCTTTGGGGAGCCAAGCCCGCAAGGTTTTGTTACGAAGGGGTGGGAGTTCAGGATCTTCACCTTTAGAGGTTTTACACCTTAGTCCCACATCGCCTAAGTACGCGCCCCACTCATGCTTTATATGCCCTTGGAACTTGCATGAGTGTACCACTACTTACACATTTGGGTTAAGGTGTGTTAGGATAACAACCACCACCCATCTATTTGTATCTCCCCCGCAGTACCAAGCGTGTGAAAGTTTTGTTCCCAAGGGGTGGGATTGTCCCACATCACCTAAGGAAGCGCCCCACTCATGCTTTATATGCCCTTGGAGCTTGCATGAGTGTACCACCTCAATATACTTTAGATGGGCGGTGGTCGTTATCCTAACACACCTCAACCCAAAAAGCACTTTTTTGTAGGAGAGAATTTTTTGTTCAGCCCCTGCAAACCATTTGTCCTCTTTGGGGAGTCAAGCCCGCAAGGTTTTGTAATAATATATGATATTAATTTGGTGAAATCTCAAGGGATAATGCTTTCAGAAAAGAAAATGATCATAGGACAGTCTTCCATAGACTTTCTAGGAGTAAATATTTCAGATAGAAAGTATACTTTGCAACGTCACATAGTCGTTTCTCTTGGAGAATTTCCAGATAAGCTCACAAATGCCAAGCAAATACAACAGTTTCTTGGGATTGTCAATTACATGTCAGACTTTATCCAAAAGATATCCAAATACAGGAGTTGTTTAGCTCAATTGCTAAAGAAATCACCTCCAGAATGGAATACTATTCATACAGAAGCTGTTCAACAACTGAAAAGATTAGCTGAAAGTCTTCATCAGGCAAATCACTGATACTACAAGCCCTGCTTTTGACCTTTCCCTTCGTAAATCTACTTCAAATAGGTTAGACTACTTGTATGAAATATCTCATGTACCTGAAGATAGTAAGATTCCTATCACTGACTTTCCTATTGTAAACCCCTATACTGTATTTGATAAACCTCAGACTTCTTTCGAAAAATCCATAAAAAAGTTTTTAGGCCCTTCTCGTCCTTCTACTTTTAAGGAATATGTCCAAGCCTCTAAGTTTGATCAGTTCAATATTCCAGCAAGTGAAACAGAAAATTTTATCACTCTTGCTCTTCCTAGAGAGTTTGTGATTCCATGGCAAAAACAAGGGTACACTCATCTTCATTTTGGTGCAGTCAGACTGGTGCTAACCTTTCACGGAAGAAAGGGACTTCCTATAGCTTCTAGAATTTCACTTCTTGATTCTAGATTCTTAGAATACCAAAATGCAGTTATAGGAACTGTCCAAACCACTCTAAATGCAGGAACAGTTTTTGTAACCCTTTTTCCCAACTTTAACATGTCCTTTCAAGATCCCCACCTTTGTGATGCTCTTAAAGTACAGGTTCAGATTACAGGAGCCTCTCAGGTGCGAGACACATTTGCTGCCACACTTCATTATCAGCTGGCCTATAGACTTCAGAATCATGCTTTTGATATAGCAGTACCAGAATTAGCCCAGTCCAATGAAGCTCTCCTGATTCAAGTTGATCCAGTGATGACGCCAATGTGTACATTTGTTCCAAGATAGCTTAACAAGGAACAAATGACCTCTATCTTCCCAGAGTCATGGATTACAAAATATGAGATGCTTCATCAGGCAAATAAGCCAATTTAGTCAAATGAGCCTTTCTTTATCAGAAAAGCAAATGGTGAAGTAGAGACAAGATTTCTAACGAACCCTCCAGAAAAGAAAAATGTAACAGTTTTCCCTTTGAACTGCTTTCTTCTAAGAAATTTCCATTTTTTGGAGATTCATCATGCGGAGAGTTTCATCTCCCAATGGTTCTGGAAGGGAATTGAGAAAAGTGTGCTTGGAATTAACATCATCCATACCATTAAAAGAGTAGTATCTCCTCGACATTCTGTCAAAATGTTTTTCCAAGACTTTTCTTTCAAATGAGCAGCATGCAGCAACAATTCTCGATCCTAAAATATTACCCAGAGAATTCTGGTTACCCCATCACCAGATGTTCAAAGCAGCAAATGGAGAAACATTTTTGATCACCTTGAAAAGCAAGCCTATCCTCATTTTTCCCAACCCTCACCATTAAACATCAAGTCCTTGGATCCCCTCTTACAGGTAGAGACCTTCTTATAGGATTAGACATAGGTAATACTTATTGAGTAAATACTACATGTAGAGGTAATGCACAACATTCCAGTTGGTTATCCAAAAGGCAAAATTCTAATAATTCTTTTATTAGAAACTAGAAAAGCATTGAGTACACAGTTGGTGTGGGCATTTTGTTAAATGCTAAATTTACTATCAAAATATAGTAAAAGTGGGCTGCATCAGTGGAGGCAAAGCCAAATTTTTTGACTTTTGAGTCATAGTGCACATTTTTTGACTTTTGAGCTACAACGCACAACCAAAGATGGCTGTGCACGATAGCTAAGATGGTAAAAGAAAAAAAAATTATTAAAAAATATATTATTTTATTGTATTGGTGGTGATGGTTGTTGTTTATGTAGATATATTATTTTATTATGTTGAATGCTAAAGTAAAATCATTGATATTATGTGTTTTGTAAAGTGAAGTAGTAAAATATATAAAATAGCTTTTTGTAGTGCCAAATTGCTAAATTTTTTGGCACCACAGATGCTGATGCTCTTTTGGACATTATATTGATGTCATATTTGCTTTGGACTCTAGAATTGTCCTTTAAAACCCGTAAAGCTTATTGCATCTTCATATGCACCACAGTAAGGGTTTGTTTGAGATCCGCTTATTTTGCTGAAACTGAAAATTTTTTACTGAAAGTATTGTAGATAAAGGTAAAAATTAGCTGAAATAGTATAGTGGGACCTATGAATAATACCAAAAAATGTAGTGGAGCCCATAAATAATAGCAAAAATAAGCTAAATAATAAAATAAACAAATTTTTTAATTTGAAGCCAAACACACACTAAGTAGTGAAGGATAGCCCTCCATATATTAGGACTATTCCGATGTCAAAGATAGGAAAATCCATATTCCACAATTTTCTTTCATCATGACAATGCAACATCAAGTGATTAGTGATCAACTGTCTCTCTCCACTACCCTACCACGTACAGCACCAATTCTCACCAATACAATGTTTCTCTTCCTCAAATTTTAGTAGAATTGTAAATTTCTTGAAACTTAAATAATAGAGTTTTAAATAATTAAAATTATCATATCAATTAATAAGATAAATAGAATTTTAGTTGGAATATAATTTTTAATTTCTTCAAACTTAGGTAATAGAGCTTTAACTAAATAAAACTATCCTGGCCAAAATAAACTAATTTAATAATTCAAGAAAGTTTAACCCTAACAAATAAATAGAATTTTAGTTGAAGTATGATTTTTAATTCCTTGAAACTGAGGTAATAGAGTTTTAATAAATTACATTATTCTAATAATTAATGAAAGTGTACCTATCGCAGAGAAGATAGCTATTTGACGCAAACACAACTTCTAAGACCCAACTTATATATTCCAAAGATGATATGACACACCACAATTGTTACTTCGATAGGATCGATTGATGATGTTATACATCCCACAATTGTTAATTTGATAGGATTTGTAATTTCTTTTTTTTACGAGAGATTGTAGAATAATTATTGTACACGACCAAACCAAGAAACTGTTTTAAAAATACTATTCTATGATAAGATAAGATAAGATTAGTTTTAGTCTAGCTTATATAAACTAGATTCTATATAAGTCTTTCTGAAAAAACTGATTATATGTACGTGAAAGCGCTAAACCCACAATAATTTTTTTCAAAGTTTTCTCATGGATACCCTACTAGAAAGTCTCAAAGTCGAAATTCTCCATAGACTCCCTCTTCAAACCTTGGCTCTATGCAAGTGCATCTCCAAGCACTGGCTCACTCTAATAACCTCTACGCCTAGAGTTTTCGCGGCTCGTCACCACAACGAGTTGCCAGTGACACTTCTTTTTCAGTACTCAGCAAAAAAATCTACATAATCAAGGAAAAATTCAAGTACAGTGAATTCAATACTAGTACTATTGGAGAATCTGTTGACGTAGTAGCTTTCATGCAAAGACTTGTTGTTGTGCCTTGGTAGAGTTTCTTCTAATAATTAATACATCGTAAACTGTATTACCATGCAGTGGCTGAAACTCCCTCCTGTTCGTGAAGTGCCTGGAAAGCTCCATGTTGGGTTGGTTTGTGATTCTGTTTATAATAAACATGATAGAATTGAGAGTTGGTGCAGAGTGGTACGTCTAATTCTTGATCTTCATAATAATATCATAGTGGAAATCTTCTCATCTGATACAGGTGAATGGTGTGAGATACAGATGTCATCACGTCCACAACAACAACCTTTTGGTTTGGAGAGCGCAGCTATGGATATAAGTGGCCATTAACAGACTGCTTTTGAGGAGTACTGGTGGTGTTGTTGCATTTGGTAGAATGATTTTCTGGCAGAGTTCAAAGTGGAGCATTTTTGGGTTTGATCCAAACAATTGTGATTGTTATTTCATTAATCTAGGAATAGGCCTTGATGAAATAGTGGATTGTATGGGAGTGTGTAATGGGTGCCTGAGAATCTGCATGGTTTTACGATTTTTTGATCATCTAGAGTTAACTGTGTTGGAGTTGAAGGATTATAAGGAAGGCGGCATGTGGCGTTCGGAGCACATGGTTGGGTTCCAGGATATGGATTAATTCAAGCAACGCTTGGCTGAGAGAGATTGTGAAGAAGAAAGATTTATTGGATTATGGATTAAGGGTTCTAGCTCATGACCCTAGAGATGGTGATGTTGTGTATTTGGAAATCAAACAGCAGTTGATAATGTGCATGCAACATGAAGAAGAAAAGGCTAAAACTGATCCGTGATATTGCTGATGATTGCTTTTATGAGTTGGGCAGTGTCTACACCTTTGTGCTCCCAGGGTGCCCAACTCCAATTCCTTCTCTCCCACAAAATATTACCATGAAAGAGAGAAAAGTATAATGGGCAGTGTTTGTGAGCATACATACACACTCGGCCTATTATAACCGAATATTTTTTAAGTTTGAAATCATGATTTAAAGTCACATTCTCAGTCAAAGATGGAGTCATGATTTGGAATTAAAGGTGGTAGCTTTGTATGTTGTAGGTTGTGTGGTTGCTGTAGTGGCTTCGGCTTTTATGTGTGTAGTCGTGTAGACTGTAGTGAGTCTTTTTTTTTTTATTTTTTTGGTAAAAACAAAATTATTTAATTTAAAATTTTTTTAAGAGCCAAGTTATTTGTTTTTGATAAAATTGATTGATTAGTCTTAATTTTTTTTAGCTTTGCTATTGAAAATTTTTCTTATTAGACTTATTTTTTGGATTTTTATACTTTGTTTTAGATTTTAGATTTATAAAAAATTTTATGGCCTTTACAAGAAGGAAAATCTAGATTTACAAACTTTTTACAAATTGTTCTTGTGATGAGTGGTTATTAGTAAGTAAAATGTGATATAAGTGGTGAGTTCAAATGCAAACTAGTAAGAATTTACTACCTTAATAATTTGTAAAAATTTTGTAACTATAGCATTTCTCTTATAATGATCAATAGTATTATTAAGGGGTTAAAAGGTAAGCTAAAATTAGTACCTACATACATGTGTACTTCTATTCCTTAAAAAAAATATTAGGGGGGTAATCCACAAATGGCTCCGTCCACGTTTTCAGTTATAATTGGTTGCATGTGCAATAGGTTTTACCAAAGTATAATTGTTACAAACCCGTTGAGGTTGGAATGGATCTATTATTGCTGAATGATTTTTTATTTTTCTTCTTGTTCTTTGTTTTTTAATAAAATTTTTTATAAGTATTTAAAAGCTTTTTTAAAGACCGAACCAACCTTCATGCAAACCCTTTTTTGCTGTCCTATGATTCTGTCATCTATGTGCCGGCATGGCTAGGATTATAATCTTATATATCCAAATTTTCTATGCCACACTTTGTATGAAAAATCTTTGGAATTGAACAGTACTTGATAGTCTGCAACATGCAGAGTCACACTCTAGAAGTGATATGTACAGTTTCTGACATGAACTTTTATCTGTGTGGCAGTGTCTACACCTTTGTGTACCCATGGTGGCCAACTCCTATTCTTTTTTTTATTTATTTTTTTGATGAACCAGAAACTTTATTAAAGAATGGAAAAACCAAAGCTACAAGGCCCTCCTGGACTCTTCCAAAATGATGGAAGAGAAACAGGCAGGGCAATTCCCAACATCAAAAAGACCAAAGAAATTACAAGAAAGAGACCATTTTGCTTAAGTGTGGGCTGCTGTATTACGCTGCCTAGGCACCCACTTCACAAAAACCTTATCAGAGACAGACAAAAATAACCTCAATTCAGAGCACAAGGACCAGAACCTCCAAGGGGGGGGTCTCGGCCATGTCATTGAGAAGATGCACACAGTATTGGCAATCTGATTCCACAAAAATGTACTCATTACCCATGGCAAGAGCAAAAGAGAGAGCCCACTTAATAGCCTCCGCTTCCGCCAAGAGAGGGAGGGTGGTATTTACTTTCATAGATCCGGCAAATACCAACTCCCCTCTCCAATCTCTTGCCACTGCAGCTATAGAAAAGAAGCAAGACCCCACAGCCGCATCGACATTAATTTTAAAAGACGTACCTGGGGGAGGGATCCAAGTCTGAACCGAGGAAGGAACCTGCTAATAAGAGGTAGAGCCTTTGGGAATATTATGCTCAAAGAAGAGGCATGAGATCTTCATAGACACCCTATCAACATTTAGAGTTCCATTACCAAATAGGACCTGATTCCTCTGTTTCCAAACCATGTCACAGAGGATGGCACCATACAACAAAAATTCTTCCATCTGGCCCAAACATTGATTAACCAAAAAAGGGGGGAACAAGAGGAAGTTGACAAAATCAGATGCTGACCCAAAAGCCAATAAGTCAATCCTCACGCCCCAACGGCTTCGGAACCATAAGGATTTTGCAAACGGGCATACCGTGAACAGATGAAGGGAAGTTTCCAAAGCTGAATTACACAAGGGGCAGCTCCCATCCATATTTTCATTAAACATATTGATTACCTCTTTGGTAGGCAAAACATTTGCAGCTATTCTCCATTGATGCAACTTTAAGCGCTCATGAATTTTGGATCTCCAAATCTGGCCTCTAATAAAGTCGGAATTTGAGGGAGGAGAGCCATTCCTACACAGCCAATAAGCGGACTTGACCGAAAAAATTCCAGAGTTTGTTGCAGTCCAAGACCAACTATTTTCCATAGGGCAACTAGGAATGAGAATTTTTAGGATAAGCTCAATCACATGCTCCTCAAATAACAAACTCAGCTTTGGAATATCCCAACTCCTTTAGTTTGGAGTAAGGAGCTGAGAAACAACCAAAGCAAAATCCGGGTCAACTTCAAATTTCGGGGTAGGGATGAAACCAGGGAGATCAGGAATTCACGGGTCAATCCATGTTCTAATGGAGTTCCCATTGCCTACCAAAAGACAAGCTGCATTTGCAATAAGGTGTTTTGTACCCATCAAGCTTTTCCAAAAGGGGGACGCATTGCTAGGAGAATGATGAGCCAGCCAATTATCCCGAATCTTGTATTTTGCCCTCATAATCTTAATACAAGACAATCCTTCCCGGATAGGATCCACCGGCCAAGTTTGGAGAGGAGAGCTTGGTTGAAATCCCAGAATTTTCTGAAACCCAAGACACTCTCCTTTCGTGGCAAACATAGAGAAGACCAAGACAATAGAGACCAATACGAACCCACCCTTGATTTAGGGCTCCACCAAAATCTGCGCACAGATGCATCTAATTGATCACTAAGACCTTTAAGGAGAAGAGTAGCCAACATAGAATACGTCGGGATGGCTTGGGCCACCGATCTAATCAGAGTTGCTCTACTAGACCAAGACAGATTTTTACTTTTCCATCCCTTGAGCTTACTGTCCAATCTTTCTTTAACATAACTGAAATCCTGAGTTTTGCTCTTTGATAGAAAGAGAGGAACACCCAGATATGTTGTACTTTGAGGTAGTAAATTGAGACCCCAACAACATTTAACTTGATTCATAAACTGAGTGCTCACACCTTTGGAAGGGAAGCAGCCAGATTTTTCCACACTGATAGATTGACCTGACCAAGAGCAGAATTTCTCCAAACAACGCCTAAGAATGGCTAGTTCAGAGGATTTAGCTTTGCAAAACAAAAGAATGTCATCTGCATAGCAGAGCTTAGAGATGGGTGGTGCGGTATTAGAAACTTTAAACCTAGTTAAGTTCTTTTGAGACACTTCTCTATTTATCAATCTCATGAGAACCTCATTGCCCAAAATAAATAAGTATGGGGACAGGGGGTCCCCCTGCCTAAGCCCTCTCGAGGGGAAGAAGCTTGGACCAAGGCCACCATTCAAGAGCAAAGTGAACTCAACTGAGGAAAGGCACTGGTGGATGAGATTAACAAAGCTGTGACTGAAGCCAAAAGCTTTTAAGACTGCCATCAAAAAATTCCATTCCATTCTATCGTAGGTTTTTTGGAAATCAAGCTTGATTCCAAGGAAACCCTTCTTCTTCCTCGTAAATTTGAAGCTGTGAACAATTTCATGGGCCAAGACCACATTTTCATTAATCCATCTATTAGGCAAGAAGGCCACTTGAGCCGGATCCACCATTCTATGTAGGAGAGGTCTTAGTCTATTCACTAAAATCTTGGATATCACTTTGTAGCACACATTACACAGTCCGATAGGATGAAAATGATTAAAATTGCATGCCCCTTTCTTTTTAGGAATGAGGTGGATGAAGGTTTTGTTGAAATCTTTCAAAAGCCAGCCACTGCGAAAGAAGCTTTAGGTAGCTTGAACCACTTGATCACCCACTGTGTCCCAGTAATGCTTGTAGAAGAGAGCTGGGAAGCCATCCAGACCTGGGGCTTTGAGTGATTTCATCCCAAACACCACCTTCTTGATCTCATCTCTAGTGGGAATTTTGCAAAGCTCCGAGTTCTCTTGGTCAGTAACACAAGACTCTATTAAATTCTTCAGGTTTGCTGGGAAGAGAGGGAGGCTAGACAAGAAAAGGGAGGAGAACTTTTCCAAAAAATAGTTTTGAATTTCCTCCCGGTCTCTAATCCAAATACCATCATCGAGCTTAATTTCTGAGATGCAGTTTCTTCGTTTTCTAATTATGGTTGAGAGATGGAAAAACCTTGAGTTACGGTCACCCTCTTTAATCCACAATTCCCTAGACATCTGACGTAACCTCATGTCTTCTCTATCTAGCCATTCATCAAGGTCTAAATTTAAGGAAGCTTCAAGTTCCAAATTCTCCCTTGTGGGGGTAGATTGTTGAACCTCGGCAATTTTGGCTTTGAGGTCTTTAATTTTTTTCCTTTGAATTTCCAAAGGTGCTTTTGTTCCCGTGCTTTAGCTCATGGCTAGTCACAGTTAACTTTTTGACTAACTTAAAGCCTTGAGAGCCATCAACCCTGCATTGCCAAGCATTTTCCACAACCGATCTGCTTTCCTCCTCCTTAGTCCACATTGCTTCAAAATGAAACGACCAAGTCAAAATATCAGTGTCTAGGAATGTATCAAGCATAATCGGGTTATGATCCGAGTTCGAATTACATAAACGTCTGACCCCTGCTTTTGGGAATAAAGATTGCCGCTCTTGATCACATAAACATTGGTCTAACTTTTCTTTTATATTGGCCAAACCTTCCCTCCTATTTGACCACGTAAAGGATGGACCCGAAAAGCCCAAATCAATAGCACCTGTGTTAGACATGAAATCTTTGAGATAACAAACAGAACCCTCAGCCACTGCACATCCACCACGTTTCTCTTTCGCACGCTTGATGCAATTTAGATCTCCGATTGCAACCCAAGGCCCAGAAAAAGAAGACACCATATTCTCCAACAAACCCCAGAATTTTTCTTTTTTGGACCTTTGGATTGGACCATAAATGGCAAAAAGAAGCCAAGGAGCTTCAGGGGGGGGTCTGAATAAACCAGCGCCACTATCATGTTTTTATTTGAAAAAAACCACTTCTAGTTCAACACCCAACCTCCAAAACAACGCAAGACCCCAGACAAACCTTCAGCATCAACACACCAAGAATCTACAAACTTCAGTCTATCACAAATCTTATTTATTCTTATAGATTTTATTTTGGTTTCGGAGAGGAAAACAATATCCGGATTTGACTCGCGAATAAGCTCCTTTAGAGCTCTAACTGTCGAGGCTCTGCCAGCACCTCGACAGTTCCAAGCTAAAGTCCTCATGGCAAGGTCAAAAATCAAGATTGGAATTAAAGGAATATGGTGAGCCAAGATAGAATTTTCATATCCAATACAAGAGCAGCAGTTTATATAAAACCCACCCTCACAGTTAAAGGACAACAATATCCAATCAGGGCTTCTCCAAACCAAAATCAGAGATAATATCAAAATCCCAAGTAAACCCAGCAATAAAAGCATCAGAGAAAATACCACCAGAAAGATGAGAACTCACTGAAGGCGCAATCGTTGTCAAGGACGGAGCAGAATTGGCGCTGGCTGGGAGTGAATAGCCGAACAGGACCCACTAGTCTGAGAAAGAAGAAAAACGCTTGCAATTGATGGATCAAAAACTCACCGATGACCGGCAACAAACTAGCAGAGAAATGAACCCACTGGGATTAAAAGGGAACCCACGAACAAGGTCGATGAGACCCACAAAGCGAAACCCACAAAACGTGGGTAAAGATGAAGCCACACGGAAGTGGAAATTTTCCACACAGAGGTGGTAGTGCAGACCACACAGAGGTGGAGGAATACCCACACAGAGGTGGTAGTGAAGGCCACACGGAGGGGGTAGAGAAAGCCACTACAGAGGTGGAGAAAAATCCTACGTGCCAACTCCTATTCTTTTTCTCCCAGAAACAGAGAAAAATAATGTTGGAACAAAAATCCTCTCCATCAAATGCAGTATGTCATATGTTTAATTAGTTTTTCCTTTTATATACTTTGGTTATTTTATAAGAAAAATAATGAAACAGGCCAAAGATAGCGGATTTTTGTTCCTATTTGTTGCTCTTTCTATTGAATTTCACAGACACTAGTTTTCTACGGAATGATCCGTCTTTTGTGATTTGCTTGCTAAACTGATAGCCTTTGTGCATCTCTCCTTTTATGACAAGAGTTTTGGGCTCAGTCTGTTAGGTAGCATAGGATTATGGATTACTTTATTGTATAAACTATGTCCAATTAATGTTGGCATTAATGCTGGTTCTGTTGTTATTGCTAATTTGAGATATAATAATATATTTTTTATTGTTATTTTTTAAAAATTTCTCTGTATCTATTTCTTTGATGATTGGAATTTAGTTTGAAAAACTTGTGATTTCTCTTTTGTTGAATGCTGTTATGATATATGGTTTTTATTCTTTAGGTTGAGAACCATATGGGTTATGTACTATTAGCAGTGGTTACTTTTATTGATTATGATGTGAAATTTGACATGTCTATTCATAAAGTTGCAAATACAGATCTGGGCTTTTATTATTGTTGGATTAGTTTATGTTATACTGGGAATGATTTGAAGGACCCAAGTTGAGCGTGATTAGTGTTAGTCTGTTTAGTGAGCAAGAAAAGTTAGGTACTATTGTGATCGTTTGTACAATCTGTAATGTGGGGTATGTAGAAAATATATAGTGCTGATGGCATCAGCCTGACGTAGGTATTGTAAATTAAGTTCTTTAATTATATTCAAACACATAATTACATTAAATTTATTTCTGCTAAAAAGATAACACTGCAATACAGCTGTGTTTGAATTTAATTTTGGAACCTAATATACTACACCTAAGAAATTATAGCTAAGTTTGTTGGGCTATGTGGAGTTTGGTTTGTTTTTGGTTCAAGGGTATTTATTTATCACTTTAGATTTAGGGTTTGCTAATGTAATGAGAAACTATATTGCATGCCTCTGTAAAATCTCTCTGACACAGTAAAATTCCCGCAACTTCATTGACGTAAGTAAATTGTTGAACTATGTATATCTTGTGTCATGTGCTTGTCTTTGTGTGTTATTTTTCTTTTATTTTTTCATCTCTCATAGATCTACAAATTTGGATAAATTCCTATCAACTAATATTAGAGCTTGGTTTGGGTGGGAACGATGGGTGGAGATGAAGGAATGACGTTAGGAATTGAAGAGTTTGACTACACAGATTTTGGATTTTGGATAATGTAGATTAAAAATTATATATATGGGAAGAAATTACTTCTACCACTTTAGGAGCAGATGCACCTTGTTGTTTACTGACGGCTTTTCAAACAGACCAGACAAAGGTGCATCTAATGTGGTCTGTATGAAGAGCTGTCGATAAACAGCAAGGTTCATTTGATGTGGTCTTTTCCTTCAAAATGTTGTGTGCAGCTGATCTTGACAGGGTTAATCGAATAACCCCAAAACATGTCTATCAAGAACTTGCCAATATGCATCATCCATATCATCTAGTCGCTCCCCCAGAAGTGGTAGATGAAATTTCTTCTCATACAAATAATCCTTAATCTGCATTCTCCAAAATCCAAAATTTGTGCCGTCAAACTTTTTGATTTCTAAGTCCTTTCCTTCATCTTTTGCCGTCGCCTTCTACTCAAACCAAGCTCTGATACTAGTTGTTAGGAATTTACTAAAATTCCTAGATTCTTGAAAGAGGAAAAATAGAAGAAAAATAGCACAAAGACAATTACATGATACAAGATTTACATGATTTGTCAATTTGCCTCCATCCACAACGTTGTAATAATTTTATTGTGTCAAAGAGATTTTATAGAGGCATGTGGTACAGTTTCTCAATACATTAGCAAATCTTAGTTCTAAAGTGAAAAATAAATACCCAAACAATGGGTCCAGGATGGGCCAAAAAAACAAACCTGCTGCTCATAGCCCAACAAAGTTTTGCCTTTTTTTTATTCATTATGGTCTTCAAACTTGTCTAGTATGAGTTGTTTCAAAAGATTGTATTATAGTACCACCTGCCTCTATATGTTTGATCCTTCACCCTGCTTTGTAATGGATGCTTAATCTATATTTATTTGAACATGTCTACTTGGTTAAGCTATTTTATTTTGTAATCATAGCTAGCAAACACCATCATATACATTGTCCTTTTTTTTGGGGTAATTCAGTGAATATTATTGAAGAATACAATTAAAAAAGGAGTCAAAGACCCAAACCAGATACAAGCACACAGGCACACAGCCCAGGCTAAAGGCCTCTGCACCATGCTAAACAAAGAGCATAACACTTTGTTTCCTAAACAAAACTAGAATAGAAACAAAACACCAACACCAAGAACACTTAAGTAGCAGCTAAACAACTAATAAACCTAAGAACATAGCATCACAGCAGGATCTAGTCCCCAAAATTTGCAAATATTGGAGTTCATTGCAGAATACTGGAAGTTTGCTTTGAAATCCAATCGAGCACTAACATTTCTTCTAATGCTTTTCAAAATTTGCTCATCACACCAGACTGTGCTAGCATGCATACTGGCATTCCTTTGGAGCCATATATGGTATAGGGAAGACCACCAAGCCAATTTATACACACACTCTTAAAACTTTTACCTTTTAGGTGAGCACGCCCCCATGCCACCAATTCATCCCATTCAAATTCAGGATCTGATACAAGGAAGAAATTCATAACACTAGTTGTCCTTATTAGTATGCTCTGTGATTTACAGTTGCCACAATAAGTGGATCCTCTGTGCTATTCACATCAGAACACTGGATTTGATAATCAAGTAGAACACTAAGGAGCTTGTTCCTAGAAGTTTCAAAGAACCTTGTTTTCCATAGTAACCTTGTGGATGTTTAAGCTTGAGTTGGCGTTTAGTCCTGTTAGGTCTTGGCAAACAGTTCTTTCTCGAAGAAACTATCATGGCAAATGCATCTTCAGAAATCACTGATACAACTAGCTCTACCTTTGACCTTTCCCTTCGCAAATCTACTGCAAATAAGTTAGAGTACCTGTACGAAATTTCTCATATTCCTGAAGATAGTAAGATCCCCATTACTAATTTCCCTATTGTAAATCCTTATACTGTATTTGATAAACCCCAAATCTCTTTCAAGCAATCCATAAAAAAGTTGTTAGGCCCTTCTCGTCCTTCTCCTGTAAAAGAATATGTTCAAGCCTCTAAGTTTGACCAGTTTAATATCCCAGCAAGTGAAACAAAAAATTTCATTACTCTTGCCCTTCCCAGAGAGTTCGTGATTCCATGGCAAAAACAAGGGTACACCCATCTTCATTTTGGTGTAGTAAGGCTAGCACTAACCTTCCACGGAAGAAAGGGACTTCCTATAGCTTTTAGAATTTCACTCCTTGATTCTAGATTTCTAGAATACCAAAATGCGGTCATAGAAACTGTTCAAACCACTCTCAATGCAGGAACAGTTTTTGTTACCCTTTTTCCTAACTTCAACATGTCCTTCAGAGACCCTCACCTTTGTGATGCTCTTAAAGTACAAGTTCAGATTACATGTGCTTCTCAATTGCAAGATACATTTACTGCCACACTTCATTATCAACTAGCTTATAGACTCCAGAATCATGCTTTTGATATGGCTGTACCAGATCTAGCCCAGTCCAATGATGCTCTACTGATTCAAGTTGATCTAGGAATGACACCAATGTGTACATTTGTTCCTAGACAATTGCATAGGGATCAAATGACTTCTATCTTTCCAGAGTCTTGGATTACAAGATATGAGATGATGCATGTAGTCCTCAGACCAGATGATATGAGATGATACAGTTCTCCTCAGACCAGATGATTTGGGTTAGTTAACACTCTGTTACAGTTCTCCTAGGTGTTTAAACTTAAATCCAATCATTCCTGTAGTCCTCGAACCAGATGATTTGGGTTACTTAACACTCCGTTACAGTTCTCCTAAATGTTTAAACTTAAATCCAATCATGCCTATAGTCCTCGGACCAGATGATTTGGGTTAGTTAACACTCCGTTACAGTTCTCCTAAGTGTTTAAACTTAAATCCAATCATGCCTATAGTCCTCGAACCAGATGATTTAGGTTAGTTAACACTCCGTTACAGTTCTCCTAAGTGTTTAAACTTAAATCCAATCATGCCTGTAGTCCTCGAACCAGATGATTTGGGTTAGTTAACACTCTGTTACAGTTCTCCTAGGTGTTTAAACTTAAATCCAATCATGCCTGTAGTTCTCGGACCAGATGATTTGGGTTAGTTAACACTCCGTTACAGTTCTCTTAGGTGTTTAAACTTAAATCCAATCATGCCTGTAGTCCTCGGACCAGATGATTTTGGTTAGTTAACACTCCGTTACAGTTCTCCTAAGTGTTTAAACTTAAATCCAATCATGCCTGTAGTCATCGGACCAGATGATTTGGGTTAGTTAACATTCCGTTACAGTTCTCCTAAGTGTTTAAACTGAAATCCAATCATGCCTGTAGTCCTCGGACCGGATGATTTGGGTTAAATCCAATCATGCCTGTAGTCCTCGGACCAGATGATTTAGGTTAGTTAACACTCCCTTACAGTTCTCCTAAGTGTTTAAACTTAAATCCAATCATGCCTGTAGTCCTCGGACCAGATGATTTGGGTTAGTTAACACTCCGTTACAGTTCTCCTAAGTGTTTAAACTTAAATCCAATCATGCCTGTAGTCCTCGGACCAGATGATTTGGGTTAGTTAACACTCCGTTACAGTTCTCTTAAGTGTTTAAATTTAAATCCAATCATGCCTGTAGTCCTCGGACCAAATGATTTGGGTTAGTTAACACTCCGTTACAGTTCTCTTAAGTATTTAAACTTAAATTCAATCATACCTGAAATCCTCGTACTAGATGATTTGGGGTGGTTAACACTCTCTTGCTCTTCACCCGAGTGTTTAAAGTTAAATCCACCTACGCCTGAAGTCCTCAAACCAAATGATATGGGTTAGTTAACATCGTCTTATAGTCTTATAGTCATTATAGTCATTATTAGTTAACATTCCGTTACAGTTCTTTATGAGTATTCAAGAAAACCTATGATATCTTCACATCATTCATTGCATTCAATGTTTGTTAATAATTCTTGTACGACCTATTTCTTCCAGTATTTAAATAAGGTGTTTGCATCACTGGCACGATATCATTGTTAAGGCTGCTTATATTACTGTAATTACAAGTTATAATTGTTTGCAATAATAATAAGTCTCATAAGATATGCAACGAAGACACTAAGAATAGAAGAGAAACGATTTCATTGATTAAAAAAAAAAAAAAAAAGGTAGTCCACAATTCCTTACATAAAAGAAAGACTAATACAAGTATGAAATAAAAACTCCTAAACGTCTAAGCCTTCATCTCGGTGCCCAAAGGGTCAGCAACCTAACTGAACTGAGCAGCAGCAACTTCGGGGGCTTGTTCCTTAAATTCTGAAAGGGATTTCTTTTTTCCCAAGTCTTTGCCCTTATCCTGGGGAGCCTTAGCTTGCTCGCCCTGATCACCAGGCTGACCAGATTCCCTGGGATCCTCAGCTGGCTTGCCCTGATCACTAAGTTGACCAGACTCCTTGGGGGCCTCAGGGTTGATAGGAGGGACTTGGCCGATCAGGGGTTGCTTCGAAGCCTCTGGGAGTTGCATAGGGGGAGAGGAATCAGACCCTGGGAGTTTGCGAATATCAGGATCGTAGTATATACTCCCAAGTTGCCTCAAGTCAGATTCCGCAGAGACCCCAGTGGCATCCAGCGCTTTTCCCCAAGTTACATTGCAGTACTCTCGGCTGACCGCGGCAAATTGCTCAGTAAGATTGACTTGGGTCTCTTCCACCCCCAGCCTATACGCTGCCTGCCTTTCAGCCTCAATTGCCTCCTTGGCCAACTGAGCGTTCTTCTCGGCCAATTTGGCAGTTTTCTTGGCTCTCTGAAGCTCAATCCGAAGATCCTTTACCAGCGCTCTCTCTGTTTCCAAATTGATCTCAGCCAAGTTTAGCAGCTGGCGTTGGTTTTCGGCTTGCTTCTCGGCATTTTTAAGACCAGCATCTAGACTATTCCTCTGTTTGGTCATTTCTTTTAACTGCTCGGACAGATGAGTATATTCTTCCTTCAAACTGCCCAACGATTTCTCTGCCTCGGACCGAGAGTGGGCCTCTACTTGGGATTCAGTATAAGTCTGTTTGTTCCACTCCTCGGCCACATAAACTTGTTGGGCAATCTGCATAGCAGAAAGAAAAATTTCAATAAAAAAAAAAAATCATCATCATCATTAGTATCCAAAGTGCAGAAATGGAATAATTTACTTACCATGGCTAAATCCCTTTTTAGGGATAAAAAGAGGTCATACTGACTGAAATGCCTGTATGAGTCCATGTCTCGTGGGAGGAGCAATGGCTGCTCCAAAGCCTCAGCAACGAGACCTGCTCTCCCCCCATCATAATTTCTAAGGGAGGTCTCCCAAGGAATTGGAGCACCATCCAATTCCAGCCTTGGGGACCAGGTGCTAGGTCCTCGGCGCACATCAGCCAGGAGGGCGTCATCTCGGCTATCTGTAGACGAAGCCCTCTTGCTCCGGTGGTCTTTAACCACCTTCTGTTGTTTGGTCCTTTTCGAAGGCGCTACCTCCCTTTCTTCATTGTCCATGAGGGGCCTCTTCTTCTTTGGATCTAGCCGTTGCTTGGTGTTGAGATCCAATGGAACCTAGGGAGGTGGTGGAGGAAGACTAATAACCGGCTGAGATGTCCTGGTCTCTTTGGGCTCAGCCTTTTTACCTCTATTCTTCATCAAGTCTCTTAGGCTCGCCATGTCTTCTTCCTCCTCCGAGGAGTCGTCTAGAACAGCAGTTACTAAAATAGGAGGGCGAATACTAGGCTGCCTGGCAATTTCCTCCTCAGCTTCTGGAACTTGTATCACTGGACCCCTTTCCGAAGCCTCTTCTTCAAATCTAAACTTGTCTATTTGCTCCTCAAGTGAAGAGGTTGAAGAAGAGACTCTTTCATCTGCTACTACTGGTTCAGGGGGAACCTGCTAAATAGGCTGGACAAGTAATGGCACGCCCTGCGGATTTGGATGTAGCGCGGGGGCAAGATCTAACGGTGCTAAAAAATTATGCCGTGAAACGTCTATGCGTTTGAGCCGATAGTCTCCTTAAGTGATAGCATTGCCGGCCGGCTGAAAATCTTTCGATTTTGGCGTGAAACCAAGAATGAGAGGAACGGATCGGAGCTGCCCGTCTTCACTCACAAAAATTTCTGATCATAGTAAGTAATTAAGCGCGGCAACGTTTGTGAGATTGAGCCAAGGAGAAACGTGATCTTTATCTGTTAACACCACAAGAAAAAGAAACTTGGTCAAAAACTTGAAAACAATGATACAAAGAGAAGACAGATTGTTAAAAAACGAAGATCCTAAATCTATTGTTTAGAAACCTAGGTCTAGGAGGTCCCACCTGGCTCTCCTGGTTGGGTTAGGCAATGAAGACCGTCATGCCACGCGCCCGAGACGATCAGATAGTCGTCTTTCATCCCTTTATTAGACTTAGGAAGGTAGGAGACGAGCCTAACGACGTCGGACCGGGATTTAAGATAGTATCCCGCCCCCTTTTGGCTATAACATTCGTACATGTGTACCACATCAAGCCAAGTAAGCCCTAATCCTAGATGAAGGTTCAGGGCGTCAATAGCTCCTAGGATCCTAAAGACATTGGGTGCGCACTGCTCAGGGGAAAGCCTATGGTTGCGAAGATAGTTTTTAGTGACAGAACCCATAGGGAGAGTCGTTCCTCCTTCTATGAATGCTATCATAGGGATTACAACTTCTCCCTCTCTTCGGTCGGTTATTATCCTTTCTGGAGGACAATACCTCAGATTTACTCCTTGTGGTATGTCGTAGGTCTCCTTAAAATTCCTCTATTAAGGCAGGACTATCGACAAGATACTGAAATCTACTCATTTTTGGTTGACTAGAGAAAGACGCAGAACAATAGCTGGGAGATAAGAGTTTGAAGGCCGAGAACCCTAGCCGAGAAGAGGATGAGTGGTTTGAAGATGTTGAAACTTATGCAAACTAAATCGGAGAATGATCTTTGAATTCGCAGAAAGACTTTTACAGACTCTGGGAAGAACTAGGATTGATAATTGGAAGGCTTGGTGGATTCGAGTGCTTGAGTTCGCTGGATAATCTGAAAATTTGCAAAGTAAAGAAGAAATAACCTCCTCTGAGGATTTATATATGGGGACAGATGAAAGGGTAAAAGTCATCCCGCCCAAATTCCGAGGAAGAACCACGTCCGTTAGATCAATAGTCCACCGTTGGATACTAGAGACAAAACACCGCCTGGGGTAATTAATAGCGCTTTGGGAATACTGAAACGGCATCAGCAATGATGAAACGCCTTAATCTATGCTCATACACGTGTGAAACTCAGATATTTCTGTACTTTAAACTTTTATTTCGTAACAAATCAAAATCCTATTTTTTCTCCTCGGATGCGAGGGAAAAATTAAAATTTTGAGGGGCTATTGTGGGGGGTAAAAGCTCAACCTTACGTATTGGGCCTAGGGCCCTATTTGAAGATTATTGTGTGTCCGAAGAGAAGAAGTCAGTTGAGAAGGAGTCTATGTGGAAGAGAGATACCTGAAAATGAAGAAGGAGTGCAATCCGAAGAGGTCACCAGTGGTTCGAAGAGGTCATACTCCTCGGATACAAATAGTCTTAATCAATCAAATGTCTGGAAGGTCCGAATGATCTTCTTAACAACTTCAATGATAGGGATAAGTTTCAAGCACATATGGAGATAATAGGAACGGAAAAATATCTAGAAGACAAGCTGCAACCACCACATTAAATGCACTACAGCTGCTTTTTTGGCCGCATTAATGTGGAGAAGACCCTTGAACAGTATAATCTCAGCTACCACCACTCACAGAGAGTTAAAGAAGATACCTGATGGAACATGTACTTAAGTGGATGATTAGATGAAGAACAAGTGGACGATGAAGATGAGGAGAAAGGATGCTATATAAAGTGGAGAAGCCTCTGATAAAAGAGGATCGAAAGAAAAGGAAGAAGCAGAAGAGAGTAATTTTACTGTAGCTCTAAGAGTTGTAATCATCTTTCATTCAATAATACACCTCTTCGGATATCCATTTGTTGAGTTTTCAAGTATGTTTCTACGTTAATACATCCCTTAATACCATAGTTAACTATTGTTTAATTCACATCCAACCCAGCTCTTTCACCAACTCTTTACAAATTCATTGTTTTAGGTTCATTGGGCTCATAATCCAAACCTTTTGGGCTTGTGCTACAAAAACTGACCCTACAATAATAAAGAAAATGTCTATGAAAAAATAATTTTGCAAAATGTTGAACATGATGATAACATTGACTTAGATGAAGTTAATTAGCCAAGATGATGAAAAGATATTATTATTTTGGTTCATATATCATGTATTACTTCTGAATTTAATCAATTTGAATGTCCATGTTATAAATAAGTTAATTTGATTTATTTAGTTAGCTTTGTTAAATTTTATTACATAAGTAATGATTAAATTAGTCATTAGTTGAATATATTTTGAATTCATTAGTTGAATATATTTTGAATTTATAATGAATATACCTTTTATATATGTATATCTATAACTATTTTATAATTTTATTAGGTGTTTGTATATTTTATGATACACGATTCGATACGATACACGATACAGAAAAATCAAAAATCGATTTACAATACGATTCACGATTTAATAACTATGTGTGTGTATATATATATGCGCGAAAGTTTTACAAATATATGTTGTATGCATGTGTAAATATATAAATTTTTGCTCTAGTTACTAATCAAGTGCACCTACAAATATTATTCTATATTTTCTTAACAATTTTTATTTGAAAACTGTACTTAATTTAGTTATTTTTTCTACCCACATGTAAGAATAAGACGGAAAGATGGAACCAACTCTCACCTAAAATGCATTTGATTATCAGCAGACAAGCATGCTTTTGCACCATTTTTAAAACCTCATCAAATTTCAAAGTTGATGGGAAGGATGATCTTGACCTAGAAGGTATTTACCGTATTCTTCGCATGTAACCAATGTTTATAAGTAAATCACTAAAGGGATAAAAAGTTAAAATTTTGTCACAATTTATTGAAGTAGCCGATTTCCAGTGGTAGACAATCACTATTTCATGATCCACAAATTTTTTTGTCATTCACCCTCAATCATTTCAACAAATTGTGACAAAAGTTATATCTCTATTACAATTTTCATTTGTTTCAACATTAATATTTTATGGAACATGTATCATTTTTCAAAAGTAATTTTTGGAAACAATATTAAAATGAGTTGGAAAACTATCTCTTAACTTTCCTTATATAGAGGTGTTTTAGGCTAAAATCTATCTTACATCGAAGTTTAATAAGGAAAGTCAAAATAGCTTTCATTTTGACTTTTTTTTTTTTAATAATACCAAATATAGGAAAATGTTATCCACCGAAACAAAGTACATACAAACAGATCCATACATTTGTGAACCCTCCTTTTCTGAGTAACTTGTTGAATGTAATGGTTGCCGACTTGCCCTGGACATCTGTTGTTCTTCACCATAAAACAAAAAGTGATTCCCACATGCCAAGTCACAGCCTCACCTATCTTTCCTTTTTTTTTTTTTTTTGCTTGGTAAGTGCGGGGGATTGAACTCCCGAGCAACAGGTCATTACGGAACCCGGGTACCAACTCGCCTAGATGGGCGGTGGTCACAGCCTCACCTATCTGTTCTGCCCCTTGAACCCCATATGAATTATTCTTATTATTATATTGCCTCAATAAACCTCTTTTTTTTTTTTTTTTTTTTTTTTTTTTTGAGAATACTAAGTTTTTTTAACACACACGGAGAGAGGAGAGAATGCTTTTTTAAAGAAATTTATAGTGGTGTATATCTAAAATGGTCTAACTCTTAGATACACAAAACAGACTTTAAACCTCTTTTACTCACACTCATTTTCTAATGTGAGATTAACCTACTATTTTTTCTTTTGAGAATACAAAATTTTTTAAACACGCACTCGGAGGGAGGGAAGAAGGTTTTTTTTTTAAAGAAACTGCATATTTTAAGAGTTTAAGAATTGTTATTATTATTGTGATATTGACCCGAAGGCAAGTGAGCATGAAAGGACACATCCAGTGAAGTATCACAATCTTTTTCTGGAGTTTGAGAGGGAAAGAAACTCTCTCCTCCAGCTATTTTCCAAATTCCTCAAATAATTAATTTACTTATTTGGACACAAGGTTTTAATTTACCATAAAATTTTCTGTGTTAATATTTAGTCAATCTTAAAAGAAAATGTTTGGTTTTTTTTTTATAATTGGTTTGTTGGGTCAATAGACAATTTTTTAGAATGTTAAGCTGTTCGTCATATTTTACCAAGCAAAGACAAACCCGCATAATTTTTTTTTTGTTTTACCCCAATTAATTATACAAATTATCATAGGTTGTTCAACTCTTATTCGATGATAAAAAAAAACTTTAATAATTAAGGTAATTAGAACTCATATAAATATTGATATCAGAAAATTGGTGGCTGAAATCACACTAGTGTTTGACGTCTTTTACATTGTTTTTTTAAATCAAGTTGGACCTACAATCATTTGTATTACCATTAATAAACTAATTTCACATTTCTTTTATTTAATGCACTATTATTTTAAAATGGACTTATAATGTATAAAACGGAGTAACATTTTTAAGTTAACTCTGTTTGTCACCTAATGTGATTTCTTTGAAATTTAAACAAAAAGAAGATTCAAAAATGAAATTGACTTAATTTTAAAAACTGATGAACTTAATAGTTGACTGTTGACTGATCAAAAAATCATTTTAATATATATGATATGATTTTGACCTACGACCTTCTTGGTCATACTGATTGTTTTTTTATCGACTATCAAAAATATCAATTGATTTATTTTTAGTGTCTGTTTAGTAATAACTTATCAAATTTTTTATTAAAAGTACTATAAATAACTGCTAAAAACTAAATAAAATAAGTTGACTGATTTTTTTCAAAAAGTATTGTAACAAAAAAGTAGAGTGAAACTCACAATAAGCAAAAACAATTTGATATTTTAAGCAAGAATCATAAAAGAGTAGTTGAAACATTTAATTGGAACTGAATTTTTGGCTAAAGCTTTGTAGTGGAATACTTAAAACGCTAAAAGCGAAATGAAATAAGCTTAAGGCTATGTTTGGATTGCGATTAAAAGGAAAAAAAAAATGCATGTTGATGTTTTTTTTGTGGGTTTCGTACACTGTTCACAAGACCTGCAAGTATGGATTTTTGCAAATTTTTCTTTAAAACTGAGTTTTACGACACTATTCACACATTTAAAAATTATTTTACTACAATGTTTTCAGTTTTCAATTTTTAGCAATAAACAGTATCCAAACATACCTAAGTCAAAACAAGCACTAACATCAATGTAAAAAGGATTCAATCCTGGTCCTTACGTGATGAGGAATCAAACAATTACCTAGAGCTGACTTTTCTACTAAATCTTTGCAGTGAATTACGTGAAATACTAAACCAAATAAGTTTGGGTTTTGTAAATAAGTTTACCAAAAACAGACTGGTCCTTGTTTGATGAAATAACCCACGAGGAATCAAATTAAACTTTAGTCAATAATTGTACGATTAAATTAATAATTTGACATTTTCTAAAAAAAATTAATAATTTGACTTTCTTTCTTATATATTAATTAATAATAATTTATGAGTTATTTAATTGGTAAAATCTCTGATAATTGAATAAAAAATTTGAAGTTTAATTCTCGTCTATACCAAAAATTAATTGACACCTTAATTCGATGATAAAGAGATATAATTAAAAACGGCATCATAAATTAAAACTATCTAAAAAAAATTAAACAATAATTTAACTTCGCAGAAATGTCTCTTATTAGAAAGCAAAATTTCGTCTGAGTCCAACAAAGTGGGCAGCAGCCACACATGACTACCTACCTATCAACAGTACAAAATACAAACCCACAAAGCCCAGTCCTTTTTTTTTTTTTTTGGTTAAAATTAAATCAATTTTTATCGCTTCAGTACCTCATTCATTTTTTTTTTTTTAACCCAGAAGGCAAAAAGTAATTTAAATACAAAATACAAAATAAATAAAAATATATTTTTTAAATAAAATAAAAGCCAGAACGATCTATATGACTATGGCGATCTGAAACCAAAAACCCTCAAAGGTCAAAACTTTTCACCGAACCAAACAACACGGTCCCCTCCGTTTCTCAACTTGTCTTTCTCTCTTAGCTACAAATCATCTTTTTGTAGCAACTTTTATTTTGGTGTTTTCTTTTTCCTTTGAATAATTTTATCAGAGTTTCAGAAAATGGCTTACGCATCTCATATTATCAATCACTCCAAAAAGGTTTACCATTACTCTCTCTCTCTCTCTCTTTGACTCTCTCAATTTTCATTTTTGGTGTATATATACTAGTTTTGATTTTCAAGTGTTCATTTTTAATTGTATATATATGTTAGTGATATTGATTTGTTTGTGTTTTTTTTTTTAATTTGGATTTTGATTGTGGTTGTGATTTTTGAATTCTAGACCCAATTTCATTATCTGGGTATTTTAGTTTTAGCTCTAATTCTAGTGATATAGCTTAGTTATACTGAGCTACAGGCATTAGATTTGTATATAGTCTGTGAATAAAGTTCTATTGTGTAAATGGGTCCTTTTTTTTGTGTTCATAATATGTGAATCCTAGCCCAATTTCATTTCTGGTTAATATAATTTTGGTTGTAGTTATAGGCAGTGATAATCTCATTTCAAGGCTTATTGTGAAAGATGGGTTATTTGTTTTGACAGTAGTTGTGGTGGCATCACCTTTGTTTTCATGGATTATGTTACTTCTAGGCTTAATTGATTTGTGGGTAATTAAGAAAGACTATGTTTTTAGTGTTCTTGGTGTGGATTGCCAAGTTTGGAGTTGTAGATACATTTTTCTAGTCATGAAAATCCAATTTTTAACTGCTTATTTAGCCTCAATTGGTGACTTTCATATGAATTGAGTACTTAACATCCGGTGATTACTGGGACATTTTGTGTGGGAATTGTTAATAGAAGCTTAAATTCCTAGTGACTGCTATAAAACTTTGAGCCATGCTGCACTAAATCAGAAGTGTACATCTTCACTGGTTTTATGCCCACCAATTCAAAGAGGTTTTGCTTTGCACTTGTCCAAACAGGTTCAAGTTAGTACTGCCCACTAGTACCTCCCCCCCACCCCCCAAAAAAAAGGAAAATGCTCTCTTCTTAAATAAGGCTTCTTCTTGCTCTTGATTTAAACGAGGTTCAAGCATTAAGTTTATATATATATATATATATATATATATTTTAAATTCTTTGTGTTGTTTTATTTGATGTATTATATATATTTTCATCGTTTTTTTGCAGTTAAGAAATGTGCCCAATTTTCTACGACATGAGCATTCCATTTTGGTTCGATGGTTTTCAAATGGCACTCAACCCTCTATTGGTAAAAGAGATGGTATGCTGATTATCTTGACTATTTGATGTCTACTTTCTTGTTCATTACTCATAAAGTGAACTAGTGTTTTCTATCATTCTTGTTCTTTGTGTATCTACAAACAAATCATGCCATGAGTTTTGCTTAGATGTTTCTAAATACTTGTCTCGCAAGTGTTGAGGCATTTGATCTTTCTCAGTATAATATGTATAGCTTAAATTGAGAAGGTAGTGGTGTCGTGGCTAGATTTATGAAGCCAATACCATATCCTTTTTTTTTTTTTTTTTTTTTTGAGTTATGTTATGTCTCAAACCTGAATTGCTTGTGATGTGCCATTTGAGCTAGAACTCATTGGCCTAAGATGTACTATCATACCTTCATGTATCCAGATCTGAGCTTCACTTGGATTTTATATTAAATCTATCTTCTAAGTTGCCATTTATGTTAAAAAGTATTTGAAATAATTTTATTTGCTTGTTTTTGTCGTCTACCACCTAGAGATATTATCATTTCACATGATCTGCGTAACTTAGTGATTATATAGTATTAACTGGACGATCCATATCATGGTTTTGTGTATAACATATAATTCATTACCTCTTATGTTGGTAATGATATAAGTTTATAAAAACCTTGGTGTATTTTTCAAGCAAAGGTGATTATTTTTCTCAGATATTTGGAAGATCCATCGTCGTCATTGTAATGTGCCTTCAGAAAGAGAGACAGTAACCAGGTCTGCCACCAATGGCGCGGTAAGTGCAGCCAGCTTCATTAACATTAATGACCAATCAATTATGACATCATTGAAGACTTGTAGTCATTTTGTTGCACTTTTTGCCTTCTTCCTTCAGTTTGCCTCTGCCATTTCTTCATAATTTCCTGTCAAAATTTAGTCAGTCATTTCTTTTCAAAACTCGAGTTTAGAGTTAAATTTGAAATGCTAACTGTCACTCTTCATGCTTTTTAGATGTCAAAGTTTGGCGTACAGAAGAGAAATCCAATTGCGGGACTGGCATTCAACCAAGGCCTTTCAAGGTATGCTGTCCACCCCGTTTTTCCTTTTATTTAATAATTTTTTGGGGGTGGGGGGTGGAGAGGAGGGGGTTTCAGATCTTTTCTTGATGCTTAGAGTTACCTGATTTTTCTCTGGTTTTCCAACATCAGCTCACAGGTATACATGAGGAGAGGTTTTTCATCTAATTCAGGTAAATTTTATATATTCTCCTAATTCCATAGTTGTCTAATGATATTTATAATCAGAGTTACCTGTTTGATATTTATAATTAGATCTGGCATAGGGTTTTGAACAATTGCATTTTTATCTGCTGTGGGGTGAACATACCCATTAGATTAATCATGGGGATTTTATTATTATTATTTTTGGATAAATAAGAAAGATGTATATTTAAAAGGCTCTAATCATGGGGATTAATGCATGGTGGGTTACATACAAAATTATAAATTTATGAGCTTCACTTTTCTTTGTCTGACCTTTTGTAACACAATTTTGTTCCAAGGCTTTTTAAGGTTTAAACTTGCTGGTTTGTTCCAATAGTTCATCTACAATGTTTAAGCCTTGATGACTACTTGCATAGAGTTAATATATGAGCGGGATTTAAGGTGGAACATATTGTTTTTACTTTGTCTTAAACAAATTAAATTAGCTGAGAACTTGTAGTTGTCTATTTGATACTTTTTTGCTATGTTTTATGTAATATTTATCCCTATTGATTAACTTTTTGCTTTGATTTTTTGCTTCCTCTTAGCAAATTTGTATAGCATGATTAATAAAGCAACTACCTATTATGTACTGTTGTGTATTGTGTTTTTTCGACTTCATTCATCACTAATGAAAGTACTTGTGCTTTGCTTCTGTTGAAGTGTGATGATCTTGTCAAGTATGGTCTTTTCTTCAGTTTGCTCATCTTTAAAAGCATTATTCACATTCATGTTCTGTTTTGACTTATCATGGATTCTGTTCAATATCTTTCAGGCCTTCCTCCACACCAAGAGATTGGAATGCCCTCTCTGTCACCTACAATGACGGAGGTCTGTACCTTTCTGAAGCTTATGGAAACATCACAACGATTTAACTCTACTGTTTTCTGCTAAGTGATTCTTTTCTGGCATGCAGGGTAATATTGCAAGGTGGTTGAAGAAAGAGGGTGATAAAGTTGCTCCTGGTGAAGTGCTTTGTGAAGTTGAAACAGTAGGGTCCTTGTTTTGTCTATTGGTTGAAGTCCAGCTGTTGATTAAAATTTTGGGCTATGTTCTTTACTCATTATGGAAAATTGACAGTTTTCTTTTAATATTCATATGATTTTTAAAGGATAAAGCAACAGTTGAGATGGAAAGCATGGAAGACGGCTATCTTGCCAAGATTATACATGGAGACGGATCAAAGGAAATTAAAGTTGGTGAGGTAATCAGTTTATGCTACTGTACTGCAACTCAAGTGCATCTCTGTGTGTGTGTGTGTGCATAAGGGATTTACAGAATGAAAAGCAAAGTAGGTTGAGAATGGAAAATACATTGTAACTATGGAACGTAAATAATAATCTTCATCAAATTTGTTCAAACATTAGAAGGCTATGTATGTGGGAGTTCTGTATTGAATGTTGATTACGTGTTTATGCTTTTGAGTAGGTGATTGCTGTGACTGTTGAAGAAGAGGGTGATATTGCAAAATTTAAAGATTACAAGCCTTCAGCATCGGATGCCGATACTGCTTCTGGGTCATCTGCTCCTGCTACACCAAAAAAAGAGGTCGTTGAAGAACCTGTCAGTTCGCCAGAACTAAAGACTTCCAAGCCTACTGCAGCAACTCCTGCCGAAGATCGTGTTTTCTCCAGCCCTCTTGCCAGAAAATTGGCCGAAGAACATAAAGTTAGCTATCATAAATTCTATGACCAGAAATTTTGTTCAGTGATAGGAGACATTTAATATTGAGCCGTATCTAACTGATGTGTTGTAACTTTGTTTGTTCTTAATTTAGGTGCCTCTCTCAAGCATCAAAGGAACAGGTCCTGATGGAACCATTGTGAAGGCAGATATTGAAGAGTACTTGGGTACTATAGTTATATTATCTATGATTGGGGTTGTAGTGCTATTTTTGTTTTGTTTTCTATTGCTCGAAAATTTTATGGTGCTTTATCATTTATGATGTGAATATTGTTTCTTTCTTTTAGCATTTGTTCTTTTAGATAGCCCATTGAGTTGATTAAATAATTGTCTTCTCCTTATGATGCAGCCTCTCGTGGAAAGGAAGTATCAGCTGCAGCTCCTTCAGCTAAGGCTGGTACACCTGCAGCATTAGATTACACTGACATACCTCATTCTCAGATAAGGAAGGTAATATATTGAATATATTGTTATTTTCATCATCATCATCATATTCCTAGGACTAATTAGATAAATTTCAGGGTATCCAATTTATGAAGTTGATTCTACAGATCCACTCTGTTTAAGCCCAGGACTAATTATTATTTTATTATAATGTTCTGAGCTCATCCCAGCCCAACTAAAACTGAAGTCCCCAGAACCGGGATCGGCTGCAAGAATCAAATGTGGTCATATAGCCAATAAATTTCAACTAATATGCAACTCCCTTGTCTCTTATTATTCTTCACTTTTTTCCTTGCTTATGGCATTCTTTCCTTGTTATTAACATATTTATTGCTCTCCGGTTTAAGTCTGAGAATGAGCCTCTCCATAATTGGGGTTAAGGTTGCTTACCAACCACATCTCTTAGGCCCCATAGAAACATGAAGAACAATTTAAGATGATAATTGGTCATCTTGTCCTTGGTCAATGTCACATAATTCTGTACAACTTTTGATATAGATTTTGTTAAATTTTACAATTAAAGTTTGGCTTTCTAAAGCTTATTCCTGGTGTTGTTATGGCAGATCACAGCTTCACGCTTATTATTCTCCAAGCAAACTATTCCCCATTATTATCTAACAGTAGATACATGTGTTGACAAACTCATGGAGTGAGTATTTGTGCCTGCCTTCTCTTCTAAAGTGAGCCATTGCTTAATATTTTTTTGATTATGTAACTGTTTCTTTTTTCTGCAGTTTGCGGAGCCAACTCAATTCATTACAAGAAGCATCTGGTGGAAAACGGATATCAGTTAATGATCTTGTAATTAAGGTATTACATCTTGTTTCCACACAATTCGAGCAATGAATGTGTAATTATTTATAGGTCTTCTTTAATTACCACTAAACTACTTACTACGGAAAGTTTTAGGCCATTCTAGAAGAATTCCGAACACCATATATTTCCAGCCAATACTTTGAATCCACTTTTTTCAATTTTTCATGAGATTATATGGTACCGAATTCTGAGAAGTTCTAGTGTTACTGTGTTAGTGAATTTTAAACTTAACATATCTTTGATTTTTTACATTAGCAATTACAATTTAAACGGAAGTCATGATTTAGTTGTTCGGTAGTCTTGTTGAGAAGTTTGTATGGTGTCCTTTGAACTGTTGTATTGTTGCACATAATGTGAACATCTTCAACTCTTAGATGTTTGGTAATTGGTTTGGCTGTAGAAATTCTCTCTTTTGGACACAAGCAAAAACAACACAACATGCACGTATTGAAGGGGATTGGGCGAAAAAAATGAGGGGGGGTGGGGGGTTTTGAAGTGTTTAGATGTCATTGGGTTAAAATGGGCACAAACTCCATACATATGCCTCCAGTGTCATGCTGTTGAGGTTTTACCACCGAGGCTGTCATTGATTAAATATAATAATTACTCATATCTGCAGGCTGCTGCTTTGGCTCTTCGTAAAGTTCCTCAGTGCAATAGTTCATGGACAGATGATTACATCCGCCAGTAAGTATAAAATGATTGACATTGTAATTTAGTTTTCATATTAAATCAAATTTTAACTCTATGGTAACTCTTTTGTGGTTTCTTATGCAGGTATCGCAACATAAATATAAATGTTGCAGTACAGACAGATAATGGACTCTTTGTCCCAGTCATAAAGGTGAGTTGTCATCAGTCTAGTGCTGTCAATACATTTTCTTGCTAGAGTTCCTCACTTATAGTTCATCTCACATGAATCTTTATATGTAAAATTTGCAGGACGCAGACAAGAAAGGCCTATCCAGGATAGGTGAAGAGGTCAAGCAATTGGCCCAAAAAGCCAAAGAAAACAGCTTAAAACCAGAAGATTATGAGGTCAGAATAGCATTTTTGTGTTTGTTATTGCTTATGGATGGATAATTGTCTCATGAATTTGGTTGTTGAATACTGCATTTACTCTCTTTGCAGGGAGGTACATTTACAGTGTCAAATTTGGGAGGCCCCTTTGGTATCAAACAATTTTGTGCCATCATTAACCCTCCTCAGGCAGGCATTCTTGCAGTTGGGTCTGGTAAGTCAGAAACTTCAATTATATCTTTTCAGCAGAAAGTTGTCATCCTTCTCATCTTCATAATCATCATTGTGATTATCTTACCTTGCCCTTGTGCAGCTGAGAAACGGGTTGTACCTGGTTCAGGCCCTGAACAATTCGAGTTTGCTTCCTTCATGTCTGTAACGTTAAGCTGTGATCATCGTGTTATTGATGGTTAGTAGCTCTGATACTAGTCTATAAAAAACGTCATTAATTTAAGCCAGCTTTATATGTCTGAGATGTGAAAACCCTAATGCTTTGACTTCGTCTATGTGTACAGGTGCAATTGGTGCTGAATGGCTGAAGGCATTCAAAGGGTACATTGAGAATCCTGAGTCAATGTTGCTCTAAATTCATGGCTTGCTTATTTCTCATCGTGTATTTTTCTGCCTTGCTGTAATCAACCAACAAGAGGCATGTGAACGCAATTCAGCTGTTCCAATTCGCTTGTGATGATTGTATCATTGAGCAGGTTCCCTTTTGTAGCATTTACGAACCGAAAAAGTTTGCATAAAATTCTTTTCTGGGAATAAAAAGGGGGGTGGATCAGGCATGAGTTATGCACTGAATTTTGGTCATGTACTATATAATTTCTCTACGTGAGCTGATATAAAGAGATGACTTTTTTGCGAGTCTAGCTTTTATAAAGAGAGCTGATATAAAGAGATGGCTTTTTTGCGAGTCTAGCTTTTATAAAGAGCTGATATAAAGAGATGATTTGTAGCTCTTCCTTGTCCCACTTGAATGCCAACCAAAGTACACTTCAGCGTGAAAAGCTTTGATTGTTTTGTTTAGGACTTCTAGAATTCAGCTTTTCTGTAAATGCAATGGTGCTCAATCTCAGTATTCACCATCTCTTGTAGTGTACAAGTTTTATTTGTTTACTTCAATTTTTGGCGGGGTTGGGGTCTTGGGCCCGGATGAGGTTTGTAAAATGCAAAATAATCTATTACCTGAATTACCACAACCATTTTTCAAGTCATGTTTTTGCAATTGTTGAATATCAAGAAGTTTTCAGGTTTGAATTGAGATCCTTGAAAACCAAAATGGGAATGACAAACTTGAAAAAGAAGATGAAAACTAGAATTGAATTTTCTTGAGTTCCAGATTTTCCATTTCTTTGGTAGTTTTATTGACTTTTCTAGTTAGAATCTTGCTTTTCAGACTAAACTTCTCTGGCCAGTTGGCCTAGGCTTCCAAGTCACGTGAGATGTGGAAGCTTTACTGGATCTACCTTAGGATAGGTGTACCATCTACCATGTGAGAGCCATTACGCCTAACCATCTCCCAAGCTTGGCCTTTTTTTTTTTTGGTTAGTAAGTGTATTTTTTGGTAGATGTGTGAAGTTAAAGAAACAAATTGGCTAAAATAAAAGTTCTGGGAATTTGATAACCACTACCTCAAAGTTCAAAAGGTGTTAGGATATATTTCCCATTTATTTTTGATAAATTCAATAGTTACAATAAGAGATGGAAGATTTGAAAATGCCTTTGTTAGAAAGGCCAAGTAGTACTAATTGAATTACAAAGCTTACTAATTGAATTACAAAGTTCTTGACAATACTTAAGTGTATTTAATATTTTGTTAAATTTTATTTTAATATTTTAATAATAAAATAGAGTCAAATTGTACAGAACTATCATCAAAAAAGAAGATTGGACAGATACTCTTGGATCCATCCCACTCAAAAGAGCTTTGCCAACGAATGAGCAGCTGCGTGTATTGTTAAGGAATTCATATACAACATCCATACCCAAAAAATAAAATAAGAATCGTACCCTTTCTCAAAATTACAAGAGGGGGTTAAAATTTTTGCATAAGCTAGCAACAAACAAAAGAGAGATTTCCATACTTAACCCGTTAAATAAGTAAATAAAAAGGAAAAGAAAACATTCATGGGTCAGAAGAAGTCACAACCAAGAAGCTTAATAATAATAATAATAATAATAATAATAATAATATAAATATAGAGATTGATACGACAAATAAATGAACTTTGACACTACAATTCTTCTACCAAACAAATGGTATTGGATCCTCTGATACTCAGGTATCGGATTATGGAGGTCGGAAGTTTGGCAATGAATGAAGAATGATATGAATCATATGATGATCCATGGGGATTTAGTCTCTTACAAAAATCAAATTGCAGACTATCACACCTCAACTCATTTAAGGATTTTTTTGGATCTTAGAAAAGAAAATATAAAATCCATTCATCCCACATCCTGACTTTAAAGAAAATGTCACGTCTTGGTGGACAAAAGCCTTATGGTTAAATTGGATTGTATAGTAATTAATAACAAGAGTCTATGCTGGTGACTTATCAAAAAAACTTTCGACCTGCATATGAATATATTGACTAGCAATAGAAGAAATACATTTTACAATGACAGATAAAGTGCCTCACCAATATCAGACTTTTTACATTGGTCACTGGATGATTATTAACATATTACCAACACAAATAAGTAAATCACTTGAATTGGATCATTTATTTCAAGAAATATAAATCCTCATAAGTAACATCTTAACCCAGATATTGCAGATAATCCTCTAAAATTCAAGATGCAGTTTTCAATACCATGTTACATCCTAGTCCATATCAATCCCAATCGGTCAAGATCACACAAAGAGCATCTATATAAGAAAGTGAAGCCATTGCCAAAGGGTATTTCTCCTCAAAAGACAAACAAGAAAGACTCACAAAACATCTTATACATCATGCACACACTTCAGCAATAACCACCCAGCTTTCTTAAAGATTAACTTTACCAAAGCTCAAGCAGTAACCAGTAACCTTTTTCTAAAATCAGATTACCCTCAATGAAGCTCAAATAATGGTTGATACACATTGAACAACATAAACCTGCAAATATACTGCGAATGGCACCTTGTATCAAGAACTTAAACAAAAACAGAACACTCAACTCATGCAACCCTGATATTCATTTGAAAGTAAGAGCAAAATCCATATCCATTCTTATTACTCTTCAACTGACTATTGCACAAATTAAAAAGAAAAGAGGAACACACGTCCTTCTCTTGAACTATACTCCTATTTATTTCGAGCCTCAGCGCATGAATTACATCTTTTTTTTTTGGGTCAGATTAATGTGTCTGTTATGCTTCCATGTTAAAAAGAATCAAATAAACATTCTCTTCCCCCCTCCTTTTCTCTCTTCTAAGAGAATAAGAATTTAAGTAAACTTGAGGAACAACTAAACTATGAAACAGATGATAATTTTAACATCAATTAAATGCCTCACCATTTCAGCAACAAAACAGCAATTTGACTGATCAAATAACAAATGACCAACACACACATAACAAACCCCTCTAATTATGTAAATGGGTTGCTAAGCAAATTAGTCTCGACATCTTATCCCAAATAACCAGGCCATCATATTTAAGCAAAAGCACAAGAAAATAACACAAGCTACCAATAAACTACTAGCCCTTGCAAATTCACACACCATTAATCATATTACCAATCCACAACCATTCAATATCATATTACACACACAAAATTATTCACTTCCACGTTGTAACAAAGTCCACCATTCATCCCAATTCTTATTCATTACCCAACAATTCAAAACATTACATTCAATAAAAAAATTCTTCTCGAATGGTGTTTAGTTTTACCATCTTTTTCTTGTCTTTCCCCTCCTGTTTTGCTTGATCATTGTAATTTGGTTTCTTGATGTTTTTGCCCCTTCAGTACATTTCCTATGTACTGGGCTGTGTTTTTTTTAATAAAATTTTTGTGTTACTTATCAAAAAAAAAAAAAAAATTAATAACGCAACACAAATAGCACCAGGGCATGTCTCTCTCCCATGTCTCAAACATTCATTAACCAATGGAATTCCAAAATATTGTCACAAAACATAAACTATCAAACATTTTAATCTTTAAAGTACAAAGAAGTACAACAAAAGCTACGAATAACACACTAATCATGAAAAATTTACAAATCATTAGCTAAATTACCAACCCACAAGGGCCACAACCATCCCATTCACACAAACAATCCAAATTATTTACTCTCCACATTATACCCAAATCTTATCCGTTACCCTACAATTCAACAAATTCCATTATCAAAAACTAAGATAAAAACATCAACAAAGTATACCACTAAATCATGGCCCTCTCCCATGCCTCAACTATTATTTTCAATTATTGGTAAGTTTACACACACAGCCCCACAAACTTAAACTCCACCCATTTACTTCTGGAGGGTAGGTATTGTGAGCTAGAACTCATTGGCCTCATGTTTCAACTATTTATTAATCGAATCAGATTTTAAATACTTGTCACATACCATAAACCATAAAATTTTCCAATCAATGAAGTACAAAAAAATATAAAACAACTTACCCACAAAAGGATCACACATCATTAGCCAAATTACCAACCCATTCCATTCACATAAATGATAAAACACGCAAAACCATTCACTTTCCACATTATATTGAAGTCCATAATTCATCCCAATTCTTATTAATTACCCAACAATATACAAATTAAGTAAATATATAACAAAACAAAATTTCAACCAAGCAGGTCTCTCGCCCACTTCTCAAACTAATAAATGAATCATATCCAGTTCTACAGAATTTTCCACATACCAGAAACTATCAAATTTCCAATCTTTGAGCTACAAAAACATAAAACAAAATTACCCACAAAATATTCACACATCATTAACCAAATGATAACAAATCCATTCACATAAAACAAAAAAATTATTCACTTTCAGACCATTCATAAACTATCAATAATTTCAAATCTTTGACACAAAACATAATAGAAAAGCTGCCTGCAACAAATTCCGACATCATTATCTAAATTACCAACCCACAACCATTCCATCCATGAAAAACAAACTACACAGGCTCTTTCCCACAAACCTCAACTATTCATTACTCCAATCAAACTCCACAACACTGTGGCCACTCACAAACTATAACATCTAATCACTAGCCAAATTACTATTCCAATCACATAAAACACACAAAAAAAACTATTCAATAGTCTAATCATTACCCACTTTATACCCAAGTCCATGATTCATCCCAATTTATTCATAACCCAACAATTTTCCACAAAATTGTATTAAAAATCATACTAATAACAAAAACACTACCACCATGGCATGGTCACTCTCCCATGCTTCAAACTATTCATTAATCCAATCAAATTCCACAATGTTTTGCTTGTCAACTATCAAAATTTCAAATCTTTGATACCCCAAAGACGTTATATTAAATTTGATCAAAAGACTCACATAGCAATCAAAGTCCCATCTTTTTTTTTCATATGGGCACATATCGCTTCAACGCCTGCTTCGCCGTCACGGCAGCTCCGACCAAAACTCCCCCGACGGCACCGGCCACCGCAGCCGACCGCACCCCACGCGCCGCCCTGTACACGGCGCCGGTACCGAGACCCGCCGCCACGCTATTCCACACATCGTCCACGTCCCTCAGCGCCATGGCCCCGCTCT
>CM064912.1:11215489-11252966 GCA_032727855.1 Quercus ilex subsp. ballota | reverse complement strand
CAATTTTTAGCAATAAACAGTATCCAAACATACCTAAGTCAAAACAAGCACTAACATCAATGTAAAAAGGATTCAATCCTGGTCCTTACGTGATGAGGAATCAAACAATTACCTAGAGCTGACTTTTCTACTAAATCTTTGCAGTGAATTACGTGAAATACTAAACCAAATAAGTTTGGGTTTTGTAAATAAGTTTACCAAAAACAGACTGGTCCTTGTTTGATGAAATAACCCACGAGGAATCAAATTAAACTTTAGTCAATAATTGTACGATTAAATTAATAATTTGACATTTTCTAAAAAAAATTAATAATTTGACTTTCTTTCTTATATATTAATTAATAATAATTTATGAGTTATTTAATTGGTAAAATCTCTGATAATTGAATAAAAAATTTGAAGTTTAATTCTCGTCTATACCAAAAATTAATTGACACCTTAATTCGATGATAAAAAAAAAAAATTAAAAACGGCATCATAAATTAAAACTATCTAAAAAAAATTAAACAATAATTTAACTTCGCAGAAATGTCTCTTATTAGAAAGCAAAATTTCGTCTGAGTCCAACAAAGTGGGCAGCAGCCACACATGACTACCTACCTATCAACAGTACAAAATACAAACCCACAAAGCCCAGTCCTTTTTTTTTTTTTTTGGTTAAAATTAAATCAATTTTTATCGCTTCAGTACCTCATTCATTTTTTTTTTTTTAACCCAGAAGGCAAAAAGTAATTTAAATACAAAATACAAAATAAATAAAAATATATTTTTTAAATAAAATAAAAGCCAGAACGATCTATATGACTATGGCGATCTGAAACCAAAAACCCTCAAAGGTCAAAACTTTTCACCGAACCAAACAACACGGTCCCCTCCGTTTCTCAACTTGTCTTTCTCTCTTAGCTACAAATCATCTTTTTGTAGCAACTTTTATTTTGGTGTTTTCTTTTTCCTTTGAATAATTTTATCAGAGTTTCAGAAAATGGCTTACGCATCTCATATTATCAATCACTCCAAAAAGGTTTACCATTACTCTCTCTCTCTCTCTCTTTGACTCTCTCAATTTTCATTTTTGGTGTATATATACTAGTTTTGATTTTCAAGTGTTCATTTTTAATTGTATATATATGTTAGTGATATTGATTTGTTTGTGTTTTTTTTTTTAATTTGGATTTTGATTGTGGTTGTGATTTTTGAATTCTAGACCCAATTTCATTATCTGGGTATTTTAGTTTTAGCTCTAATTCTAGTGATATAGCTTAGTTATACTGAGCTACAGGCATTAGATTTGTATATAGTCTGTGAATAAAGTTCTATTGTGTAAATGGGTCCTTTTTTTTGTGTTCATAATATGTGAATCCTAGCCCAATTTCATTTCTGGTTAATATAATTTTGGTTGTAGTTATAGGCAGTGATAATCTCATTTCAAGGCTTATTGTGAAAGATGGGTTATTTGTTTTGACAGTAGTTGTGGTGGCATCACCTTTGTTTTCATGGATTATGTTACTTCTAGGCTTAATTGATTTGTGGGTAATTAAGAAAGACTATGTTTTTAGTGTTCTTGGTGTGGATTGCCAAGTTTGGAGTTGTAGATACATTTTTCTAGTCATGAAAATCCAATTTTTAACTGCTTATTTAGCCTCAATTGGTGACTTTCATATGAATTGAGTACTTAACATCCGGTGATTACTGGGACATTTTGTGTGGGAATTGTTAATAGAAGCTTAAATTCCTAGTGACTGCTATAAAACTTTGAGCCATGCTGCACTAAATCAGAAGTGTACATCTTCACTGGTTTTATGCCCACCAATTCAAAGAGGTTTTGCTTTGCACTTGTCCAAACAGGTTCAAGTTAGTACTGCCCACTAGTACCTCCCCCCCACCCCCCAAAAAAAAGGAAAATGCTCTCTTCTTAAATAAGGCTTCTTCTTGCTCTTGATTTAAACGAGGTTCAAGCATTAAGTTTATATATATATATATATATATATATATTTTAAATTCTTTGTGTTGTTTTATTTGATGTATTATATATATTTTCATCGTTTTTTTGCAGTTAAGAAATGTGCCCAATTTTCTACGACATGAGCATTCCATTTTGGTTCGATGGTTTTCAAATGGCACTCAACCCTCTATTGGTAAAAGAGATGGTATGCTGATTATCTTGACTATTTGATGTCTACTTTCTTGTTCATTACTCATAAAGTGAACTAGTGTTTTCTATCATTCTTGTTCTTTGTGTATCTACAAACAAATCATGCCATGAGTTTTGCTTAGATGTTTCTAAATACTTGTCTCGCAAGTGTTGAGGCATTTGATCTTTCTCAGTATAATATGTATAGCTTAAATTGAGAAGGTAGTGGTGTCGTGGCTAGATTTATGAAGCCAATACCATATCCTTTTTTTTTTTTTTTTTTTTTTTGAGTTATGTTATGTCTCAAACCTGAATTGCTTGTGATGTGCCATTTGAGCTAGAACTCATTGGCCTAAGATGTACTATCATACCTTCATGTATCCAGATCTGAGCTTCACTTGGATTTTATATTAAATCTATCTTCTAAGTTGCCATTTATGTTAAAAAGTATTTGAAATAATTTTATTTGCTTGTTTTTGTCGTCTACCACCTAGAGATATTATCATTTCACATGATCTGCGTAACTTAGTGATTATATAGTATTAACTGGACGATCCATATCATGGTTTTGTGTATAACATATAATTCATTACCTCTTATGTTGGTAATGATATAAGTTTATAAAAACCTTGGTGTATTTTTCAAGCAAAGGTGATTATTTTTCTCAGATATTTGGAAGATCCATCGTCGTCATTGTAATGTGCCTTCAGAAAGAGAGACAGTAACCAGGTCTGCCACCAATGGCGCGGTAAGTGCAGCCAGCTTCATTAACATTAATGACCAATCAATTATGACATCATTGAAGACTTGTAGTCATTTTGTTGCACTTTTTGCCTTCTTCCTTCAGTTTGCCTCTGCCATTTCTTCATAATTTCCTGTCAAAATTTAGTCAGTCATTTCTTTTCAAAACTCGAGTTTAGAGTTAAATTTGAAATGCTAACTGTCACTCTTCATGCTTTTTAGATGTCAAAGTTTGGCGTACAGAAGAGAAATCCAATTGCGGGACTGGCATTCAACCAAGGCCTTTCAAGGTATGCTGTCCACCCCGTTTTTCCTTTTATTTAATAATTTTTTGGGGGTGGGGGGTGGAGAGGAGGGGGTTTCAGATCTTTTCTTGATGCTTAGAGTTACCTGATTTTTCTCTGGTTTTCCAACATCAGCTCACAGGTATACATGAGGAGAGGTTTTTCATCTAATTCAGGTAAATTTTATATATTCTCCTAATTCCATAGTTGTCTAATGATATTTATAATCAGAGTTACCTGTTTGATATTTATAATTAGATCTGGCATAGGGTTTTGAACAATTGCATTTTTATCTGCTGTGGGGTGAACATACCCATTAGATTAATCATGGGGATTTTATTATTATTATTTTTGGATAAATAAGAAAGATGTATATTTAAAAGGCTCTAATCATGGGGATTAATGCATGGTGGGTTACATATAAAATTATAAATTTATGAGCTTCACTTTTCTTTGTCTGACCTTTTGTAACACAATATTGTTCCAAGGCTTTTTAAGGTTTAAACTTGCTGGTTTGTTCCAATAGTTCATCTACAATGTTTAAGCCTTGATGACTACTTGCATAGAGTTAATATATGAGCGGGATTTAAGGTGGAACATATTGTTTTTACTTTGTCTTAAACAAATCAAATTAGCTGAGAACTTGTAGTTGTCTATTTGATACTTTTTTGCTATGTTTTATGTAATATTTATCCCTATTGATTAACTTTTTGCTTTGATTTTTTGCTTCCTCTTAGCAAATTTGTATAGCATGATTAATAAAGCAACTACCTATTATGTACTGTTGTGTATTGTGTTTTTTCGACTTCATTCATCACTAATGAAAGTACTTGTGCTTTGCTTCTGTTGAAGTGTGATGATCTTGTCAAGTATGGTCTTTTCTTCAGTTTGCTCATCTTTAAAAGCATTATTCACATTCATGTTCTGTTTTGACTTATCATGGATTCTGTTCAATATCTTTCAGGCCTTCCTCCACACCAAGAGATTGGAATGCCCTCTCTGTCACCTACAATGACGGAGGTCTGTACCTTTCTGAAGCTTATGGAAACATCACAACGATTTAACTCTACTGTTTTCTGCTAAGTGATTCTTTTCTGGCATGCAGGGTAATATTGCAAGGTGGTTGAAGAAAGAGGGTGATAAAGTTGCTCCTGGTGAAGTGCTTTGTGAAGTTGAAACAGTAGGGTCCTTGTTTTGTCTATTGGTTGAAGTCCAGCTGTTGATTAAAATTTTGGGCTATGTTCTTTACTCATTATGGAAAATTGACAGTTTTCTTTTAATATTCATATGATTTTTAAAGGATAAAGCAACAGTTGAGATGGAAAGCATGGAAGACGGCTATCTTGCCAAGATTATACATGGAGACGGATCAAAGGAAATTAAAGTTGGTGAGGTAATCAGTTTATGCTACTGTACTGCAACTCAAGTGCATCTGTGTGTGTGTGTGTGTGCATAAGGGATTTACAGAATGAAAAGCAAAGTAGGTTGAGAATGGAAAATACATTGTAACTATGGAACGTAAATAATAATCTTCATCAAATTTGTTCAAACATTAGAAGGCTATGTATGTGGGAGTTCTGTATTGAATGTTGATTACGTGTTTATGCTTTTGAGTAGGTGATTGCTGTGACTGTTGAAGAAGAGGGTGATATTGCAAAATTTAAAGATTACAAGCCTTCAGCATCGGATGCCGATACTGCTTCTGGGTCATCTGCTCCTGCTACACCAAAAAAAGAGGTCGTTGAAGAACCTGTCAGTTCGCCAGAACTAAAGACTTCCAAGCCTACTGCAGCAACTCCTGCCGAAGATCGTGTTTTCTCCAGCCCTCTTGCCAGAAAATTGGCCGAAGAACATAAAGTTAGCTATCATAAATTCTATGACCAGAAATTTTGTTCAGTGATAGGAGACATTTAATATTGAGCCGTATCTAACTGATGTGTTGTAACTTTGTTTGTTCTTAATTTAGGTGCCTCTCTCAAGCATCAAAGGAACAGGTCCTGATGGAACCATTGTGAAGGCAGATATTGAAGAGTACTTGGGTACTATAGTTATATTATCTATGATTGGGGTTGTAGTGCTATTTTTGTTTTGTTTTCTATTGCTCGAAAATTTTATGGTGCTTTATCATTTATGATGTGAATATTGTTTCTTTCTTTTAGCATTTGTTCTTTTAGATAGCCCATTGAGTTGATTAAATAATTGTCTTCTCCTTATGATGCAGCCTCTCGTGGAAAGGAAGTATCAGCTGCAGCTCCTTCAGCTAAGGCTGGTACACCTGCAGCATTAGATTACACTGACATACCTCATTCTCAGATAAGGAAGGTAATATATTGAATATATTGTTATTTTCATCATCATCATCATATTCCTAGGACTAATTAGATAAATTTCAGGGTATCCAATTTATGAAGTTGATTCTACAGATCCACTCTGTTTAAGCCCAGGACTAATTATTATTTTATTATAATGTCCTGAGCTCATCCCAGCCCAACTAAAACTGAAGTCCCCAGAACCGGGATCGGCTGCAAGAATCAAATGTGGTCATATAGCCAATAAATTTCAACTAATATGCAACTCCCTTGTCTCTTATTATTCTTCACTTTTTTCCTTGCTTATGGCATTCTTTCCTTGTTATTAACATATTTATTGCTCTCCGGTTTAAGTCTGAGAATGAGCCTCTCCATAATTGGGGTTAAGGTTGCTTACCAACCACATCTCTTAGGCCCCATAGAAACATGAAGAACAATTTAAGATGATAATTGGTCATCTTGTCCTTGGTCAATGTCACATAATTCTGTACAACTTTTGATATAGATTTTGTTAAATTTTACAATTAAAGTTTGGCTTTCTAAAGCTTATTCCTGGTGTTGTTATGGCAGATTACAGCTTCACGCTTATTATTCTCCAAGCAAACTATTCCCCATTATTATCTAACAGTAGATACATGTGTTGACAAACTCATGGAGTGAGTATTTGTGCCTGCCTTCTCTTCTAAAGTGAGCCATTGCTTAATATTTTTTTGATTATGTAACTGTTTCTTTTTTCTGCAGTTTGCGGAGCCAACTCAATTCATTACAAGAAGCATCTGGTGGAAAACGGATATCAGTTAATGATCTTGTAATTAAGGTATTACATCTTGTTTCCACACAATTCGAGCAATGAATGTGTAATTATTTATAGGTCTTCTTTAATGACCACTAAACTACTTACTACGGAAAGTTTTAGGCCATTCTAGAAGAATTCCGAACACCATATATTTCCAGCCAATACTTTGAATCCACTTTTTTCAATTTTTCATGAGATTATATGGTACCGAATTCTGAGAAGTTCTAGTGTTACTGTGTTAGTGAATTTTAAACTTAACATATCTTTGATTTTTTACATTAGCAATTACAATTTAAACGGAAGTCATGATTTAGTTGTTCGGTAGTCTTGTTGAGAAGTTTGTATGGTGTCCTTTGAACTGTTGTATTGTTGCACATAATGTGAACATCTTCAACTCTTAGATGTTTGGTAATTGGTTTGGCTGTAGAAATTCTCTCTTTTGGACACATGCAAAAACAACACAACATGCACGTATTGAAGGGGATTGGGCGAAAAAAATGAGGGGGGGTGGGGGGTTTTGAAGTGTTTAGATGTCATTGGGTTAAAATGGGCACAAACTCCATACATATGCCTCCAGTGTCATGCTGTTGAGGTTTTACCACCGAGGCTGTCATTGATTAAATATAATAATTACTCATATCTGCAGGCTGCTGCTTTGGCTCTTCGTAAAGTTCCTCAGTGCAATAGTTCATGGACAGATGATTACATCCGCCAGTAAGTATAAAATGATTGACATTGTAATTTAGTTTTCATATTAAATCAAATTTTAACTCTATGGTAACTCTTTTGTGGTTTCTTATGCAGGTATCGCAACATAAATATAAATGTTGCAGTACAGACGGATAATGGACTCTTTGTCCCAGTCATAAAGGTGAGTTGTCATCAGTCTAGTGCTGTCAATACATTTTCTTGCTAGAGTTCCTCACTTATAGTTCATCTCACATGAATCTTTATATGTAAAATTTGCAGGACGCAGACAAGAAAGGCCTATCCAGGATAGGTGAAGAGGTCAAGCAATTGGCCCAAAAAGCCAAAGAAAACAGCTTAAAACCAGAAGATTATGAGGTCAGAATAGCATTTTTGTGTTTGTTATTGCTTATGGATGGATAATTGTCTCATGAGTTCGGTTGTTGAATACTGCATTTACTCTCTTTGCAGGGAGGTACATTTACAGTGTCAAATTTGGGAGGCCCCTTTGGTATCAAACAATTTTGTGCCATCATTAACCCTCCTCAGGCAGGCATTCTTGCAGTTGGGTCTGGTAAGTCAGAAACTTCAATTATATCTTTTCAGCAGAAAGTTGTCATCCTTCTCATCTTCATAATCATCATTGTGATTATCTTACCTTGCCCTTGTGCAGCTGAGAAACGGGTTGTACCTGGTTCAGGCCCTGAACAATTCGAGTTTGCTTCCTTCATGTCTGTAACGTTAAGCTGTGATCATCGTGTTATTGATGGTTAGTAGCTCTGATACTAGTCTATAAAAAACGTCATTAATTTAAGCCAGCTTTATATGTCTGAGATGTGAAAACCCTAATGCTTTGACTTCGTCTATGTGTACAGGTGCAATTGGTGCTGAATGGCTGAAGGCATTCAAAGGGTACATTGAGAATCCCGAGTCAATGTTGCTCTAAATTCATGGCTTGCTTATTTCTCATCGTGTATTTTTCTGCCTTGCTGTAATCAACCAACAAGAGGCATGTGAACGCAATTCAGCTGTTCCAATTCGCTTGTGATGATTGTATCACTGAGCAGGTTCCCTTTTGTAGCATTTACGAACCGAAAAAGTTTGCATAAAATTCTTTTCTGGGAATAAAAAGGGGGGTGGATCAGGCATGAGTTATGCACTGAATTTTGGTCATGTACTATATAATTTCTCTACGTGAGCTGATATAAAGAGATGACTTTTTTGCGAGTCTAGCTTTTATAAAGAGCTAATATAAAGAGATGGCTTTTTTGCGAGTCTAGCTTTTATAAAGAGCTGATATAAAGAGATGATTTGTAGCTCTTCCTTGTCCCACTTGAATGCCAACCAAAGTACACTTCAGCGTGAAAAGCTTTGATTGTTTTGTTTAGGACTTCTAGAATTCAGCTTTTCTGTAAATGCAATGGTGCTCAATCTCAGTATTCACCATCTCTTGTAGTGTACAAGTTTTATTTGTTTACTTCAATTTTTGGCGGGGTTGGGGTCTTGGGCCCGGATGAGGCTTGTAAAATGCAAAATAATCTATTACCTGAATTACCACAACCATTTTTCAAGTCATGTTTTTGCAATTGTTGAATATCAAGAAGTTTTCAGGTTTGAATTGAGATCCTTGAAAACCAAAATGGGAATGACAAACTTGAAAAAGAAGATGAAAACTAGAATTGAATTTTCTTGAGTTCCAGATTTTCCATTTCTTTGGTAGTTTTATTGACTTTTCTAGTTAGAATCTTGCTTTTCAGACTAAACTTCTCTGGCCAGTTGGCCTAAGCTTCCAAGTCACGTGAGATGTGGAAGCTTTACTGGATCTACCTTAGGATAGGTGTACCATCTACCATGTGAGAGCCATTACGCCTAACCATCTCCTAAGCTTGGCCTTTTTTTTTTTTGGTTAGTAAGTGTATTTTTTGGTTAATAAGCATATGAAGGGTACAAGTTAAGGTGTATTTAATACTTAGGTTATTTTATTTTTATTTTTGGGAAAAATGCTCTTAAACCTCTTAAATTTTAGGGCAGTAGCCATCACACCCCCTTAACTTGTTAAAAACTAACATATTGATTTTGGTAACTTCATTTTGCATGTGAGAGACGTTAGTTTTTCTAATGGTAGAGTAGCAGAAGTATTAATTTGGTAGATGTGTAAAGTTAAAGAAACAAATTGGCTAAAATAAAAGTTCAGGGGATTTGATAACCACTACCTCAAAGTTCAAAAGGTGTTAGGATATTTTTTCCATTTATTTTTGATAAATTCAATAGTTACAATAAGAGATGGAAGATTTGAAAATGCCTTTGTTAGAAACACCAAGTAGTACTAATTGAATTACAAAGCTTACTAATTGAATTACAAAGCTCTCGACAATACTTAAGTGTATTTAATATTTTGTTAAATTTTATTTTAATATTTTAATAATAAAATAGAGTCAAATTGTACACAACTATCATCAAAAAAGAAGATTGGACAGATACTCTTGGATCCATCCCACTCAAAAGAGCTTTGCCAACGAATGAGCAGCTGCGTGTATTGTTAAGGAATCCATATACAACATCCATACCCAAAAAATAAAATAAGAATCGTGCCCTTTCTCAAAATTACAAGAGGGGGTTAAAATTTTTGCATAAGCTAGCAACAAACAAAAGAGAGATTTCCATACTTAACCCGTTAAATAAGTAAATAAAAAGGAAAAGAATACATTCATGGGTCAGAAGAAGTCACAACCAAGAAGCTTAATAATAATAATAATAATAATAATAATAATAATATAGAGACTGATACGACAAATAAATGAACTTTGACACTACAATTCTTCTACCAAACAAATGGTATTGGATCCTCTGATACTCAGGTATCGGATTATGGAGGTCGGAAGTTTGGCAATGGATGAAGAATGATATGAATCATATGATGATCCACCGGGATTTAGTCTCTTACAAAAATCAAATTGCAGACTATCACACCTCAACTCATTTAAGGATTTTTTTGGATCTTAGAAAAGAAAATATACAATCCATTCATCCCACATCCTGACTTTAAAGAAAATGTCATGTCTTGGTGGACAAAAGCCTTATGGTTAAATTGGATTGTATAGTAATTAATAACAAGAGTCTATGCTGGTGACTTACCAAAAAAACTTTCGACCTGCATATGAATATATTGACTAGCAATAGAAGAAATACATTTTACAATAACAGATAAAGTGCCTCACCAATATCAGACTTTTTACATTGGTCACTGGATGATTATTAACATATTACCAACACAAATAAGTAAATGACTTGAATTGGATCATTTATTTCAAGAAATATAAATCCTCATAAGTAACATCTTAACCCAGATATTGCAGATAATCCTCTAAAATTCAAGATGCAGTTTTCAATACCATGTTACATCCTAGTCCATATCAATCCCAATAGGTCAAGATCACACAAAGAGCATCTATATAAGAAAGTGAAGCCATTGCCAAAGGGTATTTCTCCTCAAAAGACAAACAAGAAAGACTCACAAAACATCTTATACATCATGCACACACTTCAGCAATAACTACCCAGCTTTCTTAAAGATTAACTTTACCAAAGCTCAAGCAGTAACCAGTAACCTTTTTCTAAAATCAGATTACCCTCAATGAAGCTCAAATAATGGTTGATACACATTGAACAACATAAACCTGCTAATATACTGCGAATGGCACCTTGTGTCAAGAACTTAAACAAAAACAGAACACTCAACTCATGCAACCCTGATATTCATTTGAAAGTAAGAGCAAAATCTATATCCATTCTTATCACTCTTCAACTGACTATTGCACAAATTAAAAAGAAAAGAGGTACACATGTCCTTCTCTTGAACTATACTCCTATTTATTTCGAGCCTTAGCGCATGAATTACATCTTTTTTTTTTGGGTCAGATTAATGTGTCTGTTATGCTCCCATGTTAAAAAGAATCAAATAAACATTCTCTTCCCCCCTCCTTTTCTCTCTTCTAAGAGAATAAGAATTTAAGTAAACTTGAGGAACAACTAAACTACGAAACAGATGATAATTTTAACATCAATTAAATGCCTCACCATTTCAGCAACAAAACAGCAACTTGACTGATCAAATAACAAATGACCAACACACACATAACAAACCCCTCTAATTATGTAAATGGGTTGCTAAGCAAATTAGTCTCAACATCTTGTCCCAAATAACCAGGCCATCATATTTAAGCAAAAGCACAAGAAAATAACACAAGCTACCAATAAACTACTAGCCCTTGCAAATTCACACACCATTAACCATATTACCAATCCACAACCATTCAATATCATATTACACACACAAAATTATTCACTTCCACGTTGTAACAAAGTCCACCATTCATCCCAATTCTTATTCATTACCCAACAATTCAAAACATTACATTCAATAAAAAAATTCTTCTCGAATGGTGTTTAGTTTTACCATCTTTTTCTTGTCTTTCCCCTCCTGTTTTGCTTGATCATTGTAATTTGGTTTCTTGATGTTTTTGCCCCTTCAGTACATTTCCTATGTACTGGGCTGTGTTTTTTTTAATAAAATTTTTGTGTTACTTATCAAAAAAAAAAAAAAAATGATAACGCAACACAAATAGCACCAGGGCATGTCTCTCTCCCATGTCTCAAACATTCATTAACCAATGGAATTCCAAAATATTGTCACAAAACATAAACTATCAAACATTTTAATCTTTAAAGTACAAAGAAGTACAACAAAAGCTACGAATAACACACTAATCATGAAAAATTTACAAATCATTAGCTAAATTACCAACCCACAAGGGCCACAACCATCCCATTCACACAAACAATCCAAATTATTTACTCTCCACATTATACCCAAATCTTATCCATTACCCTACAATTCAACAAATTACATTATCAAAAACTAAGATAAAAACATCAACAAAGTATACCACTAAATCATGGCCCTCTCCCATGCCTCAACTATTATTTTCAATTATTGGTAAGTTTACACACACAGCCCCACAACCTTAAACTCCACCCATTTACTTCCGGAGGGTAGGTATTGTGAGCTAGAACTCATTGGCCTCATGTTTCAACTATTTATTAATCGAATCAGATTTTAAATACTTGTCACATACCATAAACCATAAAATTTTCCAATCAATGAAGTACAAAAAAATATAAAACAACTTACCCACAAAAGGATCACACAGCATTAGCCAAATTACCAACCCATTCCATTCACATAAATGATAAAACACGCAAAACCATTCACTTTCCACATTATATTGAAGTCCATAATTCATCCCAATTCTTATTAATTACCCAACAATATACAAATTAAGTAAATATATAACAAAACAAAATTTCAACCAAGCAGGTCTCTCGCCCACTTCTCAAACTAATAAATGAATCATATCCAGTTCTACAGAATTTTCCACATACCAGAAACTATCAAATTTCCAATCTTTGAGCTACAAAAACATAAAACAAAATTACCCACAAAATATTCACACATCATTAACCAAATGATAACAAATCCATTCGCATAAAACAAAAAAATTATTCACTTTCAGACCATTCATAAACTATCAATAATTTCAAATCTTTGACACAAAACATAATAGAAAAGCTGCCCGCAACAAATTCCGACATCATTATCTAAATTACCAACCCACAACCATTCCATCCATGAAAAACAAACTACACAGGCTCTTTCCCACAAACCTCAACTATTCATTACTCCAATCAAACTCCACAACACTGTGGCCACTCACAAACTATAACATCTAATCACTAGCCAAATTACTATTCCAATCACATAAAACACACAAAAAAACTATTCAATAGTCTAATCATTACCCACTTTATACCCAAGTCCATGATCCATCCCAAATTTATTCATAACCCAACAATTTTCCACAAAATTGTATTAAAAATCATACTAATAACAAAACACTACCCACCATGGCATGGTCACTCTCCCATGCTTCAAACCATTCATTAATCCAATCAAATTCCACAATGTTTTTCTTTTCAACTATCAAAATTTCAAATCTTTGATGCCCCAAAGACATTATATTAAATTTGATCAAAAGACTCACATAGCAATCAAAGTCCCATCTTTTTTTTTCATATGGGCACATATCGCTTCAACGCCTGCTTCGCCGTCACGGCAGCTCCGACCAAAACTCCCCCGACGGCACCCGCCACCGCAGCCGACCGCACCCCACGCGCCGCCCTGTACACGGCGCCGGTACCGAGACCCGCCGCCACGCTATTCCACACATCGTCCACGTCCCTCAGCGCCATGGCCCCGCTCTCCATGCCGGCGTAGATGAGCCCGATGATCCCCAGCCGGTTCCCCCACGCCCGGCCCGCGTGGCCGGAGGAGTTGAGCACCCGATTGGCCCGGAGCTTCGCGGTGTCGCCGGGCTCGAACGACTTGACTCCGGCGACGAGGCCGGAAGCTCCGCCGCCTATAGCCCCGAGGAGGTAGCCGCAGCCGGTGAAGAAGGTGAGGTTGTCGCTGAGATTACGGCGGCTCCGGCGAGCTTCTTCGTCGAAGAGGTATTGAGGGGCGGTGGGGAGCTGGTAGACGTTGCGAACTGGGATCGGGACTTGGATCCCTTGGTACGGGTCGTAGAATCGGGTCTGGGTGTTATTCGGGTCGGGTTTTCGTTCGCTATCCATTTCGTGGATTTGTGGATTTTTTGTTCTGGTTTTTAGAGGTAGGGTTTTGGAAATCTCTCAAACACGGAGAGAGAGAGAGAGAGAGAGAGAGAGAGAGAGAAAGGAGTGAGAGATTTCCCTTTGCAGTAGGCTTTTTTTTTAACTTTTAAATCTCTTTCAATTTATATTTTCTTTTCTTTTAAAAAAAACCTCTGTTTATTGTTTTAGACTTTCACACCATGTTTAATTATATTTTTATATTATTGAGATGAGAAAAAAGAAAATATAGGATGCAAAAAATTTCACATAAAAATTATTTTAAAAGTCCGACTACAAAATTGAGACTCATTCAGATTCTTTGTCCGTTCCGGATTTTTAAAAACATTTAAAAAAAAAAAAAGAAAAAAAAAAAAGAGTTGAGAAGGAAAATAGTTTTTGTGAGACTTGGCTTGGGGAAGGGGATTCCTCATTTTATGCGTAGCTGGAAAGTGTAGAAATGTGCGCTTGGACTATACGTGGCCCCTTTTATAATTTTTTTTTTTTTTTTCTCAATTGACTTTGTGAAAATGCACACATCACTGCCAGAATGTTCCTTTAATTTTTTTTTTTTTGGAAGATAATTTTGTTAGAAGTATACTTCAATTTTTTTGAGAAACAAGTATACTTCAGTTAAATCATATACTTCAATATTCAATATTAAAAAAAAAAAACTGTTATTTTCATCTATTTTATTTATATCTATATATAATTTGACTTTTTTTTTTTTTTTTTATGTTCACTTTTCATTGTTTCATTCACCAAAAGTCTCATTTTATATACTACTAATAAAATGATTTCTTATTTAGATTTTATTATTTTGCGTACTAAAATATCTTTACACAAATTCTTAAACTCTGTAAAATACTCATATTTTTTAGTTAAATAACTTTAAATTTAAAAACACAAACAGGTTAAAAGAGTAATTTATTATTTTTTTAAAAGTTCATAAGTTTTAGATTTTTTTGCTAAAGTCTATTTGAGTTTAGCTGTTTGGCTAGAGGATGTTCCTAAGGATATTGCTCAATTACTTTTGTTTGATGTTCATTAAGTAATTTTATTCTTCCCCAGACCAATTTTGGTCTAGTCTCTCAAAAAAAAAAAAAAAAAAAAAAGAAAAGAAAAGAAGAATTACTCCTTTTTATTTTAAATTCAAATTTTCACACTTACATTAACTCTCATGTAGAAAAAGATTCTAAAAATGAGAACTCTATCATTATCTCACTTTTAAACATTATTCCACGTCTTTAAAAAAAAAAAAACTCATGGTTATTTTATATAATTTGTTGGGCAGATGACTTCTCCTATTGAATTCCAATGCCTCTACATGAGAGTTAAAAAAAATCACAAGAGTTTTAGTTACAAATATTTTATTTCATTCATATTAGCCACTAACTCACATACAAATAAGTAATTAGAAGAAAAAAAAAAACTCACATAAAGAAAGATCCTAAAAATTATGACACTTTCTCTATCTCACTTTTAAATATTATGACACTAAACTCAAAATAAAAAATAAAAAGTGTCTCATCGCACTCGCAAAGCGCATACGATGAGGCTATTATGGTTATAACTTAATTCGTTGACACTTTCAAGTATTTTTAAAAAGTTCAAATTCTCGATAAAGTTGTAATTATTGAATTATAAATAAATTATTCATATTATTTAGTCCAAATTATTTTTTCAAAAAAATTATTTTACTAAATGGTTGAAAGATTTTTTATTTTTATTTTTAGAGAAGGTAAAAGGATAAATTGAGATTAAATAAAAAGATAATGGGTAAAATAGTTAAACTAAAACAATATCTTAAAGATATCTAGCTTCATTCCTTATGTTTTAAGTTATAACTTATAATATAACTACCTACACTTTTAAAACTTTCATATTTTGAATAGTTAGCATTTATTTTGAACAAAAATAATATCATAGAGTGCTTGCATGAAACTAGTATAAATAAATTACTAGTTATAATTAGAACTCATTGCAATTATTTATGCAATACTAATCAACATAATATATGTCTACAATGGGATTCAATATGTGTTCAAGCAGCATCCCAACCTAAGCAACACCCCAATCCATACAATCTTAAAATCCTAAGGGTTCTAATATATATGTAGGGTCGATATTTGTGGCCCAAACCCAAGAGATATGGAATATGAGCCCAACAAGCCCAATACAATAAATTTGTAGAGAATGGGTGAAAGAGCTGAGCTGATAGTGAACTAAACAACGTTTGACAAAGGTTTGAAAGATAAATAAGTGCAAGTACAAACTTGAAACTTAAATAAATTGTCGTCCGAGGAGACAAACTTGTGCTTATACAATTCTTAGAGTTACAGTAAACCTTTCTTCTCTCTTCTTCTCTTGCTTTTTCGATCCCCCCCCCCCTTTATGAGAGGTCCTCTACATTTATATAATTTTCTTTTTCTCCATCTTGACCGTATACTTGTTCTTCATCTAAGCATTCACTTGAGTATATGTCCCATCAGGTGTCTTCTTTAGTTCTCCATGAGTGGTGGTAGTTGAGGCTGCACTGTTCAGGGGTCTTCTCCACATAAATGCGGCCAAAAAAGTTGCTGCAGTACATTTAATGTGGTGGTAGCAGCTTTTTTCTTAGATATTTCTCTGTTCTTATCATCTTTATACGTGCATGGAGTTCATCCTTATCGTTGGAACTTCCCGGAAGATTGCCCAAGCCATCCAAGTATTTGCTAGACGAGTATTCTCTGTATCCGAGAAGGATATACTCTTCGAACTATATTCCTCTATCACTTCCTTGCCTGGTTCTCCAGTCCGAGGCATTTTCCAATCTTTTGCTCCTCCTCGGACGAATCCATACTTCCAAATAGGGTCCAGGACCTATATAAATTTGGGCTTTTATCCCCACAATATATATTCAATAGTTGGAATTAGAGGATTTTGAACCTAAATGTCTCAATTGGAAAAGTTATGAGGTATAAACCAACTAAATTATAAGGTTCTTAGATTTTCATCTATTAATTGAATTTTTTTTTTTTTTTGAGAACCATCTATCAATTGATAATATAAAGCAAACAACACCGATCAATTTATGTGATAGGGTCATAATCATTTAAATACAAAGAATAAATTTTTATTTTAAAAATAATAAAAAGGTTATTGTAACTATTATCCTTTTGGACTTTGATACAAGTGTCATTATAGTCATTCGACTTTGGATGTGAACAATTAAGCCCCATCCATTTTAGGTTCGTAAAAATCAAACATTTTGCTAATATTTTCAAATTCATATTAAAGCAATAAAGATTAATCTAAAATCATCAATAAATGAAAATACCACTATTCAGGGACGGAACTAGGATTCAAAGTCAAGGGGAGCAAATATAATTTTCTTGAGGGGGGCAAATATTATTTTTCTTGGGTTATTTTCTAAAATCTTAAAATATACCTACTATTTAATATTTAAAATTTTTTTGGGGGGGGGGGGGGGGGGGGGTGGTGTGGGGGATAGCCCCCCTTAGCTTGTACATGGTTCTGTCTCTGCCACTATTACTCTTTATTATAAAAGATTGTTGGGTGGGGGGAACCTTTTTTCAAACTTAATACAAGCAGATGGTTAATTAATGACATTTCATGACCATCCAAAGACATCTCTTACAAGAAGCCGAGTAATTTTTAAGCCATTGAAACCTAAGTTCTTGTGTGAGTACCATAAAAGAGAAGCCTTAATTATCATTATAAAAAATGCCTTAGGAGTTAGGATGATGTGAAAGGTAGGGAAGCCCTACATGGATAATATTTTTCTCCACAGGCCATAATAAAAAAATTAATATGTAGTTGAATAATCTTAGATCTTTCTTAGGCAATAATATCATTTTAACTTTGTATCATTAATTTGTGGCCCTCTTCCTTTTGAAAGATTGTGACTTTCATCCTATTGGAGATTTGGAGTGGCATTATATGTTCTCTTAAGTCTTAATTATTTCCAATAACAATTGTCTCCTTCCCATCATTGCACATAGGACTTTCATCCAATGACAGTTATTTCCAAATTCCAATAACATTAAGTCTAGATTACTGCATGACTTAAATCTCACACATGCTTTTACTTGTTAAAATTGAAGAGAGATATTTGTCAATCATGTTGAAATTTTATTATTTTTGTTGTGGATCAGTATCCGCGCGCTTAGAACTCAAAATCTTAAGGTTTAATTGTTTTGCTTGGTCGAAGTGAAACTCATTTAATGAAGTGCACCTCAGGCACGTTAATTCAATACTTTTTTTTTGGGAGAAATTTAATTTAAATCTTTTTGAATAAACACAAAGCACACCTAGGCATGTTTTATTTTTTCTAAAAAAAAATTTATGAATCATTAAAATAACTACTTTTTATTAAAAGAAATGACATATATATATATATACACACACACATTGATTATATGATTTATTATATATACAAACATTGTTCTTAATGTGCTATGTTGCACAAATAATTATTTGTTAAACATGTCAAAATACAGGACCAAGAATAATTTACTACTATTGTGCATTTTAGAGTCTTTGCCTATTGGATATATTTTGATTAAATTATATACTGCAATTAATCATAGCTATAACTAATTATGAATTTTTATAAAGCACAAAAAAATTATATAAAATATTCTATTTAAATTTTGTATCATTAGATTATTATCATATATTCCATTAATTTTTTTTCAAATTTACTAGAAAAATATTAAAACATTAAAATAGTTTATGTAAATTTTGAACTTATAAACTTTGTGCTATTTCACAATCCATTTTAACTAACAGACAAAATATATTACTATTTTGAGTTTATTAAAAAAAATTATTATATGTTCTGCATCATTCTACTAGAACTTATTATATATTATATGTTAAAAATATGCACTTTACATTAATTAGGTGGATGTTTGTGCTCGGCACTTAGGCTCTAAGATGGTTATGCACTAGTACTAGCTGTTTTGTAAGCGTGTGTATATTTATATATATATTCCATGGTGAAAATTTGTCGTATGAAATAGACTGAATGTGTGAGAGAGTTTGAGACTGAAAGGATCAAAATAGTTCAGAAAAAAAAGAAAGGATCAAAATAGTGAAACCATCTTCGTTATAGCCTTATAGGGTTAATTGATTCATTCCTTTCATGTGTTTTGAAAATTAGTTGGAGAGCTACTTACACAAATGGCCAACAACTTTCAACATGTTATTCAACAACAACAAAAAAATAAGCAGTCTTCAACATGCTTCTTGTATGTGTCTGTACGTGTGTGCAAAGACTGCATGACTTATGACTCATATATAGCAATGATCATTTTAACTCTATAAAATGTGACTCTCACAACAGTCCCATCCCCACAAACCCATAAAACAGCACCAACCTTTTCATTTTAGATAAAATTGTTATTTGCTCTGTCTAAAAATTTTCCCTTTAAACTTCAAAGCTTCCTTCCTTCTAGTGGGAGAACTTTAAAGTTGTCTTCGCTTATTCCTCTATCAAGTGATGAGGTTTATTGTTGCCCAAAATGGTTTATTAGTCCAAATTAAAGCTATTAAAATCAAAGAAAATTTTGAAAAGTATTATATTATCCTGCTTTTACAATCTTTCCCAAATACTAAATTGAGTGGATCGAAGCCCATGCAGTGGAAAGTGTGCCTTAAGCATTTTCTAATGCATGGTTTTGAGCCATTTAATCTTGTATTTGGCATGGATTGGATGGGCAGGACGGTATAGTAACTTTCATTTATTTTTCTTTGGTTTGATAACTTTAATTTTGGACTATTAAACTATTCCATTTCTTATAAATATCCCTTTTATTGACCTTCAAATTTTGATACTAAGATTTGATTGTCATGGTAAGATATCATGAGTGCAATTTAAAGGACACTATTTTGATGTGAGAATTATGATATGTGTACTGTTTGTTGATTTAGATGGTTAATGAACTTTATTATTTTTTTCATAGGTTGTTTTTGTGATAAATTGGCTAATGTTGTATATAGTTGCTCACTTGCTCTTTAGTCTTTATAATAGAAATAAATAATCCCATCTTTCTACCCAAAAAAAAAATTTGTTGTTTTTGTTATTTTGTATTTCCTACTTTTGATATGATAGATCTATTATCTCTACTAGAAGTTGTGTTTCCCACTATTTTATAAAGCATCAAGCCATCAACTACTCACACAAAAAGCTCAGAACGGTGTTGTTTTCACTTTCTTTTCCCTCTGGAAAATAGGGAAAGTTAAAGACTTTTCTCCAATTTGAGAGGAAATTTTTCTTTGTGCTTCGCTATAAAGTGGAAAATTAATGTTTCTCAAAAAAAAAAAAAAAAAAAGTGGAGAATTAATGTGAGCTTGGCCAACATAAGTAGTCATTTTTATGATTTTGTTTGCATGAAACTAGTATTAATAAATGACCAGTTATAATTAGAATTCTTTATAATTACTTACGCAATTTTAATCAACATAATATATGTCTAAAATGGAACTTAATAATACCACAATGGAAAGCAAAATATAAATCCATTCGACCATAGAATTCTAGGAGTTCTAATTTGCTCTTAAAATATTTTTATGTTAAACAAAGTCATCCATCAATTGATAATTCAATGAAAATTACACCGATTAATTAATTTATGTGATAGAGTCATTATCATTTCAATAGATAGAATACATTGTCTCAAATAAAAATATAAAAAATAAAAGGTTTTTGCAAATATTATCCTTAGACTTTGATGAGAGTGTCATTATAGTCAATCGACTGCATGACTATGGCTCGCAGCCACGATCATTTTAACTCTATAAAACTGTCCCATCTCTAGACACCCATAAAACAACTCCAACCTTTTCTTTCTAGTCGACAAATTTTCATATGCGCTGGCCACTGGGCTTATATAGTATCTCTTTCATAAACTGTGACTCTGTGAGTCTCATACCCACATGTTAGTGAGAGAAATATTGCATAACCTTGGCGCAGGAGATCCAGTCCCCTTTTAGTGGGAGAACTTTAAAACCTGTTGTCTTGACTTCCTTTATCAAGTGAAGTTTAGGCTGCCCAAAATAGTTTATTTGTCCAATTTAAAGGTATCAAAATCAAAGAAAATATTGAAATGTATTGTATTATCCTGCTTTTACAACCTTTCCCAAATACTAAATTGAGTGGCTCAAAGCCCATGCATTGAAAAGTGTGCCTTCTAGCCCCAAGAGGGGTGGCTTGGTGGTTGGGATTCGTGAATCAGATTTGTGATTCCTAGTTCGAGCCCAGGCGAGTACTTGAGGAGGAATTTGGGTATCCCTACTGAGGAGCTCTTAATTACCAGCTCTCTCAAGGTGCTAAGGTGAGGTCTATGGTCACCTCAAACCACAGTAGCTATGACTCAATATAAGACTCCCTAACGGGAGGTGCCCTTATGGTCATGCCTAGGAGGGTGAGTCACAATGGTCCCCCTCGCTCCCCTTTTTATTCATTAAGAAAGTGTGCTTTTTGCATTTTCTAATGCATGGTTTTGAGCCATTTAATCTTGTATTTGGCATGGATTGAATGGGCAGGACGGTATAGTACCTTTTATTTATTTTTCTTTAGTTTGATAACTTAGTTTTGGACTATTAAACTATTCCATTTCATTTAAATATCCCTTCTATTGACCTTCAAATTTTGAGACTAAGATTTGATTGTTATTGTAAGATATCATGTGTGCAATTTAAAGGACACTATCAATTTTTTATGTAAGAATTATGAGATGTGTACTGTTTGTTGATTTAGATGGCTATATGAACTTTATTATTTTTTTCAAATGCTTTTTTGGGGATAAATTGGCTAACATCATTTGATTCACACACAAAAAAAAAAAAAAAAAAAAGTTAAAATTGAGATTCTTTGTAATTACTTATACAACCCTTAAATATAATATATGTTTGATATGGGACTCAATATGTGCTAATGCAATAACATTACAATACACAACCTATAAATGTGGACTATCTTGGATATCATATAGGGGAATTTTAATATTTGTTCTTAGTTCTAATTTTTTTGGTTGCTGAGCATTGTATGCTTTGGAGGAAAGTTGCTCCAACACACAATGTCGTAACTCAAAAGAGTAACCACTTTTAGTCATGTGACTTACTTAATAGTCATATGTTGTTGTGACTATTACATATGTTTGAGGAGTAATTCTACAGTACCCCCTCCAAAAAAGGGGGGGTACGATACCCACTAATAGATAACCTGCTACATCAGGTTACTTTTTGCTCACAATTGACGGTTCTATTTTCACATTGTGCAGTTCTAACATCACATATGACAGTTCTTTTTTCACATTTGGTGGTTCCCTTACTCTTTTCTCACATTTGACGGTTCTATCCTCACATTGTACAGTTCCAACATCACATGTGATAGTTTTTTTCTCACATTTGGTGGTTCCTTTTTTTTTTCCTCACATTTGATGGTTTCATCCTCACATAATGCGGTTCCAACATCACATATGACAGTTCTTTTGTCACATTGGGTGGTTTCCTTACTTTTTTCTCACACTTGACGGTTCCATCCTCACATTGTGCAGTTCCAACATCACATATGATAGTTCTTTTCTCATATTTGGTGGTTCATTTACTTTTTTTTTCCTCATATTTGACGGTTCCATTCTCACATTGTGCAGTTCTAACATCACATATAACAGTTATTTTGTCACATTGTGTGGTTCCCATACTTTTTTCTCACACTTAACGGTTCCATCCTCACATTGTGCAGTTCTAACATTACATGTGACAATTCTTTTCTCACATTTGTTGGTTCCCTTACTTTTTTCTCACATTTGACGATTTCATCCTCACATTGTGCAGTTCTAACATTACATGTGACATTTTTTTCTCATATTTAATGGTTCCCTTACTTTTTTTCTCACATTTGATAGTTTCATCCTCACATTGTGCAGTTCCAACATCACATGTGTCAGTTCTTTTGTCACATTTGGTGGTTCCCTTACTTTTTTCTCACATTTGGTGGATCTATTCTCACATTGTGCAGTTCCAACATCACATGTGTCAGTTCTTTTGTCACATTGGGTGGTTCCCTTATTTTTTTTCCTCACATTTGACGGTTCCATCCTCACATTGTGCAGTTCCAACATCACATGTGACAGTTCTTTTCTCACATTTGGTGGTTTCCTTACCTTTTTTTTTCTCACATTTGGTGGTTCCCTTACTTTTTTTCTCACATTTGATGGTTTCATCATCACATTATGCAGTTCCAACATCACATGTGACAGTTCTTTTCTCACATTTGGTGGTTCCCTTATTTTTTTTTTCTCACATTTGACAGTTTTATCCTCATATTGTGCAGTTCCAACATCACATGTGTCAGTTCTTTTGTCACATTTGGTGGTTCCCTTATTTTTTTCTCACATTTGACGATTCCATCATCATATTGTGCAGTTCCAACATCACATTTGACAGTTTGTTTCTCACATTTGGTGGTTCTCTTATTTTTTTTTTCTTACATTTGACAGTTTCATTATCACATTGTGTAGTTCCAATATCACATTTGATTGTTCTTTTGTCACATATAGTGATTCCTTTATTTTTTTTTTCTCAAATTTGATGGTTCCATTGTTATATTAAGCAGTACCAACATCACATTTGTTCTATTTTTGTCACATGTAACAGTTCTTTTCTCACATTTGGTGGTTCCCTTACTTTTTTCTCACATTTGACAATTTCATCCTCACATTATACAGTTCCAATATTGCATGTGACAATTCTTTTCTCACATTTGGTGATTCTCTTTCCTTTTTTTCTTCTCACATTTGACAGTTCCATTCTCACATTGTGCAGTTCCAACATCACATGTGACAATTCTTTTCTCACATTTGGTAGTTCCCTTCACTTTTTTCTCACATTTGATGGTTCCATTGTCACATTAAGTAGTACTAATATCGCATCTGACTCTATTTTTTTCACATTCAGTGATAACCTATTTTTTTATTCTCAAATTTGACCGTTCCATTATTACATTGGGCAGTACCCACATTACTCCTGACCGTACTTTTGTCACATTTGGTGGTACCCTATTTTTTTCCTTACAATTGACAATTCAATTGTCACAATAAGCACTACCAATATCACATCTGACCATAATTTTACATTTAGACTTATCACTGAGGTCACTTTTTTACTTACTAATAATTGCTCATCACAATAGTAATTTTTTTTAAAGTTATTAAAAAATTTAGATCTAAAATCGAAAACCATAATTACTCTTGTTCACAAAAAAAATCAGCTAGAATTATCTTGGTTTCTTTCACAAATATTTGAATATACCAATTAACTTCTTATGTAAGTCCCTTGGTGGCTTCCATCACATTCAAAGGCATACCTCCCTATAAATTAACATAGTTGATGTCATTTTCCTGATGTTTATATTTTTATTATTTATATATGATGGTGAACCAAAAATTTGACTATTTCCAATTCGTCCATAGTATCGTCCAAGACCAAAAAGGTCATCCAAGTGCAAAACGGTAGTCCAATAGTATATTTTTGCCAAAAAAGTAACTTACCTCAAAACCCACTTTTTCAGGATTATGCATAATAATAATAATGTCAATTCCCTTTTCACCTCACTTTCTTTAAGAATATATCTTCTTCAAAGCCAAAAAGCAAGAGGCTAGGCCAGGGCGATGTAAACAAATCCAAACTTTAAAGGTCAAAAACATAATTTAGTCTTGTTTTTATTAAAGGATAAAATAGTCCATATAGAAAACTAAAAGCTTGGAATTCTCCACTTTACATAAATTTTTTTCTCACTTTTCAGCTTTAAGAGGGGAGAAAAATACCTTCAGCAAAATGCCAAATGGGTGTCAAATATTACTAAAAAGCTTTAAAGAACTCTTTTACACAATGCCCGCCAGAGCAAATTTTGCTAAACCAAACTAATATCTTTAAGAATTGGACAAAGTTTGCCATATGAACCAATCAATGGCTCCAGGACCCCCCCCCCCCCCTGGCATGCTGGGCAGTGCCACTGCATTGATGGTGAATTAATCTCCTGGTAGACAGTTTATTATCCATTTCCTCAAAGTATGCCATGAACCACTTGCTCTTCTTGAGTGTCTCATAAGCTCATTTCACTTGAATTTAAATCAGAGTCATGATTGAGAGGTCATCACTATCACAAACAATCTCTAAGTCATCACTCATCATCAATTCATCAACACCCATTAATCTCAACACCAACATAGTGGGGGGTTTGGGATGATTGCATCATTCAACTACCCATTTTTTGAATACTTGGATTGAGTGTGATCAGCTCTAGCAGACCAATATGACCTTTGCTGTAGGGGTGGAGACACTACATGTTGTCGGCCTGTGTCATTGTTCTGCCAAGAACTCTTAGTGTGTTGGATTCAAGCATTCATTCTGTCACTGCAATTCTTAAGATCAGCATTTTGTGTTTGCATGGAATTGCCTTTAGCCATTCCTGATTGGCTAGTACCATCCACTGAGCTTCTGAATCACATCTGGATGTCCCCATGCAAAAGAAGTAGAATTCTAAGGAAAATTGGGTCTTGCAGACACATTGTGAATTTCAACTGATTGACCTGTGGACGAGAGCTTTACATATAATTGTGAGCTTGAGAAATGGGTCACTATTATCATCCATAAGAGGATTCTACCTGCCTTCTCTGGAACTTATCATTGTAAGAATTTCTGTTAGTGTATAATTGTTTCAAATACCAAATTCAGCAAACTATCGAACCTTTAAAGAAGAAATTATGAAGAGGATATGATTCTTGCAGTCACTAGTTAAACCAAGCAAAGGCCAGTGTACTAAGTTTGTGATAGGAGTAATATTTTTTATACCATATGGTTCAAGAGATGTGATTTTACTTCATATGCACATAATATATGATTCTTAAAGATTAGCCTAACAACATGGTGCTACTTGAAAATTCATTTATCTGCTTTTAACAAGGTGACATGGGTGAAATAGTCAATAAAGTACTCTCATTGTTCCATATGTCAATGCCATGCACACTTTTTTTTTTTTTTTTCAATAAATCAATGACACGCACACTAGCAGTACTCTAACCAAAGATAGTACACACAACATGACAGAGCAAGTTTACCACTGGCCAGTCTCAAATTTTAGACAATGATAATTGTAAATCCTTGACATGTGAAGAAACAGAATAGTATGCTACAGAGCATGAACTTGTTGTCTACTGGAAAATAAAGGTAACTGAGCACATTAAATTCCAAGGAAGACTTGATAGAATCAACTCTTAGATCCTAACAATTCTGGTACAAGTTTTAGAAAATTTCAGCTGATCAAATTCTGAATAGGAGATATATTGAAATTTGGGATATTGATTTTAAATATGGAAATGACTACAACAGCATCTAGAATAATTATAGAAGATTGAGCATAACAAGCAGAAAGCTTGATATATCATACAAAGATTCCGAGAATAAGAAGAATGAGATACAAGCACAATGTTTTATATAGAAATTTTACCACAAGGTTTGCGAGAGGTTCTTTCGCATACAAAATCAGAGAATGCAGTTTAAAGGTCAAAATTCAATAAGAGATCTAGACAAACCAAAAGGATGTCATGAAAAGTTTGACTTGGGTCATTCAAACATGGATAATCATCTTTTGACAGTTCACCTTTGTGAAGTTTTTCAATAAGTTCCTGAAAGATGTCAAGAATTTGGGCCTAGTAAGCCATTTATTCCATAAAGCTTTAATTCAAAGTTACAGGATAACTGAATTGATCACATTATGACAATGTAGAAAAGATATTGGTCACACATAATTCCTCCATTGCCACGATACTCTCAAGGTAGCAAGATATATTTAAGACATGCAAACGTTGCTAATATGATTTTTCTCTCAGGTCTTAAATCACTAACAAAAACAGACAACCTTAAGCAGATATAATAGTGGGAGCAAATTGTAAACATCACCATTAGCCAAAACAAGACCACAAAGGTACTCCCAAATACGGGATATCTAATGATGACAGGCATGTCCTATATACATAGAACCATCTGAAAGGAAATTAGTGTTTATTTTATCTCAATCATGGGGTAAAAACGTGATAGCCGCCATGTTTCTTCTTCACCAGTACTGTCTTTTCTAGCACCATGCTTTTTCTGACATTTAAAAAGTTCAGTTAGGCAAAAATCACCAACCAAGCTGCATTCAAAACTAACATAAAGCAATTACCTTATGCATATCAAACTTCAAAGAGAAAGTTCCACAAGAGGAACTAAGAAAGTAATAAAACAGAATCCTAATTTGAAAATAATCACTGGGCTGAACCTGAAACTATCTGTGCAGCGTCTGTTGTTGCTATTCAGAATTGGAGATGACCTTACCCTGTACTTTGTAATTGTTGTTGAGGTAAAGGTGTCAGAGTTGCTATATCTTTGTCGAACAAACAAGTGGGTTTTGGTTTTTGTCTATTGCTACATTCTCTCTCTAGGTGCAGTGCTGCTCTACAACTTCTGCGGTAATGTACAAATGCTTTGGGAGCTAGGGGACCAACTATTTGTTACTCAAGTTGAGAGATTGCTTTGTTACTGACTAATTCCCAATTGAATCCTTACCTTTGGCACCAACTGGATCTATGCAGATCCACACTGCTAGAAAGTAGAAAGTAGAAACTAATGCTAAAAGAGGGACACAATTTTGATACAGGAAATGATCTAATTAGGAAGGCTATTTTTATTACAACTTCAATTTATGGTGAACATCATCCAGATAAAATATCTGCTCCTGAAACTCTGAGCTAACTCACCAGGCTTCTTTCAAATTCTAAATTTTAGAGAAACCAACTCTAAAATTGGAAACCAACTCTAAAATATAGCACAAACCAACACTAAATTGGTGTTCTTACTGCCAAGGTGGTTGGAAAAAAATAATAATCTCCTAAGTCCATAGGTTCATAGTATCGTGTCCTCCCCACACTCCCAACCAAATCTAATCTTATCCCAACTTATGGATGAGGGTTCCTACGTCTCACTCAAGTTTCACGTCTCGCATCCCAAACTCAAAAGTGTAAAGATTATTTGTTTTTTTCTTTTTTTTGAGAAACCAGACTGAGACCGATGCTTTTATTAAAACATAAGAAAACTATGAACATCAAACAGAGCAAGGGGGATAATGTCTCCAGGTAAGTCTTCAACCTAAACCTGATTACAATTTCGTTTCACATGCTAGTAGTGATCCAGGCAATCAGTAGTGGACTGTCAAGCCCTTCGGTGTAAAAATTATTTTGTCAAATATATAAGAACCGAAACTCAAACAAAACAATAATATCATAAACCCACAAAGTTTAGAGAAATAATATAAACCCATATCAGCGTTAATCATATGTAAAGAGAGAACCTGAAGATTGTGGGTGGTTCCACCGATTTAGAATGGCAGAAAAGAAGCACCGCCGAGTCGTACGGTAAGAGTTGAAGCGCCACTGAGTTGGATTGGATATAAGTGCACCGCCGATTTGAGGATGGATTGGAAGAGACGAAATTAGAGAGCGGCGCCGACGAGTTGGATTGGATGAGAAGAAGCGCCGCCGATTTGAGGTTGTGGGTTCGGCTGTCTGGTTCTTGTATGGCTTTAGCTGTGATTTGAGGGTTTTTTTTTTTTTGGAGAGGCAAACTGAGAGTTGAGACAGAGCAAGCAGAGGTAGAGAAGCATACGTGCACGGTAGAAAAGTTTGATGAATGTTATAATTTTTGGTTTATATATGAAACCTGTTTAGCCGGTAACCAAAACTCATTAAAATTACATCAACGGCCAAGAATAAAAAATAACTAAATGAAGGGTTCAGATTAAAGGGGGTACCGTACCCCCCTTTTTTTGGGGGGGGGGGGGGGTACGGTAGAATGACCCATGTTTGAGTAGGCAAAAAAAAGTGATATCCTTAACACATAATATACATTCTATTTGGTTTGATATCTTTAATTCTGGACTATTAAAAAATTAAGCAAAGGGGTATCAATTTTATGTGGAGGCATTTTTTTTAGCATTGGCATTAGTTAGAGAGATTGAGAGCACCAGCTTGCGTGCTAGAAATCAGTACTACTAATCTTGATCCAAAACTCTTAACACACAAGCCAGTGCTTTCGATCTCTCTAACACACTCAGTTTCAAAGCCTTTTCTTGATTTTGTAAGGATCTTTGCATTAATCATACAACAATGGGTTAAGTCTCTGGAAATTTTGGTGCTGATGATCCTGCTGTGGATTGTACAACAATAAATTGAAGAGCGGCGTGTGATGTATAACCCTTTTAACCAAGAAAACTCACCCTAAGAATCACAACCCAACTAGGATTTTTGAATATTTACTGCTTATCAAAACAAAATTGTGTTGAGTATGAGGGTGAGAGTGAAAACTGAAAACCCCGTAAAGAAAAAGTAAAAAAGTTGAAGCATTAATATAATATAATTATACCTAAACCAACAGATTTAAGTTTTTGGAGAACTAGCATAAGAGTATTCTAAAAAATATACTATTTTTTTATAATTCAAAAAGTTACTTTATTTATTTTAACACTTCATTTTACAAAATACCTTATATCACATATTTTATACTTTTACCACTATATTTAAATATTTATTTTTATTCTTTGTTTCTTCTTTTTTTAATTCTTTTTTGTTCTTTCTTTTTGGTTTCCAAGTCCCAATGCCTATAATACGAGAGAGAGAGAGAGAGAGAGAGAGAGAGAGTAATGTGATAATGTCAACCTGACAAAAAAGAGAGAAAAGTGTGAATAAAAAAAAATGCTAAAATATAGCACATTTGGCCGTACATTGCTATTGAGCAAATGAAATTTAGCATTTGGCACTTGATGCCAATGCTCTTATTAGTGTTGTCATGTTTTCAATTACTGGCTATTTCCGGTAACAATGGTCTCATTCTTAGCATAATAGCATTGCAAGCTGAACTCGGTAGGAAAAACAGAAGGTTCATTTGAGATGATATAGCATGATCTAAATCTATTTCAAATAATTTAAACATAAATATATTGATATTCCCTCACGTGTAATATAATTACTCCCTGATTCAGCATCAATCAGACAATCACTCTGACAAAGAGAGAAACAATTTTGAACTTTCTTTTTGCTAATTTTCCTTTTTGTCATTTGTGAACATTAAACTATATGTAATGAACTAAATGCATGAGACTTAAGAATCAATATACTTAAAATCTCCCTCTTCTGGTGCTGATTCATTCATTTCATATGTGTTTTATGATGTGCATCTACAAACATATATGAACATAGAAAAGAGGAGAAGAACAAGAACAAGAAAAAACCATCACATTTACAAATTAAGTTACAAGAACAAGACAAGAGTGCACCAAAGGGGGGAAAAATAATCATTTAGGAATATGTTTACAAAACAATAGCTCTTTCACAAAATGTAGTTTATGAAGGTATCCACATCAAACAAATAGAATCAAACGCCGCAAGAACCTTTAAGTTCTTTATGAAAATGACTTGACTCTCTTTAGTTGAGAATTGGTTGTAGATCAACTTACAAATGACAAACAGCCTTCAACATGCTTCTTGTTTGGTTTTCCAACTTGTTTCCTGCTAAGTGGAAAGAAACTGGCTCTTCCAAAGCTTTTTCTCATGTTCCATATTTTGCTTAGTGGCGAAAAGGTGGCTTTTCCAAAACTATTCTTTAAGCTCCACATTCTGGTCAAAGACTTCCATACCCTGCCACCTTCTTCTCATATTGATCTATGTTGGATGTTAGTTTCAATGCTAGGATCACTATATTCATCCTGATTGTGCATAATCAAAAGAGAGTTCTAAAGTTATTTCATGGAAATTTTACATAATTCTGGTAGTTGTAACATAGAAATCTAGATTAAAGTGTATCAAAAACACCATCGAAAGAATAATTTTAGATAAATGTTAACATCAACCGTCTGAGAGAGAGAGAGAGAGAGAGAGAGAGAGAGAGAGAACCTTCAAAAGCACAAAAAATATATGTTATGTCTATGGACATAGATTGATTTCCTTGTTAGAAACCAAAACAATTGTAATACCATCTCTAGCACAAAATTCTCAGAAGTGATTTTATCATGCCTTCCCACAAATCTTAAATTAGAGTGCAAAAAATACAATGGAAGAAAGGAGGTGAAAATGTGGGATCTTGTAGCCATTGCTTGCATGGGGTTGGGACGACAGTTGTAAGGTTTTGTACTTTTAATCTTTTACTTCAATTTATTGAATGATCAAATGGTATGATGTGGCAGGCTATTGTGAGAGAATTTGACTGTAAATTAGAAGTATATGCAAATGCAAATTATAGTAAAATGATTCGAAATGTAACTAACCTCACTCACAGTTGGTACAGCTTCTGGGACTGAATAATAAGAGCTTGGTCCATAGAAAATGGTATCTCTGTTACTGGACAGATGAACCAAACCAATATCTCTTAAGCGGTTTAGCTCTGGCAAAATAACTTTACCAAGGTCCGGCCTATCTCTCTTCCTCAGCTCACAGCACTTTAGAGCAAGTTTAGCAAGTGATAGAGCCTCTTGGACAGGCCAATCTTCTACTGTGGGATCAAGTATCTCTGCAAATCTTCCTTTCTCAATGGCGTCCTCAACTTGGTGGGATAACCCCATTGGAGGTTTAGCTGTAATAATTTGTAACAGCATTACACCAAGTGAATATATATCTGATTTTACACCCAATAGTCCTGTTTGTTGATATTCAGGATCAATGTAACAAAATGTACCAGCTGCTGCAGTCATGTGATATTGAGTTACACTATTAGCAACAGATGGTGGAACTAACCGGGCTAAACCTACATCACTTATCTTGCTCAGGTAATTTTGGGTCAAGAGAATATTTGCTGGCTTGAGGTCACGATGCACCAGGGGCTCCGGCTTTGTTTGGTGAAGAAAAAGAAGGGCAGTGGAAATTTCAGCAGCTATTTTGAAACGAATTTGCCATGGTATTGGGGGAGTGTTGCCTTTCCTGAAGATCCGGTCTTCTAAGCTGCCATTGTCCATGTACTCATACACAAGGCAACCATACTCTGGGCAGGCACCTAGAAGGAGAACCATGTGTGGGTGTCTGATGCAACTTAGAACTTCAACCTGCATGGACAAGATCGTTATGACTACAGAAAAAAAGGTCACATGAGTTTGGTACATGAGAAACAATTTCCATGTCACAATCTTCACATACCTCCTTTAGGAACAAATGTTATTATCATGCCATTTTTCATGTTTTATCTCTTGTTTGATCAGTATTTTGGCAGAGAATGTGATATTACAGCATGTGAAGGGGGCTTCTTATGTTAGAGGCAACTTCAAATTTGGTTTAGTATTTAGTAATAATCCTGCTATTTTGACATGGTTCATATAATCCAACAAAAAGGAAAGCACTGTTGTTCCACATTTTCAAGTATGGGGAAATTTACCAGGTTTTGATTGGAAGCATGAACAAAGCATTTCAAAGCAATTGAAATCCAGGTCAACATGGATACGTCCTCAGTAATTATTTCCTTTCTTTCTTTATTTATTTTTTGTGGTAATTCTCACTTATCCCATGTTATAACAGTTCTTTTGCACTAACATTAGGCATTACTCAGTGATTCTTTTACCATTGTGATAACTACAGATAGAGAAGGATTAAGTTGTTATTAGAAAAGACAGCAGTGCTGTGTTACTGTCAACATGGCAACTACTAAGAACTGTAAAAACAACACCGTTTTATCACTTGCAGTCATGCCATTTGAGTCTAAGCATTCGTGAACAACTCTTCAGATATTTTGAATACAAAACATGTCTATACCAGGCATTCATAATGTTGAAAAATTTGAGAGGTTCACTTGTGATGTGTTTGTTTAGACAAGTAACATGTTATATCCATGTTGTTCCATAAGGATTTGCACTGAAGATATTCAAGTCCATCCCAAGCTCCAATTTCATGACAGAAAAGTATATTCAACAGAAATATAAACCTGTACAAATTAGAAAACTAATCTCCGCAAAGATTACTTCACTAAACTGAATTTCTGCCAAAAACAAAGAAATATATAACTACCTCTTGTTGGAATTGCTTCTGCCCCTGTGGCATGTCTGGCCTCAAGACCTTAATGGCAACAACAGTGTGATCAATCACACCTTTAAAAACAGGCCCATATCCACCTTCACCAATCTTCAGTGAATTTCTGAAATCATCAGTTGCAGCTTCAATTTCTTCGATGGTATATATTCTATATTTAAAAATGCCGTGTGCCAGTGCATCCATTGCTTTCATCCTCTCTTCTGACTCCTGCCTGGCCCTCAGTTCTGCATTCACTCTCCTCTGTACCTCCATATCTGCTAACCTTTGTGCCATTTCGGCAGCTTCTGTGGCGGCTTTTGACTTTTGCTTCTCCACTTCTGCCAAACCCAATGCAGCCTCTTCAGCAAGCTTGGCTTGCTCTAATTTACGTTCTTCTGCTGACTTTAATTGCTGAAGTTCTCTTGCCTGGACACAGAAATATGGTTTTTCAGGTTTGCATTACAATGGATTACTAATACGATCATCATATGATCAAAACCAGCTGATCTAGATGAAGTTATATATGATCTTACCCTTTTCTGGGCTACAATGGCTTCTCTGCAAGCTGTGTTATACATTTCCATGGTTTGCATCAGTTCATGCTTTAATCTCTTCATCTCGGCTTCCAGACCTTGCTGTAAAGGAAACTCAGAAAGGAAAACATGTATTTCAATTATCAATTGTGTAATTACCAAATGAAAGACTTTTAGCATACCTCTATGCCAAAGGCACACATAAACATGATTTAATGTTTGAACTGTAGTCATTATGCATGCAAATTGCAACCAAGTCATCAGTCTTGGCAATTCATGAAAAGCTTGCTTTTACACTAGAATATTAATTTATGTGATAATATCCTGCATTTCCACATACTGAAGCAACAAACAAGTGGAAGATTGATTTTTGAAGACTTTTAGATTCAGAATATAACAATTTGAAAACCTAGTTCTCACCTAGTTTCAGAACCAGACATACATAACCCTTTTAATCATAGAAACAAAATGGGTATAGAGATTCCTATTGCCTGGAGTCCCATGATTCACTTTTCTGACAGCATGGCCATAGACACGGGAAAGTACTGTTAACCACTTAAAGAATTCAAAGAAAGTGAATTATTGTGTTATTTAGTAACGCCCAGAAGAACCTATTTGGTTTTATAACATCTGCTTACAGCAAGATATTCTCAATTGATTGTCTAACTTTTGAATTTAATTTCTTTTGGTTGTGATGTGATTTCCATATTATCCCAGTGATTACTGTGTACAGGTGCAATACAAACCAAATTGATGACTGATGAGTATCAATGTATGATGATCAAAATTACTTACCAATTTTATTATTTACTCCTATCCTAAACATTTATACCACTACTGTTCAATTATGAATCCACTCTCTTTGACACGATTATATTTAGAAGATATTCTGATTCAATGGACAAATGAAATGACCATCCAATGACCTTTCTTTTCCTGGTCTATGATCCTACAATTGCACTGTTCAATTAGTCATGATCTTGGTAAATGATGAATACTTACTGGGGTTTGTGAGGATCCTGAGCTCCCAGGACTATCTGAGCTAATAAAGGAATCAAAAGTTTCAACAGATGTGTTGTTTGTTTGGCAGCTTAATGACCACGAAACATCACTATTTCTCTGAGATGAAGTCGCTGATACAAAACTGTCCATTGATAGTGTTGGATCAGACCTGCTGCCAGACCTATAGTGGCTGTTTGGTGTCATCATCAAGGAATCACTGCTTCTATCGAAAGATGCTCTGTCAGAGCCTACACTTCTCCGATTCCCATGACTTAAAGAAGTTCTGCACTAGCAATCAAAAGTCAAAAACCAGGCAACATATAACTTATAACTGCAGGGGATTGCTACGATTATCAGGTGATTACTGGATCACCATGTTCTTTTGTGTTTTAAAAAAAAAAAAAAAAAATTATAAGCATGTTCTTTTGTTAAGATCACTAATATGTGGGAACAATGAACTCAGATTTTTTTAACAGACAGGCCCTGGTCTTATAACATTTCTTGCCCCCCAGGAAAAGTGAAAGAAATAAAGAAGACCGTATTTTTAAAAAGCTTTTCCTCCCTTAAGTGTATTCAAATTTCTTCTTTTACTTTTTTTTGGTTGATAATGTCAAGCCACAAACACTATTTCATCTGATTCCACGCCCTTTTTCTCTGCTTCCATCATCAGTTCTAGCCATTATTTCTGATATATATACAATGATATTTAACCGTCATCCCTCTTAAGTCTATATAATTACAATGTAGATGAACCATCATATTTTTCAATCTGGAAACCCAGATCAACATCTCCAATAATATGACCATAATGAGGGTCATAATTTCATGTTGGTATATTGATTGTTCTTAGCAATGATCTAATGGAATGCATAAGAAAGGCCTGGGATTTTTGACAATTAAATGCACACTTCATTACACAAAAATAATTTACCTGTTTTTGTCTTCAAGGTCTTGGGTATTAGGAGGAACATTAGGTACATGAAGTCCCCTTTGTGAATGTTGCCCGGAATTAGCTGCATTAAACTTAGCTGTACCGGTAGGTGTTTGAGGTTGACCTGCTTGACGGGAAATCTGAACTTTTCCTTTTGATATGACATATACTGCACAGAATCCTGGTGCAGATTTAAGTAAGGTAGATGGCACATCTGCATTTCTAAATTTCCTGCATAGAGATAATTGCCAAGAAATTTTGTTTAGAGGGGAAACAATCTTTAACTTGATTACTGGGGCGTCCTCCACCTCCGTACTAAGAGCACTACTTACCACAGGGAACCAAAACTCTGGACTTTGCCATTTCTATTTTCTAGTTTTCTTCTAAAATTACAGATGCTGTTGTGTGTGTGTGCGCGCGTGTTTGTGTGTATGCACTAGTAGTATAATGTTAACAGATGAATATATTAGTCAAATGTGCTTATTAGGTGAAGCAAGGGACACTGGCTCTCTCAGTTCCGTAAACTCCTAAGTAACATTGAAATTTAGTTACCATTCAATGTGTTTATGTGCTTGAGAGAGAGAGAGAGAGAGAGAGAGAGAGAGACCTTGTAAGAGCATTCCGGTTGGAAGCACCAACAACAATATTGCTGATGGAGTTGTTAGAAATATAATCAATAAGTGCGCTTGAAACCTCGATATCATGAAGGATCACCTCTTTTGCTTCTATCTGAAAAACTCAATTCCCCATGAAAATATATTACACCCACTTGGCAATGAGAAAAATTTGAAAATACGCTCTGTCTATGTCTATCTATGAGGCAAATTGAAGCCAGCAAAGAGGGCTTCAAAATGGTTTGACATTTTACCTTAAGAGAAAAATCAATATTTTCAATTCAGGAGAATTGAAACTCAAGCCGTTCATGATGTCAAATACAAATTTGGTGCTGAAATTCTGTGGTAGGTACAACAGTGCAAGTAGTGCCAGATTACGAGCAAATTGTAAAAGGATCAAAATGAGAGTTTATTACAGATAGAGGTAGCACTATCTCTTCTGTCTGATTTTGGGATGAAACCATCATGTATTTTGTGAGAAAATTCTCTAGAGTTCATGTTGCTGCCTTGCCAAATAAACCAATATGCAAAAAATAAATAGAAAGGCCCTGCCTATGAGAGCTTTGTTCTCCATTTATTCATACCGAGTCATGTATCAGATATAAAGACTTGCCTTTGAGGTCAAAAGATCTTGGTGTATTACAATCAAATGGTTATTTACTCACCCCTTTTCTAGCACAGAATCCACGGTAGGGAAGGAACAACTGTTGCAACTCAGCTTCAGTTGGCGGCCGACCTTCTTTAGGGATCTCTTCAAAATCATCTACAAAAACCAAACCACATATCAAACACATTGAGAATGAAGCTAATGCTGAATGGCCATGATATTTGCTAATGATGATGCTCTTGATTGTGTCAATGCATATAGGATGCAAAATGATGACATGCATTTTGATAGAATAGTCATTACTAATTAGTACATACATCTTTAAAGGTGTGTCAACAGCTCCAATTGGGAATGAAGCCATGATATGACATTTAAGATTTTGGTTTGTCATGGGAATCAAATCTTTATTCCAAAATCTTATGCTGATAAGAAAAGGTGAATATAAATCATTTAACATTATTCTAACATGTTGTGCGACGTAAATACAAATACAATAGAGCCATGCACCTATATGCTACGTACAGTGGTGGAACCAGAAATTAATGCTTTTGAGGATCAACCTCCATGTAACATGATTTTAGATATGCTGTTTACTCCTATATATTAATGCCAAAAAACCATTATGTCATAACAATGAAAATGATGAAGAAAGAGAGAGATACCTACGAGGAAGGAAGCTCTGATTCCGAACGTGAATGAGAATGCAATGGGAACTTTTGCTCAAAACGTTATCAACTGCCCATTTCACAGCATATTGGCTATTCTTGTCTCTATCAATGGCAATCACTGTGGTGCTAGTGCTACCATCCAATGATGACGATGTTCGAGAGAGAGCCATTAATGGCATAGACACCAACAGAACCACCAAGCCAACTGGCCGGGGCTGACACAACAAGAATTAAGAAAATAAGGAACGAGAGAAGAAGACCAGGGTCTTTCCAAGCATTTCCTGTGGTTGTGACTCTTTTTACTATGTTTGGTTGGAAATGGTTGTTTCTTTTAAAGGAAAGGAAAACAATCAACCTTAACTAACTCAAAATATATCTCCT